>JAVHNO010000270.1:513098-575529 GCA_031439595.1 Pterocarpus santalinus | reverse complement strand
AAGTCTTAATCCTTAATGAATTGGTTTCTCATTATTCTTTAAGTTCTTTTGGCCATTGATTGGAAGCAAGTCTTAATCCTTAATGAATTGGTTTATCCTTGTCCTTTAAGTTCTTTGGCCATTGATTGGAGCAAGTCATAATCCATAATGAATTGGTTTCACTTTGTAAGTTATGTGCTTTTGGCCATTGATTGGAAGCAAGTCTTAAATCCTTAAGAATTTGGTTTTCTCATTATTCTTTAAGTTCTTTTGGCCATTTGATGGAAGCAAGTCTTTATCCTTGAATTGGTTCTCTTGTTCTTTAGTTCTTTTGGCCATTGATTGGAAGCAAGTCTTAATCCATAATGAATTGGTTTCACTTGTTCTTTATGTTCTTTTGGCCATTGATTGGAAGCAAGTCTTAATCCTTAGGAATTGGTTTCTCATTATTCTTTAAGTTCTTTTGGCCATTGATTGGAAGCAAGTCTTAATCCTTAATGAATTGGTTTATCCCTTGTCCTTAAGTTCTTTGGCCATTGATTGGGAAGCAAGTCTTAATCCATAATGAAATTGGTTTCACTTTGTAAGTTAAGTTCTTTTGGCCATTGATTGGAAGCAAGTCTTAATCCTTATGAAATTGGTTTCTCTTATTCTTTAAGTTCTTTTGGCCATTGATTGGAAGCAAGTCTTAATCCTTAATGAATTGGTTTATCATTGTTCTTTAAGTTCTTTTGGCCATTGATTGGAAGCAAGTCTTAATCCTTAATGAATTGGTTTCATCTTTGTTCTTTAAGTTCTTTTGGCCATTGATTGGAAGCAAGTCTTAATCCTTAGGAATTGGTTTCTCATTATTCTTTAAGTTCTTTTGGCCATTGATTGGAAGCAAGTCTTAATCCTTATGAAATTGGTTTATCCTTGTCCTTTAAGTTCTTTTGGCCATTGATTGGAAGCAAGTCTTAATCCCTAATGAATTGGTTTCATCCTTGTTCTTTAAGTTCTTTTGGCCATTGATTGGAAGCAAGTCTTAATCCTTAATGAATTTGGTTTCTCATTGTTCTTAAGTTCTTTTGGCCATTGATTGGAAGCAAGTCTTAATCCTTAAGGAATTGGTTTATCATTGTTCTTTAAGTTCTTTTGGCCATTGATTGGAAGCAAGTCTTAATCCTTAATGAATTGGTTTCACTTTGTTCTTTAAGTTCTTTTGGCCATTGATTGGAAGCAAGTCTTTAATCCTTATGAATTGGTTTCTCCTTGTTCTTTAAGTTCTTTTGGCCATTGATTGGAAGCAAGTCTTAATCCTTAATGAATTGGTTTCTCATTGTTCTTTAAGTTCTTTTGGCCATTGATTGGAAGCAAGTCTTAATCCTTAATGAATTGGTTTCTCATTGTTCTTTAAGTTCTTTTGCCATTGGTTGGAAGCAAGTCTTAATCCTTAATGAATTGGTTTCTGTTTGTGGTTGAAGTTCTGTTGGCCATTGATTGGAACCATGTCTTAATCCTTAATGAATTGGTTTCATTATTCTTTTAAGTTCTTTGGCCATTGATTGGAAGCAAGTCTTATCCTTAATGAATTGGTTTCATCATTGTCCTTTAAGTTCTTTTGGCCATTGATTGGAAGCAAGTCTTAATCCATAATGAATTGGTTTCACTTTGTTCTTTAAGTTCTTTTGGCCATTAATTGGAAGCAAGACTTAATCCATAATGAATTGGTTTCTCATTATTCTTTAAGTTCTTTTGGCCAATCATTGGAAGCGAGTCTTAATCCTTAAGGAATTGGTTTCATCCTTGTTCTTTAAGTTCTTTTGGCCATTGATTGGAAGCAAGTCTTAATCCTTAATGAATTGGTTTCTCATTGTTCTTTAAGTTCTTTTGGCCATTGATTGGAAGCAAGTCTTAATCCTTAATGAATTGGTTTATCCTTGTCCTTTAAGTTCTTTTGGCCATTGATTGGAAGCAAAGTCTTAATCCTTAATGAATTGGTTTCATCTTTGTTCTTTAAGTTCTTTGGCCATTGATTGGAAGCAAGTCTTAATCCTTAAGGAATTGGTTTCTCATTGTTCTTTAAGTTCTTTTGGCCATTGATTGGAAGCAAGTCTTAATCCTAATGAATTGGTTTCATCCTTGTCTTTAAGTTCTTTTGGCCATTGATTGGAAGCAAGTCTTAATCCTTAATGAATTGGTTTCACTTTGTAAGTTAAGTTCTTTTGGCCATTGATTGGAAGCAAGTCTTAATCCTTAATGAATTGGTTTCTCATTGTTCTTTAAGTTCTTTTGGCCATTGATTGGAAGCAAGTCTTAATCCTTAATGAATTGGTTTATCCTTGTTCTTTAAGTTCTTTTGGCCATTGATTGGAAGCAAGTCTTATCCTTAATGAATTGGTTTCATCATTGTCCTTTAAGTTCTTTTGGCCATTGATTGGAAGCAAGTCTTAATCCTTAATGAATTGGTTTCTCATTATTCTTTAAGTTCTTTTGGCCATTGATTGGAAGCAAGTCTTAATCCTTAATGAATTTGGTTTCTCATTGTTCTTTAAGTTCTTTGGCCATTGATTGGAAGCAAGTCTTAATCCTTAATGAATTTGGTTTCTCATTGTTCTTTAAGTTCTTTTGGCCATTGATTGGAAGCAAGTCTTAATCCTTAATGAATTGGTTTCATCATTGTCCTTAAGTTCTTTTGGCCATTGATTGGAAGCAAGTCTTAATCCTTAATGAAATTGGTTTCTCCTTGTTCTTTAAGTTCTTTTGGCCATTGATTGGAAGCAAGTCTTAATCCTTAATGAATTGGTTTCTCATTGTTCTTTAAGTTCTTTGGCCATTGATTGGAAGCAAGTCTTAATCCTTAATGAATTGGTTTATCCTTGTCCTTTTAAGTTCTTTTGGCCATTGATTGGAAGCAAGTCTTAATCCTTAATGAATTGGTTTCACTTTGTTCTTTAAGTTCTTTGGCCATTGATTGGAAGCAAGTCTTAATCCTTAGGAATTGGTTTCTCATTCTTTAAGTTCTTTTGGCCATTGATTGGAAGCAAGTCTTAATCCTTAATGAATTGGTTTCATCCTTGTCCTTTAAGTTCTTTTGGCCATTGATTGGAAGCAAGTCTTAATCCATAATGAATTGGTTTCACTTTGTAAGTTAAGTTCTTTTGGCCATTGATTGGAAGCAAGTCTTAATCCTTAATGAATTGGTTTCTCATTATTCTTTAAGTTCTTTGGCCATTGATTGGAAGCAAGTCTTAATCCTTAATGAATTGGTTTATCCTTGTTCTTTAAGTTCTTTTGGCCATTGATTGGAAGCAAGTCTTAATCCTTAATGAATTGGTTTCATCTTTGTAAGTTAAGTTCTTTTGGCCATTGATTGGAAGCAAGTCTTAATCCTTAAGAATTGGTTTCTCATTGTTCTTTAAGTTCTTTTGGCCATTGATTGGAAGCAAGTCTTAATCCTTAATGAATTGGTTTATCCTTGTTCTTTAAGTTCTTTTGGCCATTGATTGGAAGCAAGTCTTAATCCATAATGAATTGGTTTCACTTTGTAAGTTAAGTTCTTTTGGCCATTGATTGGAAGCAAGTCTTAATCCTAATGAATTGGTTTCTCATTGTTCTTTAAGTTCTTTGGCCATTGATTGGAAGCAAGTCTTAATCCTTATGAATTGGTTTATCTTTGTCCTTTAAGTTCTTTTGGCCATTGATTGGAAGCAAGTCTTAATCCTTAATGAATTGGTTTCACTTTGTAAGTTAAGTTCTTTTGCCATTGATTGGAAGCAAGTCTTAATCCTTAGGAATTGGTTTCTCATTATTCTTTAAGTTCTTTTGGCCATTGATTGGAAGCAAGTCTTAATCCTTAATGAATTGGTTTATCCTTGTCCTTTAAGTTCTTTTGGCCATTGATTGGAAGCAAGTCTTAATCCTTAATGAATTGGTTTCATCTTTGTTCTTTAAGTTCTTTGGCCATTGATTGGAAGCAAGTCTTAATCCTTAATGAATTGGTTTCATCATTGTTCTTTAAGTTCTTTTGGCCATTGATTGGAAGCAAGTCTTAATCCTTAATGAATTGGTTTCATCATTGTTCTTTAAGTTCTTTTGGCCATTGATTGGAAGCAAGTCTTAATCCTTAATGAATTGGTTTCATCCTTGTCTTTAAGTTCTTTTGGCCATTGATTGGAAGCAAGTCTTAATCCTTAATGAATTGGTTTCACTTGTTCTTTAAGTTCTTTTGGCCATTGATTGGAAGCAAGTCTTAATCCTTAATGAATTGGTTTCATTATTCTTTAAGTTCTTTTGGCCATTGATTGGAAGCAAGTCTTAATCCTAAAATTGGTTTCTCTTTGTTCTTTAAGTTCTTTTGGCCATTGATTGGAAGCAAGTCTTAATCCATAATGAATTGGTTTCACTTGTTCTTTAAGTTCTTTTGGCCATTGATTGGAAGCAAGTCTTAATCCTTAATGAATTGGTTTCATCTTTATTCTTTAAGTTCTTTGGCCATTGATTGGAAGCAAGTCTTAATCCTAATGAATTGGTTTATCCTTGTTCTTTAAGTTCTTTTGGCCATTGATTGGAAGCAAGTCTTAATCCATAATGAATTGGTTTCACTTTGTCCTTTAAGTTCTTTTGGCCATTGATTGGAAGCAAGTCTTAATCCTTAGGAATTGGTTTCTCATTGTTCTTTAAGTTCTTTTGGCCATTGATTGGAAGCAAGTCTTAATCCTTAATGAATTGGTTTATCCTTGTCCTTTAAGTTCTTTTGGCCATTGATTGGAAGCAAGTCTTAATCCTTAATGAATTGGTTTCTCATTGTTCTTTAAGTTCTTTTGGCCATTGATTGGAAGCAAGTCTTAATCCTTAATGAATTGGTTTCTCATTGTTCTTTAAGTTCTTTTGGCCATTGATTGGAAGCAAGTCTTAATCCTTAATGAATTGGTTTCTCATTGTTCTTTAAGTTCTTTTGGCCATTGATTGGAAGCAAGTCTTAATCCTTAATGAATTGGTTTCATTGTTCTTTAAGTTCTTTTGGCCATTGATTGGAAGCAAGTCTTAATCCTTAATGAATTGGTTTCTCCTTGTTCTTTAAGTTCTTTTGGCCATTGATTGGAAGCAAGTCTTTAATCCTTAATGAATTGGTTTCTCATTATTCTTTAAGTTCTTTTTTGGCCATTGATTGGAAGCAAGTCTTAATCCTTAATGAATTGGTTTATCCTTGTCCTTTAAGTTCTTTTGGCCATTGATTGGAAGCAAGTCTTAATCCTTAATGAATTGGTTTCATCTTTGTAAGTTAAGTTCTTTTGGCCATTGATTGGAAGCAAGTCTTTAATCCTTAATGAATTGGTTTCTCATTGTCTTTAAGTTCTTTTGGCCATTGATTGGAAGCAAGTCTTAATCCTTAATGAATTGGTTTATCCTTGTCCTTTAAGTTCTTTTGGCCATTGATTGGAAGCAAGACTCTAATCCTTAATGAATTGGTTTCACTTTTTAAGTTCTTTGTTCTTTTGGCCATTGATTGGAAGCAAGTCTTAATCCTTGAATTGGTTTCTCATTCTTTAAGTTCTTTTGGCCATTGATTGAAGCAAGTCTTAATCCTTAATGAATTGGTTTCTCATTGTTCTTTAAGTTCTTTTGGCCATTGATTGGAAGCAAGTCTTAATCCTAATGAATTGGTTTCATCTTTGTCCTTAAGTTCTTTTGGCCATTGATTGGAAGCAAGTCTTAATCCTTAATGAATTGGTTTCTCATTATTCTTTAAGTTCTTTTGGCCATTGATTGGAAGCAAGTCTTTATCCTTAACTGAATTGGTTTATCCTTGTCTTTAAGTTCTTTTGGCCATTGATTGGAAGCAAGTCTTAATCCTTAATGAATTGGTTTCACTTTGTAAGTTAAGTTCTTTGGCCATTGATTGGAAGCAAGTCTTAATCCTTAATGAATTGGTTTCTCATTGTTCTTTAAGTTCTTTTGGCCATTGATTGGAAGCAAGTCTTAATCCTTAATGAATTGGTTTATCCTTGTTCTTTAAGTTCTTTTGGCCATTGATTGGAAGCAAGTCTTAATCCTTAATGAATTGGTTTCACTTGTTCTTTAAGTTCTTTTGGCCATTGATTGGAAGCAAGTCTTAATCCTAATGAATTGGTTTCTCATTGTTCTTTAAGTTCTTTTGGCCATTGATTGGAAGCAAGTCTTAATCCTTAATGAATTGGTTTGTCCTTGTGCTTTAAGTTCTTTTGGCCATTCATTGGAAGCAAGACTTAATCCTTAATGAATTGGTTTCTCATTGTCCTTTAAGTTCTTTTGGCCATTGATTGGAAGCAAGTCTTAATCCTTAATGAATTGGTTTCTCATTGTTCTTAAGTTCTTCTGGCTATTGATTGAAAGCAAGTCTTAATTCTTAAAGAATTGGTTTCTCTGTGTTCTTTAAGTTCTTTTGGCCATTGATTGGAAGCAAGTCTTAATCCATAAGAATTGGTTTCATTTGTCCTTTAAGTTCTTTTGGCCATTGATTGGAAGCAAGTCTTAATCCTTAAGGAATTGGTTTCATCTTTGTCCTTTAAGTTCTTTTGGCCATTGATTGGAAGCAAGTCTTAATCCTTAATGAATTGGTTTCTCATTGTTCTTTAAGTTCTTTTGGCCATTGATTGGAAGCAAGTCTTAATCCTTAATGAATTGGTTTCTCCTTGATCTTTAAGTTCTTTTGGAGATTGATTGGAAGCAAGTCTTTATCCTTAATGAATTGATTTCTCCTTGTTATTTAAGTTCTTTTGGCCATTGATTGAAAGCATGCCTTAATCCTTTAGGAATTGGTTTCTCTTTGTTCTTTAAGTTCTTTTGGCCATTGATTGAAAGCAACTCTTAATCCTAAAGGAATTGGTTTCATCCTTGTCTTTAAGTTCTTTTGGAAGCAAGTCTTATTCCATCTGAATTGAATTCTTGTTTCTCATTATGTTAAGTTCTTGGGCATTGATTGAAGCAAGTCTTAATCCTTAAGAAATTGGTTTCTCATTATTCTTTAAGTTCTTTTGGCCATTGATTGGAAGCAAAGTCTTTATCCTTAATGAATTGGTTTCCTTGTCCTTTAAGTTCTTTTGGCCATTGATTGGAAGCTTAATCCATAATGAATTGGGTTTCACTTTTGTAAGTTATGTTCTTTGGCCATTGATTGGAAGCAAGTCTTAATCCTTAAGAATTGGTTTCTCTTGTTCTTTAGTTCTTTTGGCCATTGATTGGCAAGTCTTTATCCATTTGGGTTAATTTTTTTAAGTTCTTGTCTGGGCATTGATTGGAAGCAAGTCTTAATCCAGGATGAATTGGTCAATCATTAGTTAATTGGTGGCCATTGATGGAAGCAAGTAGTTTTGGCCATTGAATTGGAAGCAAGTCTTAATCCTTTTGGCGATTGGAAGCAAGTTTAATAAATGATTGGCCATTGATTTGAAGTTAAGTCTTTGTTTGGGCCATTGAAATCCAAGATCTTGGTCCTTGGTTTCTTTTTGGCCATTGATTGAAGGCAAGTCTTAATCCTTAATGAATTGGTTTCACTTATTCTTTAAGTTCTTTTGCCATTGATTGGAAGCAAGTCTTAATCCTTAATGAATTGGTTTATCTTGTATTCTTTAAGTTCTTTGGCCATTGATTGGAAGCAAGTCTTAATCCTTAATGAATTGGTTTATTCTTTCTTAAGTTCTTTTGGCCATTGATTGGAAGCAAGTCTTAATCCTTAATGAATTGGTTTTCACTTGTTCTTTAAGTTCTTTTGGCCATTGATTGGAAAGCAAGTCTTAATCCTTAATGAATTGGTTTCTCTTTGTTCTTTAAGTTCTTTTGGCCATTGATTGGAAGCAAGTCTTAATCCTTAGGAATTGGTTTCTCCTTGTTCTTTAAGTTCTTTTGGCCATTGATTGGAAGCAAGTCTTAATCCTTAATGAATTGGTTTCATCTTCTGTAAGTTCTTTTGGCCATTGATTGGAAGCAAGTCTTAATCCTTAATGAATTGGTTTCACTTTGTTTAAGTTCTTTTGGCCATTGATTGGAAGCAAGTCTTAATCCTTAAGAATTGGTTTCTCATTGTTCTTTAAGTTCTTTTGGCCATTGATTGGAAGCAAGTCTTAATCCTTAATGAATTGGTTTCATCCTTGTCCTTTAAGTTCTTTTGGCCATTGATTGGAAGCAAGTCTTAATCCTTAATGAATTGGTTTCACTTTGTAAGTTAAGTTCTTTTGGCCATTGATTGGAAGCAAGTCTTAATCCTTAAGAATTGGTTTCTCATTATTCTTTAAGTTCTTTTGGCCATTGATTGGAAGCAAGTCTTAATCCTTACTGAATTGGTTTATCCTTGTCCTTTAAGTTCTTTTGGCCATTGATTGAAGCAAGACTTAATCCATAATGAATTGGTTTCACTTTGTTCTTTAAGTTCTTTTGGCCATTGATTGGAAGCAAGTCTTAATCCTTAAGAATTGGTTTCTCATTATTCTTTAAGTTCTTTTGGCCATTGATTGGAAGCAAGTCTTTATCCTTAATGAATTGGTTTATCCTTGTCCTTTAAGTTCTTTTGGCCATTGATTGGAAGCAAGTCTTAATCCATAATGAATTGGTTTCACTTTGTCTTTATGTTCTTTTGGCCATTGATTGGAAGCAAGTCTTAATCCTGAATTGGTTTCTCATTATTCTTTAAGTTCTTTTGGCCATTGATTGGAAGCAAGTCTTTAATCCTTAATGAAATTGGTTTCATCCTTGTCCTTTAAGTTCTTTTGGCCATTGATTGGAAGCAAGTCTTAATCCATAATGAATTGGTTTCACTTTGTAAGTTAAGTTCTTTTGGCCATTGATTGGAAGCAAGTCTTAATCCTTAATGAATTGGTTTCTCATTATTCTTTAAGTTCTTTTGGCCATTGATTGGAAGCAAGTCTTAATCCTTAATGAATTGGTTTATCCTTGTCCTTTAAGTTCTTTTGGCCATTGATTGGAAGCAAGTCTTAATCCATAATGAATTGGTTTCACTTTGTATTCTGTTAAGTTTTGGCCATTGATTGGAAGCAAGTCTTAATCCTTAAGGAATTGGTTTCTCATTATTCTTTAAGTTCTTTTGGCCATTGATTGGAAGCAAGTCTTAATCCTTAACTGAATTGGTTTATCCTTGTCCTTTAAGTTCTTTTGGCCATTGATTGGAGGCAAGTCCTAATCCATAATGAATTGGTTTCACTTTGTAAGTTAAGTTCTTTTGGCCTTTGATAGGAAGCAAGTCATAATCCTTAACGAATTCGTATCTCATTATTCTTTAAGTTCTTTTGGCCATTGATTGGAAGCAAGTCTTTATCCTTTATGAATTGGTTTATCCTTGTCCTTTAAGTTCTTTTGGCCATTGATTGAAAGCAAGTCTCAATCCATAATGAATTGGTTTCACTTTGCAAGTTATGTTCTTTTGGCCATTGATTGGAAGCAAGTCTTAATCCTTAAGGAATTGGTTTCTCATTATTCTTTAAGTTCTTTTGGCCATTGATTGGAAGCAAGTCTTCATCCCTTTGAATTGGTTTATCCTGGTCCTTTAAGTTCTTTTGGCCGTTGATTGGAAGCAAGACTTAATCCATAATGAATTGGTTTCACTTTGTAAGTTATGTTCTTTTGGCCATTGAGTGGAAGCAAGTCTTAATCCTTAATGAATTGGTTTCTCATTATTCTTTAAGTTCTTTTGGCCATTGATTGGAAGCAAGTCTTTATCCTTAATGAATTGGTTTATCCTTGTCCTTTAAGTTCTTTTGGCCATTGATTGGAAGCAAGACTTAATCCATAATGAATTGGTTTCACTTTGTAAGTTATGTTCTTTTGGCCATTGATTGGAATCATATCTTAATCCTAAATGAATTGGTTTCTCATTGTCCTTTAAGTTCTTTTGGCCATTGATTGGAAGCAAGTCTTAATCCCTTATGAATTGGTTTATCATTGTTCCTTTAAGTTCTTTTGGCCATTGATTGGAAGCAAGTCTTAATCCTTAATGAATTGGTTTCTCATTGTTCTTTAAGTTCTTTTGGCCATTGATTGGAAGCAAGTCTTAATCCTTAAGGAATTGGTTTCATCTTGTAAGTTCTTTTGGCCATTGATTGGAAGCAAGTCTTAATCCTTAAATTGGTTTCACTTTGTTCTTTAAGTTCTTTTGGCCATTGATTGGAAGCAAGTCTTAATCCTTAAATTGGTTTCTCATTATTCTTTAAGTTCTTTTGGCCATTGATTGGAAGCAAGTCTTAATCCTTACTGAATTGGTTTATCCTTGTCCTTTAGTTCTTTTGGCCATTGATTGGAAGCAAGTCTTAATCCATAATGAATTGGTTTCACTTTTAAGTTAAGTTCTTTTGGCCATTGATTGGAAGCAAGTCTTAATCCTTAATGAATTGGTTTCTCATTATTCTTTAAGTTCTTTTGGCCATTGATTGGAAGCAAGTCTTAATCCTTAAGGAATTGGTTTATCCTTGTTCTTTAAGTTCTTTTGGCCATTGATTGGAAGCAAGTCTTAATCCTTAATGAATTGGTTTCACTTTGTCTTTAAGTTCTTTTGGCCATTGATTGGAAGCAAGTCTTAATCCTTAATGAAATTGGTTTCTCATTATTCTTTAAGTTCTTTTTTGGCCATTGATTGGAAGCAAGTCTTAATCCTTAATGAATTGGTTTCTCATTGTTCTTTAAGTTCTTTGGCCATTGATTGGAAGCAAGTCTTAATCCTTAATGAATTGGTTTATCACTTTTAAGTTTCTTTTGGCCATTGATTGGAAGCAAGTCTTTAATCCTAATGAATTTGGTTTCTCTTGTTTAAGTTCTTTTTGCCATTGATTGGAAGCAAGTCTTAATCCTAATGAATTGGTTTCATTGTTCTTTAAGTTCTTTTGGCCATTGATTGGAAGCAAGTCTTAATCCATAATGAATTGGTTTCATCATTGTCCTTTAAGTTCTTTTGGCCATTGATTGAAGCAAGTCTTAATCCTTAATGAATTGGTTTCTCATTATTCTTTAAGTTCTTTTGGCCATTGATTGGAAGCAAGTCTTATCCTAATGAATTGGTTTCTATTCTTTAAGTTCTTTTGGCCATTGATTGGAAGCAAGTCTTAATCCATAATGAATTGGTTTCACTTTGTTCTTAAGTTCTTTTGGCCATTGATTGGAAGCAAGTCTTAATCCTTAAGGAATTGGTTTCTCATTATTCTTTAAGTTCTTTTGGCCATTGATTGGAAGCAAGTCTTAATCCTTAATGAATTGGTTTATCATTGTCCTTTAAGTTCTTTTGGCCATTGATTGGAAGCAAGTCTTAATCCTTAATGAATTGGTTTCATCTTTGTCCTTTAAGTTCTTTTGCCATTGATTGGAAGCAAGTCTTAATCCTTAATGAATTGGTTTCATTATTCTTTAAGTTCTTTGGCCATTGATTGGAAGCAAGTCTTAATCCTTAAGGAATTGGTTTATCTTTAAGTTCTTTGGCCATTGATTGGAAGCAAGTCTTAATCCATAATGAAATTGGTTTCTCACTATGTCTTTAAGTTCTTTGGCCATTGATTGGAAGCAAGTCTTAATCCTTAATGAATTGGTTTCTCATTGTTCTTTAAGTTCTTTTGGCCATTGATTGGAAGCAAGTCTTAATCCTTATGAATTGGTTTCTCATTGTTCTTTAAGTTCTTTTGGCCATTGATTGGAAGCAAGTCTTAATCCTAATGAATTGGTTTCTCCTTGTTCTTTAAGTTCTTTTGGCCATTGATTGGAAGCAAAGTCTTAATCCTAATGAATTGGTTTCACTTTTTGTAAGTTAAGTTCTTTTGGCCCATTGATTGAAGCAAGTCTTAATCCTTATAATGAATTGGTTTCTCATTGTTCTTTAGTTCTTTTGGCCATTGATTGAAGCAAGTCTTAATCCCTTAATGAATTGGTTTCTCATTTGTCTTTAAGTTCTTTTGGCCATTGATTGGAAGCAAGTCTTAATCCTTAATGAATTGGTTTCATCCTTGTCCTTTAAGTTCTTTTGGCCATTGATTGGAAGCAAGTCTTAATCCTTAATGAATTGGTTTCACTATGTCCTTAAGTTCTTTTGGCCATTGATTGGAAGCAAGTCTTAATCCTTATGAATTGGTTTCTCATTGTTCTTTAAGTTCTTTGGCCATTGATTGGAAGCAAGTCTTAATCCTTAATGAATTGGTTTATCCTTGTTCTTTAAGTTCTTTTGGCCATTGATTGGAAGCAAGTCTTAATCCATAATGAATTGGTTTCATCTTTGTAAGTTAAGTTCTTTTGGCCATTGATTGGAAGCAAGTCTTAATCCTTATGAATTGGTTTCTCATTGTTCTTTAAGTTCTTTGGCCATTGATTGGAAGCAAGTCTTAATCCTTAAAATTGGTTTATCATTGTTCTTTAAGTTCTTTTGGCCATTGATTGGAAGCAAAGTCTTAATCCTTAATGAATTGGTTTCACTTTTTAAGTTTTCTTTTGGCCATTGATTGAAGCAAGTCTTAATCCCTTAATGAATTGGTTTATCATTGTTCTTTAAGTTCTTTTGGCCATTGATTGGAAGCAAGTCTTAATCCTTAATGAATTTGGTTTATCCTTGTTCTTTAGTTCTTTGGCCATTGATTGGAAGCAAGTCTTTAATCCCTAATGAATTGGTTTCACTTTGTTCTTAAGTTCTTTTGGCCATTGATTGGAAGCAAGTCTTAATCCTTAATGAATTGGTTTTCTCATTGTTCTTTAAGTTCTTTTGGCCATTGATTGGAAGCAAGTCTTAATCCTTAATGAATTGGTTTCATCATTATTCTTTAAGTTCTTGGCCATTGATTGGAAGCAAGTCTTAATCCTAATGAATTGGTTTCATCTTTTGTTTAAGTTCTTTTGGCCATTGATTGGAAGCAAGTCTTAATCCCTTAATGAATTGGTTTCTCATTGTTCTTTAAGTTCTTTTGGCCATTGATTGGAAGCAAGTCTTAATCCTTAATGAATTGGTTTCACTTGTATTCTTTAAGTTCTTTTGGCCATTGATTGGAAGCAAGTCTTAATCCTTATGAATTGGTTTATCTTTGTTCTTTAAGTTCTTTTGGCCATTGATTGGAAGCAAGTCTTAATCCTTAATGAATTGGTTTATCACTTTCTTTAAGTTCTTTTGGCCATTGATTGGAAGCAAAGTCTTAATCCTTAAGGAATTGGTTTCTCATTGTTCTTTAGTTCTTTTGGCCATTGATTGGAAGCAAGTCTTAATCCTTAATGAATTGGTTTATCCTTGTCCTTTAAGTTCTTTTGGCCATTGATTGGAAGCAAGTCTTAATCCATAATGAATTTGGTTTCACTCATTGTCCTTTAAGTTCTTTTGGCCATTGATTGGAAGCAAGTCTTAATCCTTAATGAATTGGTTTCTCATTGTTCTTTAAGTTCTTTTGGCCATTGATTGGAAGCAAGTCTTAATCCCTTAAGAATTGGTTTATCATTGTTCTTTAAGTTCTTTGGCCATTGATTGGAAGCAAGTCTTAATCCTTAATGAAATTGGTTTCCTTGTTCTTTAAGTTCTTTTGGCCATTGATTGGAAGCAAAGTCTTAATCCTTAATGAATTGGTTTCTCATTATTCTTTAAGTTCTTTTGCCCATTGATTGAAGCAAGTCTTAATCCTAATGAATTGGTTTCTCCTTGTTCTTAAGTTCTTTTGGCCATTGATTGGAAGCAAGTCTTAATCCTTAATGAATTGGTTTCACTTTGTTCTTAAGTTCTTTTGGCCATTGATTGGAAGCAAGTCTTAATCTTAAGGAATTGGTTTCTCATTGTTCTTTAAGTTCTTTTGGCCATTTGATTGGAAGCAAGTCTTAATCCTTAATGAATTGGTTTCTCATTGTCCTTAAGTTCTTTTGGCCATTTGATTGGAAGCAAGTCTTAATCCTTAATGAATTGGTTTCTCATTGTTCTTTAAGTTCTTTTGCCATTGATTGGAAGCAAGTCTTAATCCTTAAATTGGTTTCTCATTATTCTTTAAGTTCTTTGGCCATTGATTGGAAGCAAAGTCTTAATCCTTAATGAATTGGTTTCTCCTTGTCCTTTAAGTTCTTTTGGCCATTGATTGGAGCAAGTCTTAATCCATAATGAATTGGTTTCTCTTGTCTTTAAGTTCTTTTGGCCATTGATTGGAAGCAAGTCTTAATCCTTATGAATTGGTGGTTTCTCATTATTCTTAAGTTCTTTTGGCCATTGATTGGAAGCAAGTCTTAATCCTTAATTTGGTTTATCATTGTTCTTTAGTTCTTTTGGCCATTGATTGGAAGCAAGACTTAATCCTTAATGAATTGGTTTCATCATTGTAAGTTAAGTTCTTTTGGCCATTGATTGGAAGCAAGTCTTAATCCATAATGAATTGGTTTCATCTTTGTTCTTTAAGTTCTTGGCCATTGATTGGAAGCAAGTCTTAATCCTTAATGAATTGGTTTCTCCTTGTTCTTAAGTTCTTGGCCATTGATTGGAAGCAAGTCTTAATCCATTATGAATTGGTTTATCATTGTTCTTTAAGTTCTTTTGGCCATTGATTGGAAGCAAGTCTTAATCCTAATGAATTGGTTTCATCATTGTCCTTTAAGTTCTTTTGGCCATTGATTGGAAGCAAGTCTTTAATCCTTAAGAATTGGTTTCTCATTATTCTTTAAGTTCTTTTGGCCATTGATTGAAGCAAAGTCTTTAATCCTTAATGAATTGGTTTCTCATTATTCTTTAAGTTCTTTTGGCCCATTGATTGGAAGCAAGTCTTAATCCTTAATGAATTGGTTTATCTTGTCCTTTAAGTTCTTTTGGCCATTGATTGGAAGCAAGTCTTAATCCTTAATGAATTGGTTTCACTTTGTTCTTTAAGTTCTTTTGGCCATTGATTGGAAGCAAGTCTTAATCCTTAAGAATTGGTTTCTCATTATTCTTTAAGTTCTTTGGCCATTGATTGGAAGCAAGTCTTAATCCATTATGAATTGGTTTATCCTTGTCCTTTAAGTTCTTTTGGCCATTGATTGGAAGCAAGTCTTAATCCATAATGAATTGGTTTCACATTGTTCTTTAAGTTCTTTTGGCCATTGATTGGAAGCAAGTCTTAATCCTTAAGGAATTGGTTTCATTATTCTTTAAGTTCTTTTGGCCATTGATTGGAAGCAAAGTCTTAATCCTAATGAATTGGTTTATCCTTGTTCTTTAAGTTCTTTTGGCCATTGATTGGAAGCAAGTCTTAATCCTTAATGAATTGGTTTCATCTTTGTTCTTTAAGTTCTTTGGCCATTTGATTGGAAGCAAGTCTTAATCCTTAAGGAATTGGTTTCTCATTTCTTTAAGTTCTTTTGGCCCATTGATTGGAAGCAAGTCTTATCCCTACGAATTGGTTTATCTTGTCCTTAAAGTTCTTTGGCCATTGATTGGAAGCAAAGTCTTAATCCATAATGAATTGTTTTCACTTGTCCTTTAAGTTCTTTGGCCATTGATTGGAAGCAAGTCTTAATCCTTAATGAATTGGTTTGTCATTCTTTAAGTTCTTTTGGCCATTGATTGGAGCAAGTCTTAATCCTTATGAATTGGTTCTCCTTGTCTTTAAGTTCTTTGGCCATTTGATTGGAAGCAAAGTCTTAATCCTTAATGAATTGGTTTCATGTAAGTTAAGTTCTTTTGGCCATTGATTGGAAGCAAGTCTTAATCCTTAATGAATTGGTTTCTCATTGTTCTTTAAGTTCTTTTGGCCATTGATTGGAAGCAAGTCTTAATCCTTAATGAATTGGTTTCTCATTGTTCTTTAAGTTCTTTTGGCCATTGATTGGAGCAAGTCTTAATCCTTAATGAATTGGTTTCTCCTTTGTCCTTTAAGTTCTTTTGGCCATTGATTGGAAGCAAGTCTTAATCCTTAATGAATTGGTTTTCACTTTGTAAGTTAGTTCTTTTGGCCATTGATTGGAAGCAAGTCTTAATCCTTAATGAAATTGGTTTCATTGTTCTTTAAGTTCTTTTGGCCATTGATTGGAAGCAAGTCTTAATCCTTAATGAATTGGTTTCTCATTATTCTTAAGTTCTTTTGGCCATTGATTGGAAGCAAGTCTTAATCCTTAATGAATTGGTTTCATCCTTGTCCTTTAAGTTCTTTGGCCATTGATTGGAAGCAAGTCTTAATCCTTAATGAATTGGTTTCATCATTGTTCTTTAAGTTTCTTTTGGCCATTGATTGAAGCAAGTCTTAATCCTTAAGGAATTGGTTTCTCATTATTCTTAAGTTCTTTTGGCCATTGATTGAAGCAAGTCTTAATCCTTAATGAATTGGTTTATCCTTGTCCTTTAAGTTCTTTTTTGGCCATTGATTGGAAGCAAAGTCTTAATCCTTAATGAATTGGTTTCATCTTTGTCCTTTAAGTTCTTTTGGCCATTGATTGGAAGCAAGTCTTAATCCTTAAATGAATTGGTTTCTCATTATTCTTTAAGTTCTTTTGGCCATTGATTGGAAGCAAGTCTTAATCCTTAGGAATTGGTTTCTCATTGTTCTTTAAGTTCTTTGGCCATTGATTGGAAGCAAGTCTTAATCCTTAATGAAATTGGTTTATCCTTGTCTTTAAGTTCTTTGGCCATTGATTGGAAGCAAGTCTTAATCCATAATGAATTGGTTTCACTTATTCTTTAAGTTCTTTTGGCCATTGATTGGAGCAAGTCTTAATCCTTAAGGAATTGGTTTCTCATTATTCTTTAAGTTCTTTTGGCCATTGATTGGAAGCAAGTCTTAATCCTTAATGAATTGGTTTATCCTTGTCCTTTAAGTTCTTTTGGCCATTGATTGGAAGCAAGTCTTAATCCATAATGAATTGGTTTCACTTTTATTCTTTAAGTTCTTTTGGCCATTGATTGGAAGCAAGTCTTAATCCTTAAGAAATTGGTTTCTCATTATTCTAAGTTCTTTTGGCCATTGATTGGAAGCAAGTCTTAATCCTTAATGAATTGGTTTATCCTTGTCCTTTAAGTTCTTTTGGCCATTGATTGGAAGCAAGTCTTAATCCTTAATGAATTGGTTTCTCATTGTTCTTTAGTTCTTTTGGCCATTTGATTGAAGCAAGTCTTAATCCTTGAATTGGTTTATCCTTGTTCTTTAAGTTCTTTTGGCCATTGATTGGAAGCAAGTCTTAATCCTTAATGAATTGGTTTCATCTTTGTTTAAGTTCTTTTGGCCATTGATTGGAAGCAAGTCTTAATCCTTAATGAATTGGTTTCTCATTGTTCTTTAAGTTCTTTTGGCCATTGATTGGAAGCAAGTCTTAATCCTTAATGAATTGGTTTATCATTGTTCTTTAAGTTCTTTTGGCCATTGATTGGAAGCAAGTCTTAATCCTTAATGAATTGGTTTCACTCCTTGTCCTTTAAGTTCTTTGGCCATTGATTGGAAGCAAGTCTTAATCCTTAATGAATTGGTTTCTCATTGTCCTTTAGGTTCTTTTGGTCATTGATTGGAAGCAAATCTTAATCCTTAAGGAATTGGTTCTCGTTTTTCTTTAAGTTCTTTTGGCCATTGATTGGAAGCAAGTCTTAATCCTTAATGAATTGGTTTCCTTGTCCTTTAAGTTCTTTTGGCCATTGATTGGAAGCAAGTCTTAATCCATATGAATTGGTTTCATCTTTGTCCTTTAAGTTCTTTTGGCCATTGATTGGAAGCAAGTCTTAATCCTTAATGAATTGGTTTCTCTATTCTTTAAGTTCTTTGGCCATTGATTGGAAGCAAGTCTTAATCCTTAATGAATTGGTTTCATCCTTGTCCTTTAAGTTCTTTTGGCCATTGATTGGAAGCAAGTCTTAATCCTAATGAATTGGTTTCACTTTGTAAAGTTCTTTTTGGCCATTGATTGAAGCAAGTCTTTAATCCTTAATGAATTGGTTTCTCTTATTCTTTAAGTTCTTTTGGCCATTGATTGGAAGCAAGTCTTAATCTTAATGAATTGGTTTATCCTTGTTCTTTAAGTTCTTTTGGCCATTGATTGGAAGCAAGTCTTAATCCTTAATGAATTGGTTTCACTTGTTCTTTAAGTTCTTTTGGCCATTGATTGGAAGCAAGTCTTAATCCTAATGAATTGGTTTCTCCTTGTTCTTTAAGTTCTTTTGGCCATTGATTGGAAGCAAGTCTTAATCCTTAATGAATTGGTTTATCATTGTTCTTTAAGTTCTTTTGGCCATTGATTGGAAGCAAGTCTTAATCCATAATGAATTGGTTTCATCTTTGTCCTTTAAGTTCTTTTGGCCATTGATTGGAAGCAAGTCTTAATCCATAATGAATTGGTTTCTCATTGTTCTTTAAGTTCTTTTGGCCATTGATTGGAAGCAAGTCTTAATCCTTGAATTGGTTTCTCCTTTTCCTTTAAGTTCTTTTGGCCATTGATTGGAAGCAAGTCTTAATCCTTAATGAATTGGTTTCTCATTGTTCTTAAGTTCTTTTGGCCATTGATTGGAAGCAAGTCTTAATCCATAATGAATTGGTTTCACTTTTATTCTTTAGTTCTTTTGGCCATTGATTGGAATCTAATCTTAATCATTAATGAATTGGTTTCTCATTATTCTTTAAGTTCTTTTGGCCACTGATTGGAAGCAAGTCTTAATCCTTAATGAATTGGTTTATCCTTGTCTTTAAGTTCTTTGGCCATTGATTGGAAGCAAGTCTTAATCCATAATGAATTGGTTTCACCTTGTAAGTTAAGTTCTTTTGGCCATTGATTGGAAGCAAGTCTTAATAATTAAGAATTGGTTTCTCATTGTTCTTTAAGTTCTTTTGGCCATTGATTGGAAGCAAGTCTTAATCCTTATGAATTGGTTTATCATTATTCTTTAAGTTCTTTTGGCCATTGATTGGAAGCAAGTCTTATCCTTATGAATTGGTTTCATCTTTGTCCTTTAGTTCTTTTGGCCATTGATTGGAAGCAAGTCTTAATCCTTAAATTGGTTTCACATTGTTCTTTAAGTTCTTTTGGCCATTGATTGGAAGCAAGTCTTAATCCTTAATGAATTGGTTTATCATTGTTCTTTAAGTTCTTTTGGCCATTGATTGGAAGCAAGTCTTAATCCTTATGAATTGGTTTATCCTTGTCCTTTATTTCTTTTGGCCATTGATTGGAAGCAAGTCTTAATCCTTAATGAATTGGTTTCTCTTTGTCTTTAAGTTCTTTTGGCCATTGATTGGAAGCAAGTCTTAATCCTTAAATTGGTTTATCCTTGTTCTTTAAGTTCTTTTGGCCATTGATTGGAAGCAAGTCTTAATCCTTAAATTGGTTTCATCCTTGTTCTTTAAGTTCTTTTGGCCATTGATTGGAGCAAGTCTTAATCCTTAAGAATTGGTTTATCTTTCTTTTAAGTTCTTTTGGCCATTGATTGGAAGCAAGTCTTAATCCTTAATGAATTGGTTTATCCTTGTCCTTTAAGTTCTTTTGGCCATTGATTGGAAGCAAGTCTTAATCCTTAAGGAATTGGGTTCTCATTATTCTTTAAGTTCTTTTCGCCGTTCAGTGGAAGCAAGTCTTTATCCTTTACGAAATGGTTTATCATTGTCCTTTAAGTTCTTTTGGCCATTGATTGGAAGCAAGTCTTAATCCTTAATGAATTGGTTTCATCTTTGTGTTAAGTTCTTTTGGCCATTGATTGGAAGCAAGTCTTAATCCTTAGGAATTGGTTTCTCATTATTCTTTAAGTTCTTTTGGCCATTGATTGGAAGCAAGTTTATCCTTAATGAATTGGTTTATCCTTGTCCTTTAGTTCTTTTGGCCATTGATTGGAAGCAAAGTCTTAATCCATAATGAATTGGTTTCACTTTGTCTTTAAGTTCTTTTGGCCATTGATTGCAAGCAAGTCTAATCCCATATGAATTTGGTTTCTCATTGTCCTTTATGTTCTGTTGGCCGTTGATTGGAAGCAAGTCTTAATCCTTAAGGAATTGGTTTCTCATTATTCTTTAAGTTCTTTTGGGCATTGATTGGAGCAAGTCTTTATCCTTTACGAATTGGTTTATCCTTGTCCTTTAAGTTCTTTTGGCCATTGATTGCAAGCAAGTCTTAATCCATAAGGAATTGGTCTCGCTTTGTTCTTTATGTTTTTTTGGCCATTGATTGGAAGCAAGTCTTAATCCTTAAGGAATTGGTTTCTTATTATTCTATAAGTCCATTTGGCCATTGATTGGTAGCAAGTCCTTATCCTTTACGAATCGGTTTATCCTTGCCCTTTAAGTTCTTTTGGCCATTCATTGGAAGCAAGAGTTAATCCATAATGAATTGGTTTCACTTTGTAAGTTATGTTCTGTTGGCCATTGATTGGAAGCAAGTCTTAATCCTTAAGGAATTGGTTTCTCATTATTCTTTAAGGTCTTTTGGCCATTGAGTGGAAGCAAGTCTTTATCCATAATGAATTGGTTTATCCTTGTCCTTTAAGTTCTTTGGCCATTGATTGAAGCAAGACTTAATCCTTAATGAATTGGTTTCACTTTGTTCTTTAAGTTCTTTTGGCCATTGATTGGAAGCAAGTCTTAATCCTTAATGAATTGGTTTCTCATTGTTCTTTAAGTTCTTTTGGCCATTGATTGGAAGCAAGTCTTAATCCTTGAATTGGTTTATCCTTGTCCTTAAGTTCTTTTGGCCATTGATTGGAAGCAAGTCTTAATCCATAATGAATTGGTTTCATCTTTGTAAGTTAAGTTCTTTTGGCCATTGATTGGAAGCAAAACTTAATCCTTAAGGAATTGGTTTCTCATTATTCTTTAAGTTCTTTTGGCCATTGATTGGAAGCAAGTCTTAATCCTTATGAATTGGTTTCTCCTTGTTCTTTAAGATCTTTTGGCCATTGATTGAAGCAAGTCTTAATCCATAATGAATTGGTTTCACTTTGTCCTTTAAGTTCTTTTGGCCATTGATTGGAAGCAAGTCTTAATCCTTAATGAATTGGTTTCTCATTGTTCTTAAGTTCTTTGGCCATTGATTGAAGCAAGTCTTAATCCTTAATGAATTGGTTTCTCATTGTTCTTTAAGTTCTTTTGGCCATTGATTGGAAGCAAGTCTTAATCCTTAATGAATTGGTTTCATCTTTGTTCTTTAAGTTCTTTTGGCCATTGATTGGAAGCAAGTCTTAATCCTTAATGAATTGGTTTCTCATTATTCTTTAAGTTCTTTTGGCCATTGATTGGAAGCAAGTCTTAATCCTTAATGAATTGGTTTATCCTTGTCCTTTAAGTTCTTTTGGCCATTGATTGGAAGCAAGTCTTAATCCATAATGAATTGGTTTCACTTTGTCCTTTAAGTTCTTTTGGCCATTGATTGGAAGCAAGTCTTAATCCTTAATGAATTGGTTTCTCATTATTCTTTAAGTTCTTTTGGCCATTGATTGGAAGCAAGTCTTAATCCTTAATGAATTGGTTTATCCTTGTCCTTTAAGTTCTTTTGGCCATTGATTGGAAGCAAGTCTTAATCCTTAATGAATTGGTTTCACTTTGTTCTTTAAGTTCTTTTGGCCACTGATTGGAAGCAAGTCTTAATCCTTAAGGAATTGGTTTCTCATTGTTCTTTAAGTTCTTTTTGCCATTGATTAGAATCAAGTCTTAATCCTCAAGGAATTGGTTTCTCCTTGTTCTTTAAGTTCTTTTGGCCATTGATTGGAAGCAAGTCTTAATCCATAATGAATTGGTTTCATCTTTGTTCTTTAAGTTCTTTTGGCCATTGATTGAAGCAAGTCTTAATCCTTAATGAATTGGTTTCTCATTGTTTAAGTTCTTTTGGCCATTGATTGGAAGCAAGTCTTAATCCTTAATGAATTGGTTTCTCATTGTTCTTTAAGTTCTTTTGGCCATTGATTGGAAGCAAGTCTTAATCCTTATGAATTGGTTTCATCATTGTTCTTTAGTTCTTTTGGCCATTGATTGGAAGCAAGTCTTAATCCTTAATGAATTGGTTTCATCCTTGTCCTTTAAGTTCTTTTGGCCATTGATTGGAAGCAAGTCTTAATCCTTAATGAATTGGTTTCTCATTGTTCTTTAAGTTCTTTTGGCCATTGATTGGAAGCAAGTCTTAATCCTTAATGAATTGGTTTCTCATTGTTCTTTAAGTTCTTTGGCCATTGATTGGAAGCAAGTCTTAATCCTTAATGAATTGGTTTATCCTTGTCCTTTAAGTTCTTTTGGCCATTGATTGGAAGCAAGTCTTAATCCATAATGAATTGGTTTCATTTTCTTTACGTTCTTTTGGCCATTGATTGGAAGCAATTCTTAATCCTAAAGGAATTGGTTTCTCATTATTCTTTAAGTTCTTTTGGCCATTGATTGGAAGCAAGTCTTTATCCTTTACGAATTGGTTTATCCTTGTCCTTTAAGTTCTTTTGGCCATTGATTGGAAGCAAGTCTTAATCCATAATGAATTGGTTTCACTTTGTAAGTTATGTTCGTTTGGCCATTGATTGGAAGCAAGTCTTAATCCTTAAGGAATTGGTTTCTCATTATTCTTTAAGTTCTTTTGGCCATTGATCGGAAGCAAGTCTTTATCCTTTACGAATTGGTTTATCCTTGTCCTTTAAGTTCTTTTGGCCATTGATTGGAAGCAAGACTTAATCCATAATGAATTGGTTTCACTTTGTAAGTTATGTTCTTTTGGCCATTGATTGGAAGCAAGTCTTAATCCTAATGAATTGGTTTCTCATTATTCTTTAAGTTCTTTTGGCCATTGATCGGAAGCAAATCTTTATCCTTTACGAATTGGTTTATCCTTGTCCTTTAAGTTCCTTTGGCCGTTGATTGGAAGCAAGACTTAATCCATAATGAATTGGTTTCACTTTGTAAGTTATGTTCTTTTGGCCATTGATTGGAAGCAAGTCTTAATCCTTAAGGAATTGGTTTCTCATTATTATTTAAGTTCTTTTGGCCATTGATTGGAAGCAAGTCTTTAATCCTTAATGAAATTGGTTTATCCTTGTCCTTTACGTTCTTTTGGCATTTGATTGGAAGTAAGTCTTAGTCCATACTGAATTAGTTTCTCTTTGTCCTTTAAGTTCTTTTCGCCATTGATTGGAATCAAGTCTTAATCCTTAATGAATTGGTTTCTCATTATTCTTTAAGTTCTTTTGGCCATTGATTGGAAGCAAGTCTTAATCCTTAATGAATTGGTTTATCCTTGTCCTTTAAGTTCTTTTCGCCATTGATTGGAATCAAGTCTTAATCCTTAATGAATTGGTTTCACTTTGTCCTTTAAGTTCTTTCGGCCATTGATTGGAATCAAATCTTAACCATTAAGGAATTGGTTTCATCATTATAAGTTAAGTTCTTTTGGCCATTGATTGGAAGCAAGTCTTAATCCTTATGAATTGGTTTATCATTGTTCTTTAAGTTCTTTTGGCCATTGATTGGAAGCAAGTCTTAATCCATAATGAATTGGTTTCACTTTGTCCTTTATGTTCTTTTGGCCATTGATTGGAAGCAAGTCTTAATCCTTAATGAATTGGTTTCTCATTATTCTTTAGTTCTTTTGGCCATTGATTGGAAGCAAGTCTTAATCCTTAATGAATTGGTTTATCCTTGTTCTTTAAGTTCTTTTGGCCATTGATTGGAAGCAAGTCTTAATCCTTAATGAATTGGTTTCATTTTCTTTAAGTTCTTTTGGCCATTGATTGGAAGCAAGTCTTAATCCTTAATGAATTGGTTTCATCATTGTTCTTTTAAGTTCTTTTGGCCATTGATTGGAAGCAAGTCTTAATCCTTAATGAATTGGTTTCACTTTGTAAGTTAAGTTCTTTTGGCCATTGATTGGAAGCAAGTCTTAATCCTTAATGAATTGGTTTCTCATTGTTCTTTAAGTTCTTTTGGCCATTGATTGGAAGCAAGTCTTAATCCTTAATGAATTGGTTTATCCTTGTCCTTTAAGTTCTTTGGCCATTGATTGGAAGCAAGTCTTAATCCTTAATGAATTGGTTTCACTTTGTTTATTAGTTCTTTTGGCCATTGATTGGAAGCAAGTCTTAATCCTTAATGAATTGGTTTCTCATTGTTCTTTAAGTTCTTTTGGCCATTGATTGGAAGCAAGTCTTAATCCTTAATGAATTGGTTTATCACTTGTTCTTTAAGTTCTTTTGGCCATTGATTGGAAGCAAGTCTTAATCCTTAATGAATTGGTTTCATCTTTGTTCTTTAAGTTCTTTTGGCCATTGATTGGAAGCAAGTCTTAATCCTTAAGAATTGGTTTCATCCTTGTTCTTAAGTTCTTTTGGCCATTGATTGGAAGCAAGTCTTAATCCTTAATGAATTGGTTTCATTTTCTTTAAGTTCTTTTGGCCATTGATTGGAAGCAAGTCTTAATCCTTAATGAATTGGTTTCTCATTGTTCTTTAAGTTCTTTTGGCCATTGATTGGAAGCAAGTCTTAATCCTTAATGAATTGGTTTATCCTTGTCCTTTAAGTTCTTTTGGCCATTGATTGGAAGCAAGTCTTAATCCTTAATGAATTGGTTTCATCTTTGTCCTTAAGTTCTTTTGGCCATTGATTGGAAGCAAGTCTTAATCCTTAATGAATTGGTTTCTCATTGTTCTTTAGTTCTTTTGGCCATTGATTGGAAGCAAGTCTTAATCCTTAATGAATTGGTTTATCCTTGTTCTTTAAGTTCTTTTGGCCATTGATTGGAAGCAAGTCTTAATCCTTAATGAATTGGTTTCATCCTTGTTCTTTAAGTTCTTTTGCCATTGATTGGAAGCAAGTCTTAATCCTTAATGAATTGGTTTCACTTTGTTCTTTAAGTTCTTTTGGCCATTGATTGGAAGCAAGTCTTAATCCTTAAGAATTGGTTTCATTATTCTTTAAGTTCTTTTGGCCATTGATTGGAAGCAAGTCTTAATCCTTAATGAATTGGTTTATCTTTGTCCTTTAAGTTCTTTTGGCCATTGATTGGAAGCAAGTCTTAATCCTTACGCAATTGGTTTCTCTTTGTTCTTTAAGTTCTTTTGGCCACTGATTGAAAGCAAGTCTTATTCCTTAAGAAATTGGTTTCTCATTGTTCTTTAAGTTCTTTTGGCCAATGATTGGAAGCAAGTCTTAATCCTTAATGAATTGGTTTCATCTTGTTCTTTAGTTCTTTTGGCCATTGATTGGAAGCAAGTCTTAATCCTTAATGAATTGGTTTCACTTTGTCTTTAAGTTCTTTTGGCCATTGATTGGAAGCAAGTCTTAATCCTTAATGAATTGGTTTCTCATTGTTCTTTAAGTTCTTTTGGCCATTGATTGGAAGCAAGTCTTAATCCTTAATGAATTGGTTTCTCCTTGTCCTTTAAGTTCTTTTGGCCATTGATTGGAAGCAAGTCTTAATCCTTAATGAATTGGTTTCACATTGTTCTTTAAGTTCTTTGGCCATTGATTGGAAGCAAGTCTTAATCCTTAAAATTGGTTTCATCATTATTCTTAAGTTCTTTTGGCCATTGATTGGAAGCAAGTCTTAATGCATAGTGAATTGGTTTCTCTTTGTTCTTTAAGTTCTTTTGGCCATTGATTGGAAGCAAGTCTTAATCCTTATGAATTGGTTTCACATTGTTCTTTATGTTCTTTTGGCCATTGATTAGAAGCAAGCCTTAATCCTTAAGGAATTGGTTTCTCATTGTTCTTTAAGTTCTTTTGGCCATTGATTGGAAGCAAGTCTTAATCCTTAATGAATTGGTTTCGCTTTGTCCTTTACATTCTTTTGGCCATTGATTGAAAGCAAGTCTTAATCCATAATGAATTGGTTTCTCTTTGTTCATTAAGTTCTTATGGCCATTGATTGGAAGCAAGTCTTAATCCATAAGGAATTGGTTTCATCCTTGTTCTTTAAGTTCTTTTGGCCATTGATTGGAAGCAAGTCTTAATCCTTAATGAATTGGTTTCATTGTTCTTTAAGTTCTTTTGGCCACTGATTGGAAGCAAGTCTTAATCCTTAAGGAATTGGTTTCTCATTATTCTTTAAGTTCTTTTGGCCATTGGTTGGAAGCAAGTCTTAACCCTTAAGGAATTGGTTTCTCATTATTCTTTAAGGTCTTTTGGCCATTCATTTGAAGCAAGTCTTTATCCTTTACGAATTGGTTTATCCTTGCCCTTTAAGTTCTTTTGGCCATTGATTGGAAGCAAGACTTAATCCATAATGAATTCGTTTCACTTTGAAAGTTATGTTCTTTTCGCCATTGATTGGAAGCAAGTCTTAATCCTTAAGGAATTGGTTTCTCATTATTCTTTAAGTTCTTTTGGCCATTTATTGGAAGTAAGACTTAATCCATAATGAATTGGCTTCACTTTGTAAGTTATGTTCTTTTGGCCATTGATTGGAAGCAAGTCTAAATCCTTAAGGAATTGGTTTCTCACATTCTTAAGCTTCTTATTACTTACTGACAAGCAAGTCTTTATCCTTTACTTAATTGGCGCATCCCTGTCCTTTAAGTTCTTTCTACCATTGATTGGAGGCAAGCATTAATCGATAATGAATTGGCTTCACTTTTGCGTTATGTTCTTTGGCCACTGAATGCAGCTTCAATCTCAAGGAATTGATTTCTCATTATTCTTTAAGTTCTTTTTGTCATTGGTGGAAGCAAGTCTTTATCCTTAATGCAAATTGGTTTATCCTTGCCCTTTGGAGTTCCTTTGGCCATTGATTGCGCTGAGTCAAGTCTTAATCCATAATGAATTGGATTATCACTTTGTAAGTTATGTGTTCTTTTGGTCATTGATTGGAAGTGTCTTAATCCTTAAGGAATTGGTTTCTCATTATTCTTTAAGTTCGCTTAATAATCATTGGAAGCTAATCTTTTATCCTTTACTTAATTGGTTTATCCTTGTCCTTTAAGTTCTTTTTGTCCATGGATTCGAAGCAAGACTTAATCCATAATGAATTGGTTTCATCTTTGTAAGTTATGTTCTTTTTGGGCATTGATTGGAAGCAAAGTCTTAATCCTTAAGCAATCGTTTCCTGATTATTCTCTGTCTTTCCGCCAATCATTGAAGCGCAGTCTTTATCAAGTTACTTAATTGGTTTATTCTCTGTCCTTGAAGTTCTTTTTTGGCCATTGATTGGAAGCAAAACTTAATCCATAATGAATTGGTTTCACATTGTTGAAAAGTTATGTTCTTTTTGGCCATTGATTGGAAGCAAGTCTTAATCCTTAAGGAATTGGTTTCTCATTATTCTTTAAGTTCTTTTGGCCATTGATTGGAAGCAAGTCTTTATCCTTTACGAATTGGTTTATCCTTGTTCTTTCAGTTCTTTTGGCCATTTATTGGAAGCAAGTCTTAATCCTAAAGGAATTGGTTTCTCATTATTCTTTAAGTTCTTTCGGCCAATCATTGGAAGCTTTCTAAGTCTTTATCCTTTACGAATTGGTTTATCCTTGTCCTTTAAGTTCTTTTGGCCATTTATTGGAAGCAAGACTTAATCCATAATGAATTGGTTTCACTTTGTAAGTTATGTTCTTTTGGCCATTGATTGAAAGCAAGTCTTAATCCTTAAGGAATTGGTTTCTCATTATTCTTGAAGTTCTTTCTGCCATTGATTCGCACTGCAAGTCTTTATCTCTTACTTAATTGGTTTATCCTTGTCCTTTAAGTTCTTTTGGCCATTTATTGGAAGTAAGACTTAATCCATAATGAATTGGCTTCACTTTGTAAGTTATGTTCTTTTGGCCATTGATTGGAAGCAAGTCTTAATCCTTAAGGAATTGGTTTCTCATTATTCTTTAAGTTCTTTTGGCCATTGGTGGGAAGCTGTTTCTTTATCCTTACAAATTGGTTTATCCTCGTTCTTTGAGTTCCTTATTGGCCATTGATTGGAAGCAAGACTTAATCCATAATGAATTGGCTTATCACTTTGTAAGTTATGTTCTTTTGGCCACCGATTGGAAGCCAAGTCTTAATCCTTAATGAATTGGTTTCACATTATTCTTTAAGTTCTTTTGGCCATTGGTTGTGCAAGTCTTAACCCTTAAGGAATTGGTTTCTCATTATTCTTTAAGGTCTTTTGGCCATTCATTTGAAGCAAGTCTTTATCCTTTACTTAATTGGTTTATCCTTGTCCCTTAAGTTCTTTTTAATATTGATTGGAAGCAAGACTTAATCCATAATGAATTCGCTTTCACTTTGAAAGTTATGTTCTTTTCGCCATTGATTTGGAAGCAAGTCTTAATCCTTAATGAATTGATCATTATTCTTTAAGTTCTTAATTGGCCATTGATTGGAAGCAAGTCTTAATCCTTAATGAATTGGTTTATCCTTGTCCTTTAAGTTCTTTTTTGGCCATTTATTGGAAGCAAGACGTAATCCATAATGAATTGGTTTCTACTTTGTAAGTTATGTTCTTTGGCCATTGATTGGAAGCAAAGTCTTAATCCTTAAGGAATTGGTTTCTCATTATTCTTTAAGTTCTTTTGGCCATTGATTGGAAGCAAGTCTTTATCCTTACTTAATTGGTTTATCCTTGCCCTTTAAGTTCTTTTGGCCATTGATTAGAAGCAAGACTTAATCCATAATGAATTGGTTTCACTTTGTAAGTTATGTTCTTTTGGCCATTGATTGGAAGCAAGTCTTAATCCTTAAGGAATTGGTTTCTCATTATTCTTTAAGTTCTTTTGGCCAATCATTGGAAGCGAATCTTTATCCTTACTTAATTGGTTTATCCTTGTCCTTTAAGTTCTTTTCGCTTTTGATTGGAAGCAAGACTTAATCCATAATGAATTGGCTTCACTTTGTAAGTTATGTTCTTTTGACCATTGATTGGAAGCAAGTCTTAATCCTTAAGGAATTGGTTTCTCATTATTCTTTAAGTTCTTTTAGCCATTCATTGGAAGCAAGTCTTTATCCTTTACGAATTGGTTTATCCTTGTCCTTTAAGTTCTTTTGGCCATTTATTTTAAGCAAGACTTAATCCATAATGAATTGGTTTCACTTTGTAAGTTATGTTCTTTTGGGCATTGATTGGAAGCAAGTCTTAATCCTTAATGAATTGGTTTCTCATTATTCTTTAAGTTCTTTGGCCATTCATTGGAAGCATAAAAGTCTTTTAATCCTTACTTAATTGGTTTATCGTTGCCCTTTAAGTCCTTTGGGCCATTGATTGGAAGCAAGAGTTAATCCATAATGAATTGGTTTATCCTTGTCCTTTAAGCTCTTTTCACCATTGTTTGGAATCAAGAGTTAATGCATAATGAATTGGTTTCATTATTGTCTTAAGTTCTTTGGCCATTGATTGAAGCAAGTCTTAATCCTTAAGGAATTGGTTTCTCCTTGTTCTTTAAGTTCTTTTGGCCATTGATTGAAGCAAGTCTTAATCCTTAATGAATTGGTTTATCCTTGTTCTTTAAGTTCTTTTGGCCATTGATTGGAAGCAAGTCTTAATCCTTAATGAATTGGTTTATCATTGTCCTTTAAGTTCTTTTGGCCATTGATTGGAAGCAAGTCTTAATCCTTAATGAATTGGTTTCACATTGTTCTTAAGTTCTTTTGGCCATTGATTGGAAGCAAGTCTTAATCCTTAAGGAATTGGTTTATCCTTGTCCTTTAAGTTCTTTTGGCCATTGATTGAAGCAAGTCTTAATCCTTAATGAATTGGTTTCTCCTTGTCCTTTAAGTTCTTTTGGCCATTGATTGGAAGCAAGTCTTAATCCATAATGAATTGGTTTCACATTGTTCTTTAAGTTCTTTTGGCCATTGATTGGAAGCAAGTCTTAATCCTTAAGGAATTGGTTTCACATTATCTTTAAGTTCTTTTGGCCATTGATTGGAAGCAAGTCTTTATCCTTTACTTAATTGGTTTATCCTTGTCCTTGAAGTTCTTCTGGCCATTGATTGAAGCAAGACTTAATCCATAATGAATTGGTTTCACTTTGTAAGTTATGTTCTGCTGGCCATTGATTGGAAGCAAGTCTTAATCCTTAAGGAATTGGTTTCTCATTATTCTTTAAGTTCTTTGGCCATTGATTGGAAGCAAGTCTTTATCCTTACTGAATTGGTTTATCCTTGTCCTTTAAGTTCTTTGGCCATTTATTGAAGCAAGACTTAATCCATAATGAATTGGTTTCACTTTGTAAGTTATGTTCTTTTGGCCATTGATTGAAGCAAGTCTTAATCCTTAAGGAATTGGTTTCTCATTATTCTTTAAGTTCTTTGGCCATTGATTGAAGCAAGTCTTTATCCTTTACTTAATTGGTTTATCCTTGTCCTTTAAGTTCTTTTGGCCATTTATTGAAGCAAGACTTAATCCATAATGAATTGGTTTCACTTTAAGTTATGTTCTTTTGGCCATTGATTGAAGCAAGTCTTAATCCTTAAGGAATTGGTTTCTCATTATTCTTTAAGTTCTTTTGGCCATTGATTGGAAGCAAGTCTTTATCCTTTACTTAATTGGTTTATCCTTGTCCTTAAGTTCTTTTGGCCATTTATTGAAGCAAGACTTAATCCATAATGAATTGGCTTCACTTTGTAAGTTATGTTCTTTTGGCCATTGATTGAAGCAAGTCTTAATCCTTAAGGAATTGGTTTCTCATTCTTTAAGTTCTTTTGGCCATTCATTGGAAGCAAGTCTTTATCCTTTACTTAATTGGTTTATCCTTGTCCTTTAAGTTCTTTTGGCCATTTATTGAAGCAAGACTTAATCCATAATGAATTGGTTTCACTTTGTGTTATGTTCTTTTGGCCATTGATTGAAGCAAGTCTTAATCCTTAAGGAATTGGTTTCTCATTATTCTTTAAGTTCTTTTGGCCATTGATTGGAAGCAAGTCTTTATCCTTACTTAATTGGTTTATCCTTGTCCTTTAAGTTCTTTTGGCCATTGATTGGAAGCAAGACTTAATCCATAATGAATTGGTTTCACTTTGTAAGTTATGTTCTTTGGCCATTGATTGAAGCAAGTCTTAATCCTTAAGGAATTGGTTTCTCATTATTCTTTAAGTTCTTTTGGCCATTGATTGGAAGCAAGTCTTTATCCTTACTTAATTGGTTTATCCTTGTCCTTTAAGTTCTTTTGGCCATTGATTGGAAGCAAGACTTAATCCATAATGAATTGGTTTCACTTGTGTTATGTTCTTTTGGCCATTGATTGAAGCAAGTCTTAATCCTTATGAATTGGTTTCATTATTCTTAAGTTCTTTGGCCATTGATTGAAGCAAGTCTTTATCCTTACTTAATTGGTTTATCCTTGTCCTTTAAGTTCTTTTGGCCATTGATTGAAGCAAGACTTAATCCATAATGAATTGGTTTCACTTTGTGTTATGTTCTTTTGGCCATTGATTGGAAGCAAGTCTTAATCCTTAAGGAATTGGTTTCATTATTCTTAAGTTCTTTTGGCCATTGATTGGAAGCAAGTCTTTATCCTTAATAATTGGTTTATCCTTGTCCTTTAAGTTCTTTTGGCCATTTATTGGAAGCAAGACTTAATCCATAATGAATTGGTTTCACTTTGTGTTATGTTCTTTGGCCATTGATTGAAGCAAGTCTTAATCCTTAAGGAATTGGTTTCTCATTATTCTTAAGTTCTTTTGGCCATTGATTGGAAGCAAGTCTTTATCCTTACTTAATTGGTTTATCCTTGTCCTTTAAGTTCTTTTGGCCATTTATTGAAGCAAGACTTAATCCATAATGAATTGGTTTCACTTTGTAAGTTATGTTCTTTGGCCATTGATTGAAGCAAGTCTTAATCCTTAAGGAATTGGTTTCTCATTATTCTTTAAGTTCTTTTGGCCATTGATTGGAAGCAAGTCTTTATCCTTTACTTAATTGGTTTATCCTTGTCCTTTAAGTTCTTTGGCCATTTATTGGAAGCAAGACTTAATCCATAATGAATTGGTTTCACTTTGTGTTATGTTCTTTGGCCATTGATTGAAGCAAGTCTTAATCCTTAAGGAATTGGTTTCTCATTATTCTTAAGTTCTTTTTGGCCATTGATTGGAAGCAAGTCTTTATCCTTTACTTAATTGGTTTATCCTTGTCCTTTAAGTTCTTTTGGCCATTGATTGGAAGCAAGACTTAATCCATAATGAATTGGTTTCACTTTGTAAGTTATGTTCTTTGGCCATTGATTGAAGCAAGTCTTAATCCTTAAGGAATTGGTTTCTCATTATTCTTTAAGTTCTTTTGGCCATTGATTGAAGCAAGTCTTTATCCTTACTTAATTGGTTTATCCTTGTCCTTTAAGTTCTTTTGGCCATTTATTGGAAGCAAGACTTAATCCATAATGAATTGGTTTAACTTTGTAAGTTATGTTCTTTTGGCCATTGATTAGAAGCAAGTCTTAACGCTTAAGGAATTAGTTTCTCATTATTCTTTAAGTTCTTATTGGCCATTGATTGAAGCAAGTCTTTATCCTTACTTAATTGGTTTATCCTTGTCTTTAAGTTCTTTGGCCATTTATTGAAGCAAGACTTAATCCATAATGAATTGGAATCACATTGTTTGCCAAGTTCTTTTGCCCATTGATTGGAAGCAAGTCTTAATCCTTAAGGAATTGGGTTCTCATTATTCTTTAAGTTATTTTGGCCATTGATTGAAGCAAGTCTTAATCCTTAAGGAATTGGTTTATCATTGTCCTTTAAGTTCTTTTGGCCATTGATTGAAGCAAGACTTAATCCATAATGAATTGGTTTATCCTTGTCCTTTAAGTTCTTTGGCCATTGATTGAAGCAAGTCTTAATCCATAATGAATTGGTTTCTCATTATTCTTAAGTTCTTTTGGCCATTGATTGAAGCAAGTCTTTATCCTTACTTAATTGGTTTATCCTTGTCCTTTAAGTTCTTTTGGCCATTGATTGAAGCAAGACTTAATCCATAATGAATTGGTTTCACTTTGTGTTATGTTCTTTGGCCATTGATTGAAGCAAGTCTTAATCCTTAAGGAATTGGTTTCTCATTATTCTTAAGTTCTTTGGCCATTGATTGGAAGCAAGTCTTAATCCTTTACGGATTGGATTATCCTTGTCCTGTAAGTTCTTGTGGCCATTGATTCGAAGCAAGACTTAATCCATAATGAATTGGTTTCACTTTGTCCTTTAAGTTCTTTGGCCATTGATTGAAGCAAGTCTTAATCCATAATGAATTGGTTTCACTTTGTTCTTTAAGTTCTTTGGCCATTGATTGGAAGCAAGTCTTAATCCTTAAGGAATTGGTTTCTCATTATTCTTAAGTTCTTTTGGCCATTGATTGAAGCAAGTCTTTATCCTTACTTAATTGGTTTATCCTTGTCCTTTAAGTTCTTTTGGCCATTGATTGGAAGCAAGACTTAATCCATAATGAATTGGTTTCACTATGTAAGTTATGTTCTGTTGGCCATTGATTGAAACAAGTCTTAATCCTTAAGGAATTAGTTTCTCATTACTTTTTAAGTTCTTTGGCCATTGATTGGAAGCAAGTCTTTATCCTTTACTTAATTGGTTTATCCTTGCCCGTTAAGTTCTTTTGGCCATTGATTGTAAGCAAGACTTAATCCATAATGAATTGGTTTCACTTTGTAAGTTATGTTCTGTTGGCCTTTGATTGGAAGCAAGTCCTAATCCTTAAGCAATTGGATTCTCATTATTCTTTTAGTTCTTTTGGCCATTGGTTGGAAGCAAGTCTTTATCCTTTACTTAATTGGTTTATCCTTGTCCTTAAGTTCTTTTGGCCATTTATTGAAGCAAGACTTAATCCATAATGAATTGGTTTCACTTTGTGTTATGTTCTTTGGCCATTGATTGAAGCAAGTCTTAATCCTTAAGGAATTGGTTTCTCATTATTCTTTAAGTTCTTTGGCCATTGATTGGAAGCAAGTCTTTATCCTTTACTTAATTGGTTTATCCTTGTCCTTTAAGTTCTTTTGGCCATTTATTGGAAGCAAGACTTAATCCATAATGAATTGGTTTCACTTTGTAAGTTATGTTCTTTGGCCATTGATTGAAGCAAGTCTTAATCCTTAAGGAATTGGTTTCTCATTATTCTTAAGTTCTTTGGCCATTGATTGGAAGCAAGTCTTTATCCTTTACTTAATTGGTTTATCCTTGTCCTTAAGTTCTTTGGCCATTGATTGGAAGCAAGACTTAATCCATAATGAATTGGTTTCACTTTGTGTTATGTTCTTTTTGGCCATTGATTGAAGCAAGTCTTAATCCTTAAGGAATTGGTTTCTCATTATTCTTAAGTTCTTTTGGCCATTGATTGGAAGCAAGTCTTTATCCTTTACTTAATTGGTTTATCCTTGTCCTTTAAGTTCTTTTTGGCCATTGATTGAAGCAAGACTTAATCCATAATGAATTGGTTTCACTTTGTAAGTTATGTTCTTTGGCCATTGATTGAAGCAAGTCTTAATCCTTAAGGAATTGGTTTCTCATTATTCTTTAAGTTCTTTGGCCATTCATTGCAAGTCTTTATCCTTACTTAATTGGTTTATCCTTGTCCTTTAAGTTCTTTGGCCATTTATTGAAGCAAGACTTAATCCATAATGAATTGGTTTCACTTTGTAAGTTATGTTCTTTGGCCATTGATTGAAGCAAGTCTTAATCCTTAAGGAATTGGTTTCTCATTATTCTTAAGTTCTTTGGCCATTGATTGAAGCAAGTCTTTATCCTTACTTAATTGGTTTATCCTTGTCTTTAAGTTCTTTGGCCATTTATTGGAAGCAAGACTTAATCCATAATGAATTGGTTTCACTTTGTGTTATGTTCTTTGGCCATTGATTGAAGCAAGTCTTAATCCTTAAGGAATTGGTTTCTCATTATTCTTTAAGTTCTTTTGGCCATTGATTGGAAGCAAGTCTTTATCCTTTACTTAATTGGTTTATCCTTGTCCTTAAGTTCTTTTGGCCATTTATTGGAAGCAAGACTTAATCCATAATGAATTGGTTTCACTTTGTAAGTTATGTTCTTTGGCCATTGATTGGAAGCAAGTCTTAATCCTTAAGGAATTGGTTTCTCATTATTCTTTAAGTTCTTTTGGCCATTGATTGGAAGCAAGTCTTTATCCTTACTTAATTGGTTTATCCTTGTCCTTAAGTTCTTTTTGGCCATTGATTGGAAGCAAGACTTAATCCATAATGAATTGGTTTCACTTTGTAAGTTATGTTCTTTTGGCCATTGATTGAAGCAAGTCTTAATCCTTAAGGAATTGGTTTCTCATTATTCTTTAAGTTCTTTTGGCCATTGATTGGAAGCAAGTCTTTATCCTTTACTAATTGGTTTATCCTTGTCCTTAAGTTCTTTTGGCCATTTATTGAAGCAAGACTTAATCCATAATGAATTGGTTTCACTTTGTAAGTTATGTTCTTTGGCCATTGATTGAAGCAAGTCTTAATCCTTAAGGAATTGGTTTCTCATTATTCTTTAAGTTCTTTTGGCCATTGATTGGAAGCAAGTCTTTATCCTTTACTTAATTGGTTTATCCTTGTCCTTTAAGTTCTTTTGGCCATTTATTGAAGCAAGACTTAATCCATAATGAATTGGTTTCACTTTGTAAGTTATGTTCTTTGGCCATTGATTGAAGCAAGTCTTAATCCTTAAGGAATTGGTTTCTCATTATTCTTTAAGTTCTTTTGGCCATTGATTGGAAGCAAGTCTTTATCCTTTACTTAATTGGTTTATCCTTGTCCTTTAAGTTCTTTTGGCCATTTATTGAAGCAAGACTTAATCCATAATGAATTGGTTTCACTTTGTGTTATGTTCTTTGGCCATTGATTGAAGCAAGTCTTAATCCTTAAGGAATTGGTTTCTCATTATTCTTTAAGTTCTTTTTGGCCATTGATTGGAAGCAAGTCTTTATCCTTACTTAATTGGTTTATCCTTGTCCTTTAAGTTCTTTGGCCATTTATTGGAAGCAAGACTTAATCCATAATGAATTGGTTTCACTTTGTAAGTTATGTTCTTTGGCCATTGATTGAAGCAAGTCTTAATCCTTAAGGAATTGGTTTCTCATTATTCTTTAAGTTCTTTTGGCCATTGATTGGAAGCAAGTCTTTATCCTTTACTTAATTGGTTTATCCTTGTCCTTTAAGTTCTTTTGGCCATTGATTGGAAGCAAGACTTAATCCATAATGAATTGGTTTCACTTTGTAAGTTATGTTCTTTGGCCATTGATTGAAGCAAGTCTTAATCCTTAAGGAATTGGTTTCTCATTATTCTTTAAGTTCTTTTGGCCATTGATTGGAAGCAAGTCTTTATCCTTTACTTAATTGGTTTATCCTTGTCCTTTAAGTTCTTTGGCCATTTATTGGAAGCAAGACTTAATCCATAATGAATTGGTTTCACTTTGTGTTATGTTCTTTGGCCATTGATTGAAGCAAGTCTTAATCCTTAAGGAATTGGTTTCTCATTATTCTTAAGTTCTTTGGCCATTGATTGGAAGCAAGTCTTTATCCTTACTTAATTGGTTTATCCTTGTCCTTAAGTTCTTTTGGCCATTTATTGGAAGCAAGACTTAATCCATAATGAATTGGTTTCACTTTGTAAGTTATGTTCTTTGGCCATTGATTGAAGCAAGTCTTAATCCTTAAGGAATTGGTTTCTCATTATTCTTTAAGTTCTTTTGGCCATTGATTGGAAGCAAGTCTTTATCCTTACTTAATTGGTTTATCCTTGTCCTTTAAGTTCTTTTGGCCATTGATTGAAGCAAGACTTAATCCATAATGAATTGGTTTCACTTTGTGTTATGTTCTTTGGCCATTGATTGAAGCAAGTCTTAATCCTTAAGGAATTGGTTTCTCATTATTCTTAAGTTCTTTTGGCCATTGATTGGAAGCAAGTCTTTATCCTTACTTAATTGGTTTATCCTTGTCCTTTAAGTTCTTTTGGCCATTTATTGAAGCAAGACTTAATCCATAATGAATTGGTTTCACTTTGTGTTATGTTCTTTGGCCATTGATTGGAAGCAAGTCTTAATCCTTAAGGAATTGGTTTCTCATTATTCTTTAAGTTCTTTTGGCCATTGATTGGAAGCAAGTCTTAATCCTTAACTGAATTGGTTTCTCATTATTCTTTAAGTTCTTTGGCCATTGATTGGAAGCAAGTCTTTATCCTTACTTAATTGGTTTATCCTTGTCCTTTAAGTTCTTTTGGCCATTGATTGGAAGCAAGACTTAATCCATAATGAATTGGTTTCACTATGTAAGTTATGTTCTGTTGGCCATTGATTGAAACAAGTCTTAATCCTTAAGGAATTAGTTTCGCATTACTTTTTAAGTTCTTTTGGCCGTTGGTGGGAAGCAAGTCTTAACCCTTACTTAATTGGTTTATCCTTGTCCTTTAAGTTCTTTGGCCATTGATTGAAGCAAGACTTAATCCATAATGAATTGGTTTCACTTTGTGTTATGTTCTTTTGGCCATTGATTGAAGCAAGTCTTAATCCTTAAGGAATTGCCTTCTCATTATTCTTTAAGTTCTTTTGGCCATTCTTTGGAAGCAAGTCTTTAACCTTTACGAATTGGTTTATCTTTGTCCTTTAAGTTCTTTTGGCCATTTATTGGAAGCAAGACTTAATCCATAATGAATTGGCTTCACTTTGAATGTTATGTTCTTTTGGCTATTGATTGGAAGCAAGTCTTAATTCTTAAGGAATTGGTTTCTCCTTATTCTTTAAGTTCTTTGGCCATTGATTGGAAGCAAGTCTTTATCCTTACTTAATTGGTTTATCCTTGTCCTTTAAGTTCTTTTGGCCATTTATTGGAAGCAAGACTTAATCCATAATGAATTGGTTTCACTTTGTAAGTTATGTTCTGTTGGCCATTGATTGGAAGCAAGTCTTAATCCTTAAGGAATTGGTTTCTCATTATTCTTTAAGTTCTTTTGGCCATTGATTGGAAGCAAGACTTAATCCATAATGAATTGGTTTCACTTTGTAAGTTATGTTCTTTTGGCCATTGATTGGAAGCAAGTCTTAATCCTTAAGGAATTGGTTTCTCATTATTCTTTAAGTTCTTTTGGCCAATCATTGGAAGCGAATCTTTATCCTTTACGAATTGGTTTATCCTTGCCCTTTAAGTTCTTTTGGCCTTTTATTGGAAGCAAGACTTAATGCATAATGAATTGGTTTCACTTTGTAAGTTATGTTCCTTTGGCCATTGATTGGAAGCAAGTCTTAACCCTTAAGGAATTGGTTTCTCATTATTCTTTAAGTTCTTTGGCCATTGATTGAAGCAAGTCTTTATCCTTACTTAATTGGTTTATCCTTGCCCTTTAAGTTCTTTTGGCCATTGATTGGAAGCAAGAGTTAATCCATAATGAATTGGTTTCACTTTGTAAGTTATGTTCTATTGGCCATTGATTGGAAGCAAGTCTTAATCCTTAAGGAATTGGTTTCTCATTATTCTTTAAGTTCTTTTGGCCATTGATTGGAAGCAAGTCTTTATCCTTACTTAATTGGTTTATCCTTGTCCTTTAAGTTCTTTGGCCATTGATTGAAGCAAGACTTAATCCATAATGAATTGGTTTCACTTTGTGTTATGTTCTATTGGCCATTGATTGGAAGCAAGTCTTAATCCTTAAGGAATTGGTTTCTCATTATTCTTTAAGTTCTTTTGGCCATTGATTGGAAGCAAGTCTTTATCCTTTGCGAATTGGTTTATCCTTGTCCTTTAAGTTCTTTTTGGCCATTGATTGAAGCAAGACTTAATCCATAATGAATTGGTTTCACTTTGTAAGTTATGTTCTTTGGCCATTGATTGAAGCAAGTCTTAATCCTTAAGGAATTGGTTTCTCATTATTCTTTAAGTTCTTTTGGCCATTGATTGGAAGCAAGTCTTTATCCTTTACGAATTGGTTTATCCTTGTCCTTTAAGTTCTTTTGGCCATTTATTGGAAGCAAGACTTAATCCATAATGAATTGGTTTCACTTTGTAAGTTATGTTCTTTGGCCATTGATTGAAGCAAGTCTTAATCCTTAAGGAATTGGTTTCTCATTATTCTTTAAGTTCTTTGGCCATTGATTGGAAGCAAGTCTTTATCCTTTACTTAATTGGTTTATCCTTGTCCTTAAGTTCTTTTGGCCATTTATTGAAGCAAGACTTAATCCATAATGAATTGGTTTCACTTTGTAAGTTATGTTCTTTGGCCATTGATTGAAGCAAGTCTTAATCCTTAAGGAATTGGTTTCTCATTATTCTTTAAGTTCTTTTGGCCATTGATTGGAAGCAAGTCTTTATCCTTTACTTAATTGGTTTATCCTTGTCCTTTAAGTTCTTTTGGCCATTTATTGGAAGCAAGACTTAATCCATAATGAATTGGTTTCACTTTGTAAGTTATGTTCTTTGGCCATTGATTGAAGCAAGTCTTAATCCTTAAGGAATTGGTTTCTCATTATTCTTTAAGTTCTTTTGGCCATTGATTGGAAGCAAGTCTTTATCCTTTACTTAATTGGTTTATCCTTGTCCTTTAAGTTCTTTGGCCATTTATTGGAAGCAAGACTTAATCCATAATGAATTGGTTTCACTTTGTGTTATGTTCTTTGGCCATTGATTGAAGCAAGTCTTAATCCTTAAGGAATTGGTTTCTCATTATTCTTAAGTTCTTTTGGCCATTCATTGGAAGCAAGTCTTTATCCTTACTTAATTGGTTTATCCTTGTCCTTAAGTTCTTTTGGCCATTTATTGAAGCAAGACTTAATCCATAATGAATTGGTTTCACTTTGTAAGTTATGTTCTTTGGCCATTGATTGGAAGCAAGTCTTAATCCTTAAGGAATTGGTTTCTCATTATTCTTAAGTTCTTTTGGCCATTGATTGAAGCAAGTCTTTATCCTTTACTTAATTGGTTTATCCTTGTCCTTAAGTTCTTTTGGCCATTTATTGGAAGCAAGACTTAATCCATAATGAATTGGTTTCACTTTGTAAGTTATGTTCTTTGGCCATTGATTGAAGCAAGTCTTAATCCTTAAGGAATTGGTTTCTCATTATTCTTTAAGTTCTTTTGGCCATTGATTGGAAGCAAGTCTTTATCCTTTACTTAATTGGTTTATCCTTGTCCTTAAGTTCTTTTGGCCATTTATTGAAGCAAGACTTAATCCATAATGAATTGGTTTCACTTTGTAAGTTATGTTCTTTGGCCATTGATTGAAGCAAGTCTTAATCCTTAAGGAATTGGTTTCTCATTATTCTTTAAGTTCTTTTGGCCATTGATTGGAAGCAAGTCTTTATCCTTTACGAATTGGTTTATCCTTGTCCTTTAAGTTCTTTTGGCCATTGATTGGAAGCAAGACTTAATCCATAATGAATTGGTTTCACTTTGTAAGTTATGTTCTTTGGCCATTGATTGAAGCAAGTCTTAATCCTTAAGGAATTGGTTTCTCATTATTCTTAAGTTCTTTTGGCCATTGATTGGAAGCAAGTCTTTATCCTTTACTTAATTGGTTTATCCTTGTCCTTTTAGTTCTTTTGGCCATTTATTGGAAGCAAGACATAATCGATAATGAATTGGTTTGACTTGGTATGTTATGTTCTTTGGCCATTGATTGAAGCAAGTCTTAATCCTTAAGGAATTGGTTTCTCATTATTCTTTAAGTTCTTTTGGCCATTGATTGGAAGCAAGTCTTTATCCTTTACTTAATTGGTTTATCCTTGTCCTTAAGTTCTTTTGGCCATTTATTGAAGCAAGACTTAATCCATAATGAATTGGTTTCACTTTGTAAGTTATGTTCTTTGGCCATTGATTGAAGCAAGTCTTAATCCTTAAGGAATTGGTTTCTCATTATTCTTAAGTTCTTTGGCCATTGATTGGAAGCAAGTCTTTATCCTTTACTAATTGGTTTATCCTTGTCCTTTAAGTTCTTTGGCCATTTATTGAAGCAAGACTTAATCCATAATGAATTGGTTTCACTTTGTAAGTTATGTTCTTTTGGCCATTGATTGAAGCAAGTCTTAATCCTTAAGGAATTGGTTTCTCATTATTCTTTAAGTTCTTTTGGCCATTGATTGGAAGCAAGTCTTTATCCTTTACTTAATTGGTTTATCCTTGTCCTTAAGTTCTTTTGGCCATTTATTGGAAGCAAGACTTAATCCATAATGAATTGGTTTCACTTTGTAAGTTATGTTCTTTGGCCATTGATTGAAGCAAGTCTTATTCCTTAAGGAATTGGTTTCTCTTCTTTAAGTTCTTTTTGGCCATTGATTGAAGGCAAGTCTTTATCCTTTACTTAATTGGTTTATCCTTGTCCTTAAGTTCTTTTGGCCATTTATTGGAAGCAAGACTTAATCCATAATGAATTGGTTTCACTTTGTAAGTTATGTTCTTTGGCCATTGATTGAAGCAAGTCTTAATCCTTAAGGAATTGGTTTCTCATTATTCTTTAAGTTCTTTGGCCATTGATTGGAAGCAAGTCTTTATCCTTTACGAATTGGTTTATCCTTGTCCTTTATGTTCTTTTGGCCATTTATTGAAGCAAGACTTAATCCATAATGAATTGGTTTCACTTTGTAAGTTATGTTCTTTTGGCCATTGATTGGAAGCAAGTCTTAATCCTTAAGGAATTGGTTTCTCATTATTCTTAAAGTTCTTTTGGCCATTGATTGGAAGCAAGTCTTTATCCTTACTTAATTGGTTTATCCTTGTCCTTTAAGTTCTTTTGGCCATTGATTGGAAGCAAGACTTAATCCATAATGAATTGGTTTCACTTTGTAAGTTATGTTCTTTGGCCATTGATTGAAGCAAGTCTTAATCCTTAAGGAATTGGTTTCTCATTATTCTTTAAGTTCTTTTGGCCATTCATTGGAAGCAAGTCTTTATCCTTTACTTAATTGGTTTATCCTTGTCCTTTAAGTTCTTTGGCCATTTATTGAAGCAAGACTTAATCCATAATGAATTGGTTTCACTTTGTAAGTTATGTTCTTTGGCCATTGATTGAAGCAAGTCTTAATCCTTAAGGAATTGGTTTCTCATTATTCTTTAAGTTCTTTGGCCATTGATTGAAGCAAGTCTTTATCCTTACTTAATTGGTTTATCCTTGTCCTTTAAGTTCTTTTGGCCATTGATTGGAAGCAAGACTTAATCCATAATGAATTGGTTTCACTTTGTAAGTTATGTTCTTTGGCCATTGATTGAAGCAAGTCTTAATCCTTAAGGAATTGGTTTCTCATTATTCTTTAAGTTCTTTTGGCCATTGATTGGAAGCAAGTCTTTATCCTTACTTAATTGGTTTATCCTTGTCCTTTAAGTTCTTTTGGCCATTTATTGAAGCAAGACTTAATCCATAATGAATTGGTTTCACTTTGTGTTATGTTCTTTGGCCATTGATTGAAGCAAGTCTTAATCCTTAAGGAATTGGTTTCTCATTATTCTTTAAGTTCTTTTGGCCATTGATTGAAGCAAGTCTTTATCCTTTACTTAATTGGTTTATCCTTGTCCTTTAAGTTCTTTGGCCATTTATTGAAGCAAGACTTAATCCATAATGAATTGGTTTCACTTTGTAAGTTATGTTCTTTGGCCATTGATTGGAAGCAAGTCTTAATCCTTAAGGAATTGGTTTCTCATTATTCTTTAAGTTCTTTTGGCCATTGATTGAAGCAAGTCTTTATCCTTACTTAATTGGTTTATCCTTGTCCTTTAAGTTCTTTTGGCCATTGATTGGAAGCAAGACTTAATCCATAATGAATTGGTTTCACTTTGTGTTATGTTCTTTTGGCCATTGATTGAAGCAAGTCTTAATCCTTAAGGAATTGGTTTCTCATTATTCTTTAAGTTCTTTTGGCCATTGATTGGAAGCAAGTCTTTATCCTTAATGAATTGGTTTATCCTTGTCCTTAAGTTCTTTTGGCCATTGATTGAAGCAAGTCTTAATCCTTAAGGAATTGGTTTCTCATTATTCTTAAGTTCTTTGGCCATTGATTGGAAGCAAGTCTTTATCCTTTACTTAATTGGTTTATCCTTGTCCTTTAAGTTCTTTTGGCCATTTATTGAAGCAAGACTTAATCCATAATGAATTGGTTTCACTTTGTAAGTTATGTTCTTTTGGCCATTGATTGAAGCAAGTCTTAATCCTTAAGGAATTGGTTTCTCATTATTCTTTAAGTTCTTTTGGCCATTGATTGGAAGCAAGTCTATATCCTTTACGAATTGGTTTATCCTTGTCCTTAAGTTCTTTGGCCATTTATTGAAGCAAGACTTAATCCATAATGAATTGGTTTCACTTTGTAAGTTATGTTCTTTGGCCATTGATTGGAAGCAAGTCTTAATCCTTAAGGAATTGGTTTCTCATTATTCTTTAAGTTCTTTGGCCATTGATTGGAAGCAAGTCTTTATCCTTACTTAATTGGTTTATCCTTGTCCTTTAAGTTCTTTTGGCCATTTATTGAAGCAAGACTTAATCCATAATGAATTGGTTTCACTTTGTAAGTTATGTTCTTTGGCCATTGATTGAAGCAAGTCTTAATCCTTAAGGAATTGGTTTCTCATTATTCTTTAAGTTCTTTGGCCATTGATTGGAAGCAAGTCTTTATCCTTTACTTAATTGGTTTATCCTTGTCCTTTAAGTTCTTTGGCCATTTATTGAAGCAAGACTTAATCCATAATGAATTGGTTTCACTTTGTAAGTTATGTTCTTTGGCCATTGATTGGAAGCAAGTCTTAATCCTTAAGGAATTGGTTTCTCATTATTCTTTAAGTTCTTTTGGCCATTGGTTGAAGCAAGTCTTTATCCTTTACTTAATTGGTTTATCCTTGTCCTTAAGTTCTTTTGGCCATTGATTGAAGCAAGACTTAATCCATAATGAATTGGTTTATCCTTGTCCTTAAGTTCTTTTTGGCCATTGATTGGAAGCAAGACTTAATCCATAATGAATTGGTTTCACTTTGTATAAGTTCTTTGGCCATTGATTGGAAGCAAGTCTTAATCCTTAAGGAATTGGTTTCTCATTATTCTTTAAGTTCTTTTGGCCATTGATTGAAGCAAGTCTTTATCCTTACTTAATTGGTTTATCCTTGTCCTTAAGTTCTTTTGGCCATTGATTGAAGCAAGACTTAATCCATAATGAATTGGTTTCACTTTGTGTTATGTTCTTTGGCCATTGATTGAAGCAAGTCTTAATCCTTAAGGAATTGGTTTCTCATTATTCTTAAGTTCTTTTGGCCATTGATTGGAAGCAAGTCTTTATCCTTACTTAATTGGTTTATCCTTGTCCTTAAGTTCTTTGGCCATTGATTGAAGCAAGACTTAATCCATAATGAATTGGTTTCACTTGTAAGTTATGTTCTTTTGGCCATTGATTGGAAGCAAGTCTTAATCCTTAAGGAATTGGTTTCTCATTATTCTTTAAGTTCTTTTGGCCATTGATTGAAGCAAGTCTTTATCCTTACTTAATTGGTTTATCCTTGTCCCTTAAGTTCTTTTTGGCCATTGATTGGAAGCAAGACTTAATCCATAATGAATTGGTTTCACTTTGTAAGTTATGTTCTTTGGCCATTGATTGAAGCAAGTCTTAATCCTTAAGGAATTGGTTTCTCATTATTCTTAAGTTCTTTGGCCATTGATTGAAGCAAGTCTTTATCCTTACTTAATTGGTTTATCCTTGTCCTTTAAGTTCTTTTTGGCCATTTATTGAAGCAAGACTTAATCCATAATGAATTGGTTTCACTTTGTGTTATGTTCTTTGGCCATTGATTGAAGCAAGTCTTAATCCTTAAGGAATTGGTTTCTCATTATTCTTTAAGTTCTTTGGCCATTGATTGAAGCAAGTCTTTATCCTTACTTAATTGGTTTATCCTTGTCCTTTAAGTTCTTTTGGCCATTGATTGGAAGCAAGACTTAATCCATAATGAATTGGTTTCACTTTGTAAGTTATGTTCTTTTGGCCATTGATTGAAGCAAGTCTTAATCCTTAAGGAATTGGTTTCTCATTATTCTTTAAGTTCTTTGGCCATTGATTGGAAGCAAGTCTTTATCCTTACTGAATTGGTTTATCCTTGTCCTTTAAGTTCTTTGGCCATTGATTGAAGCAAGACTTAATCCATAATGAATTGGTTTCACTTTGTAAGTTATGTTCTTTGGCCATTGATTGAAGCAAGTCTTAATCCTTAAGGAATTGGTTTCTCATTATTCTTTAAGTTCTTTTGGCCATTGATTGGAAGCAAGTCTTTATCCTTAATGAATTGGTTTATCCTTGTCCTTAAGTTCTTTGGCCATTGATTGAAGCAAGACTTAATCCATAATGAATTGGTTTCACTTTGTTCTTATGTTCTTTTGGCCATTGATTGAAGCAAGTCTTAATCCTTAAGGAATTGGTTTCTCATTATTCTTAAGTTCTTTTGGCCATTGATTGAAGCAAGTCTTTATCCTTACTTAATTGGTTTATCCTTGTCCTTTAAGTTCTTTTGGCCATTTATTGGAAGCAAGACTTAATCCATAATGAATTGGTTTCACTTGTAAGTTATGTTCTTTGGCCATTGATTGAAGCAAGTCTTAATCCTTAAGGAATTGGTTTCTCATTATTCTTTAAGTTCTTTTGGCCATTGATTGGAAGCAAGTCTTTATCCTTACTTAATTGGTTTATCCTTGTCCTTTAAGTTCTTTTGGCCATTGATTGAAGCAAGACTTAATCCATAATGAATTGGTTTCACTTTGTAAGTTATGTTCTTTGGCCATTGATTGAAGCAAGTCTTAATCCTTAAGGAATTGGTTTCTCATTATTCTTTAAGTTCTTTTGGCCATTGATTGGAAGCAAGTCTTTATCCTTACTTAATTGGTTTATCCTTGTCCTTTAAGTTCTTTTGGCCATTGATTGAAGCAAGACTTAATCCATAATGAATTGGTTTCACTTTGTAAGTTATGTTCTTTGGCCATTGATTGAAGCAAGTCTTAATCCTTAAGGAATTGGTTTCTCATTATTCTTTAAGTTCTTTTGGCCATTGATTGGAAGCAAGTCTTTATCCTTAATTAATTGGTTTATCCTTGTCCTTAAGTTCTTTGGCCATTGATTGAAGCAAGACTTAATCCATAATGAATTGGTTTCACTTTGTGTTATGTTCTTTTGGCCATTGATTGAAGCAAGTCTTAATCCTTAAGGAATTGGTTTCTCATTGTCTTTAAGTTCTTTTGGCCATTGATTGAAGCAAGTCTTTATCCTTACTTAATTGGTTTATCCTTGTCCTTTAAGTTCTTTGGCCATTGATTGGAAGCAAGACTTAATCCATAATGAATTGGTTTCACTTTGTAAGTTATGTTCTTTGGCCATTGATTGAAGCAAGTCTTAATCCTTAAGGAATTGGTTTCTCATTATTCTTTAAGTTCTTTGGCCATTGATTGGAAGCAAGTCTTTATCCTTAAGGAATTGGTTTATTATTCTTTATGTTCTTTTGCCCTTTGATTGGAAGCAGGATGTAATCCATAATGAATTGGTTTCACTTTGTAAGTTATGTTGTTTTGGCCATTGATTGAAGCAAGTCTTAATCCTTAAGGAATTGGTTTCTCATTATTCTTTAAGTTCTTTTGGCCATTGATTGAAGCAAGTCTTTATCCTTACTTAATTGGTTTATCCTTGTCCTTAAGTTCTTTTGGCCATTGATTGGAAGCAAGACTTAATCCATAATGAATTGGTTTCACTTTGTGTTATGTTCTTTGGCCATTGATTGAAGCAAGTCTTAATCCTTAAGGAATTGGTTTCTCATTATTCTTTAAGTTCTTTGGCCATTGATTGGAAGCAAGTCTTTATCCTTACTTAATTGGTTTATCCTTGTCCTTAAGTTCTTTTGGCCATTGATTGGAAGCAAGACTTAATCCATAATGAATTGGTTTCACTTTGTTAAGTTCTTTTGGCCATTGATTGAAGCAAGTCTTAATCCTTAAGGAATTGGTTTCTCATTATTCTTTAAGTTCTTTTGGCCATTGATTGGAAGCAAGTCTTTATCCTTTACTTAATTGGTTTATCCTTGTCCTTTAAGTTCTTTGGCCATTTATTGAAGCAAGACTTAATCCATAATGAATTGGTTTCACTTTGTAAGTTATGTTCTTTGGCCATTGATTGAAGCAAGTCTTAATCCTTAAGGAATTGGTTTCTCATTATTCTTAAGTTCTTTTGGCCATTGATTGGAAGCAAGTCTTTATCCTTACTTAATTGGTTTATCCTTGTCCTTTAAGTTCTTTTGGCCATTTATTGAAGCAAGACTTAATCCATAATGAATTGGTTTCACTTGTAAGTTATGTTCTTTGGCCATTGATTGAAGCAAGTCTTAATCCTTAAGGAATTGGTTTCTCATTATTCTTTAAGTTCTTTGGCCATTGATTGGAAGCAAGTCTTTATCCTTACTTAATTGGTTTATCCTTGTCCTTTAAGTTCTTTTGGCCATTTATTGGAAGCAAGACTTAATCCATAATGAATTGGTTTCACTTGTGTTAAGTTCTTTGGCCATTGATTGAAGCAAGTCTTAATCCTTAAGGAATTGGTTTCTCATTATTCTTTAAGTTCTTTTGGCCATTCATTGGAAGCAAGTCTTTATCCTTACTTAATTGGTTTATCCTTGTCCTTTAAGTTCTTTTGGCCATTGATTGGAAGCAAGACTTAATCCATAATGAATTGGTTTCACTTTGTAAGTTATGTTCTTTGGCCATTGATTGGAAGCAAGTCTTAATCCTTAAGGAATTGGTTTCTCATTATTCTTTAAGTTCTTTTGGCCATTGATTGAAGCAAGTCTTTATCCTTTACTAATTGGTTTATCCTTGTCCCTTAAGTTCTTTGGCCATTGATTGGAAGCAAGACTTAATCCATAATGAATTGGTTTCACTTTGTGTTATGTTCTTTGGCCATTGATTGAAGCAAGTCTTAATCCTTAAGGAATTGGTTTCTCATTATCTTTAAGTTCTTTGGCCATTGATTGGAAGCAAGTCTTTATCCTTTACTAATTGGTTTATCCTTGTCCTTTAAGTTCTTTTGGCCATTTATTGAAGCAAGACTTAATCCATAATGAATTGGTTTCACTTTGTAAGTTATGTTCTTTGGCCATTGATTGAAGCAAGTCTTAATCCTTAAGGAATTGGTTTCTCATTATTCTTAAGTTCTTTGGCCATTGATTGGAAGCAAGTCTTTATCCTTACTTAATTGGTTTATCCTTGTCCTTTAAGTTCTTTGGCCATTGATTGGAAGCAAGACTTAATCCATAATGAATTGGTTTCACTTTGTAAGTTATGTTCTTTGGCCATTGATTGGAAGCAAGTCTTAATCCTTAAGGAATTGGTTTCATTATTCTTTAAGTTCTTTTGGCCATTCATTGGAAGCAAGTCTTTATCCTTACTTAATTGGTTTATCCTTGTCCTTTAAGTTCTTTTGGCCATTTATTGAAGCAAGACTTAATCCATAATGAATTGGTTTCACTTTGTGTTATGTTCTTTGGCCATTGATTGAAGCAAGTCTTAATCCTTAAGGAATTGGTTTCTCATTATTCTTTAAGTTCTTTTGGCCATTGATTGGAAGCAAGTCTTTATCCTTTACGAATTGGTTTATCCTTGTCCTTTAAGTTCTTTTGGCCATTGATTGAAGCAAGACTTAATCCATAATGAATTGGTTTCACTTTGTGTTATGTTCTTTGGCCATTGATTGAAGCAAGTCTTAATCCTTAAGGAATTGGTTTCTCATTATTCTTTAAGTTCTTTTGGCCATTGATTGAAGCAAGTCTTTATCCTTACTTAATTGGTTTATCCTTGTCCTTTAAGTTCTTTTTGGCCATTTATTGAAGCAAGACTTAATCCATAATGAATTGGTTTCACTTTGTAAGTTATGTTCTTTGGCCATTGATTGGAAGCAAGTCTTAATCCTTAAGGAATTGGTTTCTCATTATTCTTTAAGTTCTTTTGGCCATTGATTGGAAGCAAGTCTTTATCCTTACTTAATTGGTTTATCCTTGTCCTTAAGTTCTTTTTGGCCATTTATTGAAGCAAGACTTAATCCATAATGAATTGGTTTCACTTTGTAAGTTATGTTCTTTGGCCATTGATTGAAGCAAGTCTTAATCCTTAAGGAATTGGTTTCTCATTATTCTTTAAGTTCTTTGGCCATTGATTGGAAGCAAGTCTTTATCCTTACTTAATTGGTTTATCCTTGTCCTTTAAGTTCTTTTGGCCATTGATTGGAAGCAAGACTTAATCCATAATGAATTGGTTTCACTTTGTAAGTTATGTTCTTTTGGCCATTGATTGAAGCAAGTCTTAATCCTTAAGGAATTGGTTTCTCATTATTCTTTAAGTTCTTTTGGCCATTCATTGGAAGCAAGTCTTTATCCTTACTTAATTGGTTTATCCTTGTCCTTAAGTTCTTTTTGGCCATTTATTGAAGCAAGACTTAATCCATAATGAATTGGTTTCACTTTGTGTTATGTTCTTTGGCCATTGATTGAAGCAAGTCTTAATCCTTAAGGAATTGGTTTCTCATTATTCTTTAAGTTCTTTTGGCCATTCATTGGAAGCAAGTCTTTATCCTTACTTAATTGGTTTATCCTTGTCCTTTAAGTTCTTTTGGCCATTTATTGGAAGCAAGACTTAATCCATAATGAATTGGTTTCACTTTGTAAGTTATGTTCTTTGGCCATTGATTGAAGCAAGTCTTAATCCTTAAGGAATTGGTTTCTCATTATTCTTTAAGTTCTTTGGCCATTGATTGGAAGCAAGTCTTTATCCTTTACTTAATTGGTTTATCCTTGTCCTTTAAGTTCTTTGGCCATTGATTGGAAGCAAGACTTAATCCATAATGAATTGGTTTCACTTTGTAAGTTATGTTCTTTGGCCATTGATTGAAGCAAGTCTTAATCCTTAAGGAATTGGTTTCTCATTATTCTTTAAGTTCTTTGGCCATTGATTGGAAGCAAGTCTTTATCCTTACTTAATTGGTTTATCCTTGTCCTTTAAGTTCTTTTGGCCATTGATTGGAAGCAAGACTTAATCCATAATGAATTGGTTTCACTTTGTGTTATGTTCTTTGGCCATTGATTGGAAGCAAGTCTTAATCCTTAAGGAATTGGTTTCTCATTATTCTTAAGTTCTTTTGGCCATTGATTGAAGCAAGTCTTAATCCTTAAGGAATTGGTTTATCATTATTCTTTAAGTTCTTTTGGCCATTGATTGGAAGCAAGTCTTTATCCTTAATGAATTGGTTTATCCTTGTCCTTTAAGTTCTTTTGGCCATTGATTGGAAGCAAGACTTAATCCATAATGAATTGGTTTCACTTTGTAAGTTATGTTCTTTGGCCATTGATTGAAGCAAGTCTTAATCCTTAAGGAATTGGTTTCTCATTATTCTTTAAGTTCTTTGGCCATTGATTGGAAGCAAGTCTTTATCCTTACTTAATTGGTTTATCCTTGTCCTTTAAGTTCTTTGGCCATTTATTGAAGCAAGACTTAATCCATAATGAATTGGTTTCACTTTGTAAGTTATGTTCTTTGGCCATTGATTGAAGCAAGTCTTAATCCTTAAGGAATTGGTTTCTCATTATTCTTTAAGTTCTTTGGCCATTGATTGAAGCAAGTCTTTATCCTTACTTAATTGGTTTATCCTTGTCCTTAAGTTCTTTTGGCCATTGATTGAAGCAAGACTTAATCCATAATGAATTGGTTTCACTTTGTAAGTTATGTTCTTTGGCCATTGATTGAAGCAAGTCTTAATCCTTAAGGAATTGGTTTCTCATTATTCTTTAAGTTCTTTTGGCCATTCATTGGAAGCAAGTCTTTATCCTTACTTAATTGGTTTATCCTTGTCCTTAAGTTCTTTTTGGCCATTTATTGAAGCAAGACTTAATCCATAATGAATTGGTTTCACTTTGTAAGTTATGTTCTTTGGCCATTGATTGAAGCAAGTCTTAATCCTTAAGGAATTGGTTTCTCATTATTCTTTAAGTTCTTTTGGCCATTGATTGGAAGCAAGTCTTTATCCTTACTTAATTGGTTTATCCTTGTCCTTTAAGTTCTTTTGGCCATTTATTGAAGCAAGACTTAATCCATAATGAATTGGTTTCACTTTGTAAGTTATGTTCTTTGGCCATTGATTGAAGCAAGTCTTAATCCTTAAGGAATTGGTTTCTCATTATTCTTAAGTTCTTTTGGCCATTGATTGGAAGCAAGTCTTTATCCTTTACTTAATTGGTTTATCCTTGTCCTTTAAGTTCTTTTGGCCATTTATTGAAGCAAGACTTAATCCATAATGAATTGGTTTCACTTTGTAAGTTATGTTCGGTTGGCCTTTGACTGGAAGCAAGTCTTAATCCTTAAGGAATTGGATTCTCATTATTCTTTAAGTTCTTTGGCCATTGATTGGAAGCAAGTCTTTATCCTTTACGAATTGGTTTATCCTTGTCCCTTAAGTTCTTTTTGGCCATTTATTGAAGCAAGACTTAATCCATAATGAATTGGTTTCACTTTGTAAGTTATGTTCTTTGGCCATTGATTGAAGCAAGTCTTAATCCTTAAGGAATTGGTTTCTCATTATTCTTTAAGTTCTTTGGCCATTGATTGGAAGCAAGTCTTTATCCTTTACTTAATTGGTTTATCCTTGTCCTTTAAGTTCTTTTGGCCATTGATTGAAGCAAGACTTAATCCATAATGAATTGGCTTCACTTTGAAAGTTATGTTCTTTTGGCCATTGATTGGAAGCAAGTCTTAATTCTTAAGGAATTGGTTTCTCATTATTCTTTAAGTTCTTTTGGCCATTCATTGGAAGCAAGTCTTTATCCTTACTTAATTGGTTTATCCTTGTCCTTTAAGTTCTTTTGGCCATTGATTGGAAGCAAGACTTAATCCATAATGAATTGGTTTGACTTTGTAAGTTATGTTCTTTTGGCCATTGATTGAAAAGCAAGTCTTAATCCTTAAGGAATTGGATTCTCATTATTCTTTAAGTTCTTTTGGCCATTGGTTGGAAGCAAGTCTTTATCCTTTACTTAATTGGTTTATCCTTGTCCTTAAGTTCTTTTGGCCATTTATTGAAGCAAGACTTAATCCATAATGAATTGGTTTCACTTTGTAAGTTATGTTCTTTGGCCATTGATTGAAGCAAGTCTTAATCCTTAAGGAATTGGTTTCTCATTATTCTTTAAGTTCTTTTGGCCATTGATTGGAAGCAAGTCTTTATCCTTTACTTAATTGGTTTATCCTTGTCCTTAAGTTCTTTTGGCCATTTATTGAAGCAAGACTTAATCCATAATGAATTGGTTTCACTTTGTAAGTTATGTTCTTTGGCCATTGATTGAAGCAAGTCTTAATCCTTAAGGAATTGGTTTCTCATTATTCTTAAGTTCTTTGGCCATTCATTGGAAGCAAGTCTTTATCCTTTACTAATTGGTTTATCCTTGTCCTTTAAGTTCTTTTGGCCATTTATTGAAGCAAGACTTAATCCATAATGAATTGGTTTCACTTTGTGTTATGTTCTTTGGCCATTGATTGAAGCAAGTCTTAATCCTTAAGGAATTGGTTTCTCATTATTCTTTAAGTTCTTTTGGCCATTGATTGAAGCAAGTCTTTATCCTTTACTTAATTGGTTTATCCTTGTCCTTAAGTTCTTTTGGCCATTTATTGGAAGCAAGACTTAATCCATAATGAATTGGTTTCACTTTGTAAGTTATGTTCTTTGGCCATTGATTGAAGCAAGTCTTAATCCTTAAGGAATTGGTTTCTCATTATTCTTTAAGTTCTTTTGGCCATTGATTGAAGCAAGTCTTTATCCTTACTTAATTGGTTTATCCTTGTCCTTTAAGTTCTTTTGGCCATTTATTGGAAGCAAGACTTAATCCATAATGAATTGGTTTCACTTTGTAAGTTATGTTCTTTGGCCATTGATTGAAGCAAGTCTTAATCCTTAAGGAATTGGTTTCTCATTATTCTTAAGTTCTTTTGGCCATTGATTGGAAGCAAGTCTTTATCCTTACTTAATTGGTTTATCCTTGTCCTTTAAGTTCTTTTGGCCATTTATTGAAGCAAGACTTAATCCATAATGAATTGGTTTCACTTTGTAAGTTATGTTCTTTGGCCATTGATTGAAGCAAGTCTTAATCCTTAAGGAATTGGTTTCTCATTATTCTTTAAGTTCTTTTGGCCATTGATTGGAAGCAAGTCTTTATCCTTTACTTAATTGGTTTATCCTTGTCCTTTAAGTTCTTTTGGCCATTTATTGAAGCAAGACTTAATCCATAATGAATTGGTTTCACTTTGTAAGTTATGTTCTTTGGCCATTGATTGGAAGCAAGTCTTAATCCTTAAGGAATTGGTTTCATTATTCTTTAAGTTCTTTTGGCCATTGATTGGAAGCAAGTCTTTATCCTTACTTAATTGGTTTATCCTTGTCCTTTAAGTTCTTTTGGCCATTTATTGGAAGCAAGACTTAATCCATAATGAATTGGTTTCACTTTGTGTTAAGTTCTTTTGGCCATTGATTGAAGCAAGTCTTAATCCTTAAGGAATTGGTTTATCATTATTCTTAAGTTCTTTGGCCATTGATTGGAAGCAAGTCTTAATCCATAATGAATTGGTTTATCCTTGTCCTTAAGTTCTTTGGCCATTGATTGGAAGCAAGTCTTAATCCTTAAGGAATTGGTTTCTCATTATTCTTAAGTTCTTTGGCCATTGATTGGAAGCAAGTCTTTATCCTTACTTAATTGGTTTATCCTTGTCCTTAAGTTCTTTTGGCCATTGATTGAAGCAAGACTTAATCCATAATGAATTGGTTTCACTTTGTAAGTTATGTTCTTTGGCCATTGATTGAAGCAAGTCTTAATCCTTAAGGAATTGGTTTCTCATTATTCTTAAGTTCTTTTGGCCATTCATTGGAAGCAAGTCTTTATCCTTACTTAATTGGTTTATCCTTGTCCTTTAAGTTCTTTTGGCCATTGATTGAAGCAAGACTTAATCCATAATGAATTGGTTTCACTTTGTAAGTTATGTTCTTTGGCCATTGATTGAAGCAAGTCTTAATCCTTAAGGAATTGGTTTCTCATTATTCTTTAAGTTCTTTTGGCCATTCATTGAAGCAAGTCTTTATCCTTTACTTAATTGGTTTATCCTTGTCCTTAAGTTCTTTTGGCCATTGATTGGAAGCAAGACTTAATCCATAATGAATTGGTTTCACTTTGTAAGTTATGTTCTTTGGCCATTGATTGAAGCAAGTCTTAATCCTTAAGGAATTGGTTTCTCATTATTCTTTAAGTTCTTTGGCCATTGATTGAAGCAAGTCTTTATCCTTTACTTAATTGGTTTATCCTTGTCCTTAAGTTCTTTTGGCCATTTATTGGAAGCAAGACTTAATCCATAATGAATTGGTTTCACTTTGTGTTATGTTCTTTTGGCCATTGATTGAAGCAAGACTTAATCCATAATGAATTCGTTTCTCTTTATTCTTTAAGTTCTTCTCGCCATTAATTGGAAGCAACTCTATATCCTTTACGAATTGGTTTATCCTTGTCCTTAAGTTCTTTTGGCCATTTATTGGAAGCAAGACTTAATCCATAATGAATTGGTTTCACTTTGTAAGTTATGTTCTTTGGCCATTGATTGAAGCAAGTCTTAATCCTTAAGGAATTGGTTTCTCATTATTCTTAAGTTCTTTTGGCCATTGATTGGAAGCAGTCTTTATCCTTTACTTAATTGGTTTATCCTTGTCTTTTAAGTTCTTTTGGCCATTTGTTGGAAGCAAGACTTAATTCATAATGAATTGGTTTCACTTTGTAAGTTATGTTCTATTGGCCATTGGTTGGAAGCAAGTCTTAACCTTTAAGGAATTGGTTTATCACTATTGTTTAAGTTCTTTTGGCCATTCATTGGAAGCAAGTCTTTATCCTTTACTTAATTGGTTTATCCTTGTCCTTTAAGTTCTTTGGCCATTTATTGAAGCAAGACTTAATCCATAATGAATTGGTTTCACTTTGTGTTATGTTCTTTTGGCCATTGGTTGGAAGCAAGTCTTAACCTTTAAGGAATTGGTTTATCACTATTGTTTAAGTTCTTTTGGCCATTCATTGGAAGCAAGTCTTTATCCTTTTACGAATTAGTTTATCCTTGTCCTTTAAGTTCTTTTGGCCATTTATTGGAAGCAAGTGTTAATCCATAATGAATTGGCTTCATTTTGTAAGTTATGTTCTTTGGCCATTGATTGGAAGCAATTCTTAATCCTTTAGGAATTCGTTTCTCATTATTCTTTAAGTTCTTCTGGCCATTGATTGGTAGCAAGTCGTTATCCTTTACGAATTGGTTTATCCTTGTCCTTTAAGTTCTTTTGGCCATTTAATTGAAGTAAGACATAATCCATAATGAATTGGTTTCACTTTGTAAGTTATGTTCTTTTGGCCATTGATTGGAAGCAAGTCTTAATCCTTAAGGAATTGGTTTCTCATTATTATTTAAGTTCTTTTGGCCATTGATTGGAAGCAAGTCTTTATCCTTTACGAATTGGTTTATCCTTGTCCTTGAAGTTCTTTTTGGCCATTGATTGAAGCAAGACTTAATCCATAATGAATTGGTTTCACTTTGTTATGTTCTGTTTTAGGCCATTGATTGGAAGCAAGTCTTAATCCTTAAGGAATTGGTTTCTCATTATTATTTAAGTTCTTTTGGCCATTGATTGGAAGCAAGTCTTTATCCTTACTTAATTGGTTTATCCATGTCCTTCAAGAACTTTTGGCCATTTCTTGGAAGCGAGACATAATCCATAATGAATTGGCTTCACTTTGTAAGTTATGTTCTTTTGGCCATTGATTGGAAGCAAGTCTTAATCCTTAAGGAATTGGTTTCTCATTATTCTTTAAGTTCTTTTGGCCATTCATTGAAGCAAGTCTTTATCCTTACTTAATTGGTTTATCCTTGTCCTTTAAGTTCTTTTGGCCATTGATTGAAGCAAGACTTAATCCATAATGAATTGGTTTCACTTTGTAAGTTATGTTCTTTTGGCCATTGATTGAAGCAAGTCTTAATCCTTAAGGAATTGGTTTCTCATTATTCTTTAAGTTCTTTTGGCCATTGATTGGAAGCAAGTCTTTATCCTTACTTAATTGGTTTATCCTTGTCCTTTAAGTTCTTTTGGCCATTTATTGAAGCAAGACTTAATCCATAATGAATTGGTTTCACTTTGTAAGTTATGTTCTTTGGCCATTGATTGAAGCAAGTCTTAATCCTTAAGGAATTGGTTTCTCATTATTCTTTAAGTTCTTTGGCCATTGATTGAAGCAAGTCTTTATCCTTAAGGAATTGGTTTATCCTTATTCTTTAAGTTCTTTGGCCATTGATTGGAAGCAAGTCTTAATCCATAATGAATTGGTTTATCCTTGTCCTTTAAGTTCTTTTGGCCATTGATTGGAAGCAAGACTTAATCCATAATGAATTGGTTTCACTTTGTCTTAATGTTCTTTTTGGCCATTGATTGGAAGCAAGTCTTAATCCTTAAGGAATTGGTTTCTCATTATTCTTAAGTTCTTTTGGCCATTCATTGAAGCAAGTCTTTATCCTTACTTAATTGGTTTATCCTTGTCCTTTAAGTTCTTTTGGCCATTGATTGGAAGCAAGACTTAATCCATAATGAATTGGTTTCACTTTGTGTTATGTTCTTTGGCCATTGATTGAAGCAAGTCTTAATCCTTAAGGAATTGGTTTCTCATTATTCTTAAGTTCTTTGGCCATTGATTGGAAGCAAGTCTTTATCCTTACTTAATTGGTTTCACTTTGTCCTTAAGTTCTTTTGGCCATTGATTGAAGCAAGACTTAATCCATAATGAATTGGTTTCACTTTGTGTTATGTTCTTTGGCCATTGATTGAAGCAAGTCTTAATCCTTAAGGAATTGGTTTATCATTATTCTTTAAGTTCTTTGGCCATTGATTGGAAGCAAGTCTTAATCCTTAATGAATTGGTTTCACTTGTCCTTAAGTTCTTTTTGGCCATTGATTGAAGCAAGACTTAATCCATAATGAATTGGTTTCTCATTGTTCTTAAGTTCTTTTGGCCATTGATTGGAAGCAAGTCTTAATCCTTAAGGAATTGGTTTCTCATTATTCTTTAAGTTTTTTTGGCCATTGATTGGAAGCAAGTCTTTATCCATACTGAATTGGTTTATCCTTGTCCTTAAGTTCTTTTGGCCATTGATTGGAAGCAAGTCTTAATCCTTAAGGAATTGGTTTCGCATTATTCTTTAAGTTCTTTTGGCCATTGGTTGGAAGCAAGTCTTAACCGTTAAGGAATTGGTTTATCATTATTCTTTAAGTTCTTTTGGCCGTTGATTGGAAGCAAGTCTTTATCCTTTACGAATTGGTTTATCCTTGTCCTTTAAGTTCTTTTGGCCATTTATTGGAAGCAAGACTTAATCCATAATGAATTGGTTTCACATTGTTCTTTATGTTCTTTTGGCCATTGATTGCAAGCAAGTCTTAATCCTTAAGGAATTGGTTTCTCATTATTCTTTAAGTTGTTTTGGCCATTGGTTGGAAGCAAGTCTTGATCCTTCAGGAATTGGTTTATCCTTGTCCTTTAAGTTCTTTTGGCCATTGATTGGAAGCAAGACTTAATCCATAATGAATTGGTTTCACTTGGTAAGTTATGTTCTTTTGGCCATTCATTGGAGGCAAGTCTTAATCCTTAAGGAATTGGTTTCTCATTATTCTTTAAGTTCTTTTGGCCATTCATTGGAAGCAAGTCTTTATCCTTTACGAATTGGTTTATCCTTGCCCATTAAGTTCTTTTGGCCATTGATTGGAAGCAAGACTTAATCCATAATGAATTGGTTTCACTTTGTAAGTTATGTTCTTTTGGCCATTGATTGGAAGCAAGTCTTAATCCTTAAGGAATTGGTTTATCATTATTCTTAAGTTCTTTTGGCCATTGATTGGAAGCAAGTCTTAATCCTTAATGAATTGGTTTATCCTTGTCCTTTAAGTTCTTTGGCCATTGATTGGAAGCAAGACTTAATCCATAATGAATTGGTTTCACTTTATTCTTAAGTTCTTTGGCCATTGATTGAAGCAAGTCTTAATCCTTAAGGAATTGGTTTATACTTGCGCTTTAAGTCCATTTGGTCATTTATTCGAAGGAAGACTTAAACCATAATGAATTGGTTTCACTTTGTCCTTAAGTTCTTTTGGCCATTGATTGGAAGCAAGTCTTAATCCTTAATGAATTGGTTTTCATTGTTCTTAAGTTCTTTTGGCCATTGATTGGAAGCAAGGTTCAATCTATACTGAATTCGTTTCACTTTGTTCTTTAAGTTCTTTTTGGCCATTGATTGAAAGCAAGTCTTAATCCTTAAGGAATTGGTTTATCATTATTCTTTAAGTTCTTTTGGCCATTGATTGAAGCAAGTCTTAATCCTTTAATGAATTGGTTTCGCTTTGTCCTTTAAGTTCTTTTGGCCATTGATTGGAAGCAAGACTTAATCCATAATGAATTGGTTTCACTTTGTGTTATGTTCTTTGGCCATTGATTGGAAGCAAGTCTTAATCCTTAAGGAATTGGTTTCTCATTATTCTTTAAGTTCTTTTGGCCATTGATTGAAGCAAGTCTTTATCCTTTACTTAATTGGTTTATCCTTGTCCTTTAAGTTCTTTTGGCCATTGATTGGACGCAAGACTTAATCCATAATGAATTGGTTTCACTTTGTAAGTTATGTTCTTTTTGGCCATTGATTGGAAGCAAGTCTTAATCCTTAAGGAATTGGTTTCATTATTCTTTAAGTTCTTTTGGCCATTGATTGGAAGCAAGTCTTTATCCTTACTTAATTGGTTTATCCTTGTCCTTTAAGTTCTTTTGGCCATTTATTGGAAGCAAGACTTAATCCATAATGAATTGTTTTCACTTTGTAAGTTATGTTCTTTTGGCCATTGATTGGAAGCAAGTCTTAATCCTTAAGGAATTGGTTTCTCATTATTCTTTAAGTTCTTTTGGCCAATTATTGGAAGCGAGTCTTTATCCTTTACGAATTGGTTTATCCTTGTCCTTGAACTTCTTCTGGCCATTGATTGGAAGCAAGACTTAATCCATAATGAATTGGTTTCACTTTTGTGTTATGTTCTTTGGCCATTGATTGAAGCAAGTCTTAATCCTTAAGGAATTGGTTTCTCATTATTCTTAAGTTCTTTTGGCCATTGATTGGAAGCAAGTCTTTATCCTTACTTAATTCGTTTATCCTTGTCCTTTAAGTTCTTTTGACCATTTATTGGAAGTAAGACTTAATCCATAATGAATTGGCTTCACTTTGTAAGTTATGTTCTTTTTGGCATTGATTGGAAGCAAGTCTTAATCCTTAACGAATTGGTTTCTCATTATTCTTTAAGTTCTTTTGGCCATTGATTGGAAGCAAGTCTTTATCCTTACTTAATTGGTTTATTCTTGTCCTTTAAGTTCTTTTGGCCATTTATTGGAAGCAAGACATAATCCATAATGAATTGGTTTCACTTTGTAAGTTATGTTCTTTTGGCCATTGATTGGAAGCAAGGCTTAATCCTTAAGGAATTGGTTTCTCATTATTCTTTAAGTTCTTTGGCCATTCATTGGAAGCAAGTCTTTATCCTTTACGAATTGGTTTATCCTTGTCCTTTAAGTTCTCTTGGCCATTTATTGGAAGTGAGACATAATCCATAATGAATTGGTTTCACTTTGTAAGTTATGTTCTTTTGGCCATTGATTGGAAGCAAGTCTTAATCCTTAAGGAATTGGTTTCTCATTATTCTTTAAGTTCTTTTGGCCATTCATTGGAAGCAAGTCTTTATCCTTTACTTAATTGGTTTATCCTTGTCCTTTAAGTTCCTTTGGCCATTGATTGGAAGCAAGACTTAATCCATAATGAATTGGTTTCACTTTGTAAGTTATGTTCTTTTGGCCATTGATTGGAAGCAAGTCTTAATCCTTAAGGAATTGGTTTCTCATTATTCTTTAAGTTCTTTTGGCCATTCATTGGAAGCAAGTCTTTATCCTTTACGAATTGGTTTATCCTTGTCCTTTAAGTTCTTTTGGCCATTTATTGGAAGCAAGACTTAATCCATAATGAATTGGTTTCACTTTGTAAGTTATGTTCTTTTTGGCCATTGATTGAAGCAAGTCTTAATCCTTAAGGAATTGGTTTCTCATTATTCTTTAAGTTTTGTTCGCCATTCAATGGAAGCAACTCTTTATCCTTTACGAATTGGCTTATCCTTGTCCTTTAAGTTCTTTTGGCCATTTATTGAAGCAAGACTTAATCCATAATGAATTGGTTTCACTTTGTAAGTTATGTTCTTTGGCCATTGATTGAAGCAAGTCTTAATCCTTAAGGAATTGGTTTCTCATTATTCTTTAAGTTCTTTGGCCATTGATTGGAAGCAAGTCTTTATCCTTTACTTAATTGGTTTATCCTTGTCCTTTAAGTTCTTTGGCCATTGATTGGAAGCAAGACTTAATCCATAATGAATTGGTTTCACTTTGTAAGTTATGTTCTTTTGGCCATTGATTGGAAGCAAGTCTTAATCCTTAAGGAATTGGTTTCTCATTATTCTTTAAGTTCTTTTGGCCATTCATTGAAGACAAGTCTTTATCCTTTACTTAATTGGTTTATCCTTGTCCTTCAAGTTCTTTTGGCCATTTATTGGAAGCAAGACTTAATCCATAAAGAATTGGTTTCACGTTGTAAGTTATGTTCTTTTGGCCATTGATTTTAAGCAAGTCTTAATCCTTAAGGAATTGGTTTCTCATTATTCTTAAGTTCTTTTGGCCATTGATTGGAAGCAAGTCTTTATCCTTACTTAATTGGTTAATCCTTGTCCTTTAAGTTCTTTTGGCCATTGATTGGAAGCAAGAGTTAATCCATAATGAATTGGTTTCACTTTGTAAGTTATGTTCTTTTGGCCATTGATTGGAAGCAAGTCTTAATCCTTAAGGAATTGGTTTCTCATTATTCTTAAAGTTCTTTTTGGCCATTGATTGAAGCAAGTCTTTATCCTCACTTAATTGGTTTATCCTTGTCCTTAAGTTCTTTTGGCCATTTATTGAAGCAAGACTTAATCCATAATGAATTGGTTTCACTTTGTAAGTTATGTTCTTTTGGCCATTGATTGAAGCAAGTCTTAATCCTTAAGGAATTGGTTTCTCATTATTCTTTAAGTTCTTTTGGCCATTCATTGGAAGCAAGTCTTTATCCTTTACTTAATTGGTTTATCCTTGTCCTTAAGTTCTTTTGGCCATTTATTGAAGCAAGACTTAATCCATAATGAATTGGTTTCACTTTGTAAGTTATGTTCTTTTGGCCATTGATTGGAAGCAAGTCTTAATCCTTAAGGAATTGGTTTCTCATTATTCTTTAAGTTCTTTTGGCCATTGATTGGAAGCAAGTCTTTATCCTTTACTTAATTGGTTTATCCTTGTCCTTTAAGTTCTTTTGGCCATTTATTGAAGCAAGACTTAATCCATAATGAATTGGTTTCACTTTGTAAGTTATGTTCTTTGGCCATTGATTGAAGCAAGTCTTAATCCTTAAGGAATTGGTTTCTCATTATTCTTTAAGTTCTTTTGGCCATTGATTGGAAGCAAGTCTTTATCCTTACTTAATTGGTTTATCCTTGTCCTTTAAGTTCTTTGGCCATTTATTGAAGCAAAACTTAATCCATAATGAATTGGTTTCACTTTGAAAGTTATGTTCTTTTGGCCATTGATTGGAAGCAAGTCTTAATCCTTAAGGAATTGGTTTCTCATTATTCTTTAAGTTCTTTTGGCCATTGATTGGAAGCAAGTCTTTATCCTTTACGAATTGGTTTATCCTTGTTCTTTCAGTTCTTTTTGGCCATTTATTGGAAGCAAGACTTAATCCATAATGAATTGGTTTCACTTTTGTAAGTTATGTTCTTTGGCCATTGATTGAAGCAAGTCTTAATCCTTAAGGAATTGGTTTCTCATTATTCTTTAAGTTCTTTTGGCCATTGATTGCAAGCAAGTCTTTATCCTTTACGAATTGGTTTATCCTTGTCCTTTAAGTTCTTTTGGCCATTTATTGGAAGCAAGACTTAATCCATAATGAATTGGTTTCACTTTGTAAGTTATGTTCTTTTGGCCATTGATTGAAAGCAAGTCTTAATCCTTAAGGAATTGGTTTCTCATTATTCTTGAAGTTCTTCTGGCCATTGATTCGTACCAAGTCTTTATCCTTTACGAATTGGTTTATCCTTGTCCTTTAAGTTCTTTTGGCCATTTATTGGAAGTAAGACTTAATCCATAATGAATTGGTTTCACTTTGTAAGTTATGATCTTTTGGCCATTGATTTGAAGCAAGTCTTAATCCTTAAGGAATTGGTTTCTCATTATTCTTTAAGTTCTTTTGGGCAATCATTGGAAGCGAATCTTTATCCTTTGCGAATTGGTTTATCCTTGTCCTTTAAGTTCTTTTGGCCATTGATTGGAAGCAAGATTTAATCCATAATGAATTGGTTTTCACTTTGTGTTATGTTCTTTGGCCATTGATTGAAGCAAGTCTTTAATCCTTAAGGAATTGGTTTCTCATTATTCTTTAAGTTCTTTTGGCCATTGATTGGAAGCAAGTCTTTATCCTTTACGAATTGGTTTATCCTTGTCCTTTAAGTACTTTTTGGCCATTGATTGAAGCAAATCTTTATCCTAACGAATAATGATTTA
>JAVHNO010000270.1:468370-512598 GCA_031439595.1 Pterocarpus santalinus | reverse complement strand
TTTTGGCCATTGTTTGGAAGCAAGTCTCAATCCTTAAGGAATTGGTTTCATAGTTATTCTTTAAGTTCTTTTAGCCATTCATTGGAAGCAGGTCTTTATCCTTTTGAAATTCGTTTATCGCTTGTCGCTAGGATTAAGTTCTTTTGGCCGTTGATTGGAAGCAAGACTTTAATGCATAATGATCGAATTGGTTTCACTTTGTATGTTTTGTTCTTTTTGGCCATTGATTGGAAGCGCGTCTTAATCCTTAAGGAGTGGTTTCTCATTATTACGTAAGTTCTTTTGGTAATCGGTTGGAAGAAAATGATCTTGGTCATAAGAATTGGTTTATCCTTGTCGCTTTAAGTTCCTTTGGCCATTGATTGGAAGCAGGGCTTAATCCTTGGGATTGGAGAGAAGCAAGTAGTTAATCGCTTAAGGAATTGGTTTTCTCATCGTTCTTTAAGTTCTTTTGGCCATTCATTGGAAGCAAGTCCTTATCCTTTAGCTGCAATTGGTTTTCCTTGTCCTTTAAGTTCTTTTGGCCGTTGATTGGAAGCAAGTCTTAATCCTGTCTGCAATGAATTGGTTTCCACTTTGTGAGATTAATGTTCCCAATAACTGTATTGCCCATTGATTGGAAGTAAGTCTTAATCCTTAAGGAATTGGTTTCTCATTGTATTGATTAAGTTCATTTGGCGATAGATTGGAGAAAGCTAAGTCTTAGTCCCATGAGGAATTGGTGTATCCTTGTCCATTAAGGTCACTTTGGCCATTGATTGGAAGCAAGAGCGTGATCCATAATGAATTGATTTCACTTTGTTGAAGCAAAGTCTTTTTGGCCATTGTTTTGAAGCGAGTCTTAATCGTACAGGAATTGGTTTCTCATTATTCTTTAAAGTTCATTTGGCCCATCGGTTGGAAGCCAAGTCTCTGGTCGCTTAAGGGTGGTTTATCCTTGTTCTTTAAGTTTCTTTGGCCCATTGATTGGAAGCAGAGACTTAATCACATATTGAATTAGGCACTCACTTTGCTAGTCAAATTCTTTTGGCCATTGATTGGAAGCAAGTCTTAATCCTTAAGAATTGGTTTCTCATTATACTTTACTGAGATTACTGTTGGCCATTGGTTGGAAGCAAGTCTTGATCCTTTAGAAATTGGTTTTATCGCTTCTTCTTTAAGTTCTTTTGGCAGCATTGATTGGAAGCAGATGACTTAATCCACAAGAATTGGCTGTCCATGTTTGTTAGTCAAACTCTTTTGGCGATTGATTGGAAGCAAGTCTTAATCGATGATCCAAGGAATTGGTTTCTCATTATTCTTTAAGTTAACTTTTGGCCATTCATTGGAAGTGACAAGTCTTTATCCTTTACTGAATTGGTTTATCCTTGTCCTTTAAGTTCTTTTGGCCATTAGGATTAGAAACAAGAGCTTAATCCATAATGAATTAGTTTCACCTTGTAAGTTAAGTTCTTTTGACCATTGATCAGGAAGCAAGTCTTAATCCTTAAGGAATTGGTTTCTCATTATTCTTGATGGTGTTACTGTTGTAGTTGGTTGGAGAAGCAAGTCTTGATCCCGCTTTACAGGAATTGGTTTATCCTTGTCGCTTTACAAGTTCTTTTGGCCATCCGGTTGGAAGCATAGTCTTGGTCCTTAAGGAATTGGATTCTCGTATCCTTGTCCTTTAAGTTAACTTTTGGCCATTGATTGGAAACAAGACTTTATCGTAATGGGTAGTTTCACTTTGTAATTTATGTTCTTTTGGCCATTGATTGGAGAGCGAAGTCTTAATGGCAAGCCCAAGGAATTGGTTTCTCATTATTCTTTAGGTTCTTAACTTTTGGCCCATCCGGTTGGAAGCAAGTCTTGGTCCTTAGGAATTGGTTTATCCTTGACATCCTTTAAGTTACGTTTGGCCATTGATTGGAAGCAAGACTTAATCCATAATGAATTGGCTTCCTCCTGTGTTAGTCAAATTCTGCATTTGGCCATTGATCGGAAGCAAGTCTTAATCCTTAAGAGTGTTGGTTTCTCAAATGCGTTCTTTAAGTTAACTTTTGGCCCCATTCGTTTGGAAGCAAGTCCTTATCGCTTTACGAGATTGGATTTATCCTTGTCCTTTAAGTTCTTTTTTGGCCGTTGATTGGAAGCAAGTCTTAACCGCATAATGAATTGGTTTCACTTTGCTAAGTTATGTTCTTGTGTGCCATTGATTGGAAGTAAGTCTTAAATCACTTGGGAATTGGTTTCTCATTATTGATTAAGTTCATTTTGGCGATCGGTTGGAAGCAAGTCTTGATCCTTCGCGAATTGGTGTATCCTTGTCCTTTAAGGTTCCTTTGGCCATTGATTGGAAGCAAGAGCGTGATCCATATTGAATTGATTTCACTTTGTTAGACAAAGTCTTTTGGCCATACGTGATTTGGAAAGCGAAAGTCTTAATCAGCTAGGGAATTGATTTCTCATTATTCTTTAAGTTCATTTGGCCCTGCGGTTGGAAGGCAAGTCTTGGTCAGCTTGAGAATTGGTTTATCCTTTGTTCTTTAGAGATTTCTTTTTGGCCATGTGAGTTGGAAGCAAGACTTAATGCCACATAGATGAATGTGGCTTCACTTTGCTTCCAGTCAAATTCTTTCTGGCCAATTTGATTGGAAGCAAGTCTTAATCCTTAAGGAATCTGGTTTCTCAATTTATACTTTAAGGTTCTATTGGCCATTGGTTGGAAGCGAAGTCGTGATCCTTTAGGAATTGGTTTATCCCTTTGTTCTTTAAGTTATTTTGGCGTTGATTGGAAGCAGACTTAATCCACAGCGGGTGGCTTCACTTTTGTTATGATCAAACTCTTTTTTGGCGAATTGAGTTGGAAAAGCAAGTCTTTATCCTGCTAAGGAATTGGTTTCTCATTATTCTTTTAAGTTCTTTTGCCATTCTTTGGAAGCTAAAGTCTTTATCCTTACTGAAAATTGGTTTATCGCTTTGTCGCTTTAAGTTCTTTTGGCCATTGATTGGAAGCTTAAGAGTAAATCCATAATGAATTGGTTTCCACTTTGTTGAGATTATGTTCTTTGTGGCCATTGATTGGAAGGAAGTCTTAATCGCTTAAGGAATTGGTTTCTACATTATTACTGTAAATTCTTTTTGGCCATTCAGGTTAGGAAAAGAAAGTCTTTGCGTCGCTTAAGGAATTGGTTTATCCTTGTCCTTTAAGTTCTTTTGGCCATTGATTACTGAAGCAGAAGACTTTAATACATAACTGAATTGGTTTCACGCTATAGTAAGTTATGTTCTTTTGTCCATTGATTGGAAGCAAGTCTTAATCCTTAGCAATTGGTTTATCATTATTCTTTAAGTTAACTTTTTGGCCATCGGTTGGAAGCAAGTCTTGGTCCTTAAGGAATTGGTTTATCCTTGTCCTTTAAGTTCCTTTGGCCATTGATTGGAAGCAAGACTTAATCCATAATTAATTGGCTTCACCTTGTTAGTCAAATTCTTTTGGCCATTGATTGGAAGCAAGTCTTAATGCTTAGGGAATTGGTTTCTCATTATTCTTTAAAATTTGTTGTGGCGAAAATTCATTGCAAACAAGTGCTTTATCCTTACAGATTTGATTTACCCTTGTCCTTTAAGTTCTTTTGGCCATTGATTAGAAGCAAGACTTAATACATAATGAATTGGTTTCACTTTGTAAGTTATGTTCTTTTGGCCATTGATTGGAAGCAAGTCTTAATCCTTAAGTAATTGGATTTTATTCATTAAGTTCTTTTGGCCATTGGTTGGAAGCAAGTCTTGATCCTTTAGGAATTGGTTTATCCTTGTCCTTTAAGTTCTTTTGGCCATTGATTGGAAGCAGGACTAAATCCATAACGCAATTGAAAGCCTTCACTTTGTTAGTCAAATTCTTTTGGCCATTGATTGGAAGCAAGTCTTAATCCTAAGGAATTGGTTTCTCATTATTCTTTAAGTTCTTTTGGCCATTCATTGGAAGCAAGTCCTTATCCTTTACGAATTGGTTTATCCTTGTCCTTTAAGTTCTTTTGGCCGTTGATTGGAAGCAAGTCTTAACCCATAATGAATTGGTTTCACTTTGTAAGTTTTGTTCTTTTGGCCACTGATTGGAAGTAAGTCTTAATCCTTAAGGAATTGGTTTCTCATTATTGGTTAAGTTCATTTTGGCGATCGGTTGGAAGCAAGTCTTTGAGTACGCCGAGGAATTGGTGTATCCTTGTCCTTTAAGGTCCTTTGGCCATTGATTGGAAGCAAGGCGTGATCCATAATGAATTGATTTCACTTTTGTTAGACAAAAGTCTTTGGCCATTGTTTGGAAAGCAGAGTCTTAATCCTTAAGGGAATTGTGGTTTCTCATTATTCTTTAAGTTCATTTGGCCATCGGTTGGAAGCAAGTCTTAGTCCTTAAGGAATTGGTTTAATAACCTTTGTTCTTTTAAGTTTCTTTGGCCATTGATTGGAAGCAAGACTTCATCCATGCGAATTGAGAATTAGCTTCACTTTGCTAAGTCAAATTCTTTTGCCCAATTGATTGGAAGCAAGTCTCTTAATCCTTAAAGGAATTGGTTTCTCAATTATACTTTAAGTTCACATTGTGTGGCCATTGGTTGGAAGCAAGTCTTGATCCTTTAGGAATTGGTTTATCCTTGTTCTTTAAGTTCTTTTGGCCATTGATTGGAAGCAAGACTTAATCCACAACGAATTGGCTTCACTTTGTTAGTCAAACTCTTTTGGCGATTGATTGGAAGCAAGTCTTAATCCCTAAGGAATTGGTTTCTCAAACTTATTCTTAACTAGTTCTTTTTGGCCATTCATTGGAAGCAAGTCTTTATCCTTTACGAATTGGTTTATCCTTGTCCTTTAAGTTCTTTTGGCCAGCGATTGGAAGCAAGACATTATCCTTAATGAATTGGTTTCACTTTCTACGTTATGTTCTTTTGGCCATTGATTGGAAGCAAGTCTTAATCCTTAGGGAATTGGTTTCTCATTATAATTTAAGTTCTGTTGGCCATTGGTTGGAAGCAAGTCTTGATCCTTTAGGAATTGGTTTATCCTTGTTCTTTAAGTTCTTTTGGCCATTGATTGGAAGCTAAAGACTTAATCTAGCGAATTGGCTTCACTTTGTTAGTCAAACTCTTTTGGCGATTGATTGGAAGCAAGTCTTAATCCCTAAGGAATTGGTTTCTCATTATTCTTTAAGTTCTTTTGGCCAGTCATCGGAAGCAAGTCTTTATCCTTTACGAATTGGTTTATCCTTATCCTTTAAGTTTTTTTGGCCATTGATTGGAAGCAAGAGTTAATCCATAATGAATTGGTTTCACTTTGTTAGTTATATTCTTTTGGCCATTGATTGGAAGCAAGTCTTAATCCCTTGAAGCTGAATTGGTTTCTCATTATTCTTTATGTTCTTTTGGCCAATTAGATTTGGAAGCTTAAGATCTTCATCCTTAAGGAATTGGTTCTCGTCATTATTCTTTAAGTTCTTTTGGCCATTCATTGGAAGCAAGTCTTTATCCTTTACGAATTGGTTTATCGTTGTCGTTTAAGTTCTTTTGGCCATTGATTGGAAGCAAGACTTTAATACATAACGAATTGGTTTCACTTTGTAAGTTATGTTCTTTTGTCCATTGATTAGAAGCAAGTCTTAATCCTTAAAGAATTGGTTTCTCATTATTCTTTAAGTTCTTTTAGCCATCGGTTGGAAACAAGTCTTGGTCCTTAAGGAATTGGTTTTTCCTTGTCCTTTAAGTTCCTTTGGCCATTGATTGGAAGCAAGACTTAATCCACAATGAATTGGCTTCACCTTGTTAGTCAAATTCTTTTCGCCATTGATTGGAAGCAAGTCTTAATCCTTAAAGAATTGGTTTCTCATTAGTCTTTAAGCTGTTGTGGCCATTCGTTGGAAGCAACCCGTTATCCTTTACGAATTGGATTACCCTTGTCCTTTAAGTTCTTTTGGCCATTGATTAGAAGCAAGACTTAATACATAATGACTTGGTTTCACTTTGTAAGTTATGTTCTTTTGGCCATTGATTGGAAGCAAGTCTTAATCCTTAAGGAATTGGATTTTATTCATTAAGTTCTTTCGGTCATTGGTTGGAAGCAAGTCTTGATCCTTTAGGAATTGGTTTATCCTTGTCCTTTCAGTTCTTTTGGACATTGATTGGAAGCAAGACTTAATACATAATGAATTGGTTTCACTTTCTAGGTTATGTTCTTTTGGCCATTGATAGGAAGCAAGTCTTAATCCTTAAGGAATTGGTTTCTCATTATTCTTTAAGTTCTTTTGGCCATTCATTGAAAGCAAGTCTTTATCCGTTATGAATTGGATTATCCTTGTCCTTTAAGTTCTTTTGGCCATTGATTGGAGGCAAGACTTAATAGATAATGAATTGGTTTCACTTTCTAGGTTATGCTCTTTTGACCATTGATTGGAAGCAAGTCTTAATCCTTAAGGAATTGGTTTCTCATTATTCTTTAAGTTCTTTTGGCCATTCATTGAGCAAGTCTTTATCCTTTATGAATTGGATTATCCTTGTCCTTTAAGTTCTTTTGACCATTGATTGGAAGCAAGACTTAATACATAATGAATTGGTTTCACTTTCTAGGTTATGTTCTTTTGGCCATTGATTGGAAGCGAGTCTTAATCCTTAAAGAATTGGTTTCTCATTATTCTTTAAGTTCTTTTGGCCATTGGTTGGAAGCAAGTCTTGATGCTTTAGGAATTGGCTTGTACTTGTCCTTTAAGTTCTTTTGAACATTGATTGGAAGCAAGACTTAATCCATAACTTAGATGTGGCTTCAAACTTATTTGTTAGTCAAGTTCTTTTGGTAATTGATTGGGGAAGCAAAGTCTTAATCCTTAAGGAATTGGTTTCTCATTACTCTTTAAGATCTTTGTAGCCATTCATTGAGCTTGGAGTCTTTTATCCTTTACGAATTGTTTTATCCTTGTCCTTTAACTTCGTTTGGTCATTGATTGGTAGCAAGACTTAATACATAATGAATTGGTTTCACTTTGTAAGTTATGTTCCTTTGGTCGTTGATTAGAAGCAAGTTTTAATCGGCAGAGTTGGTTTTACTCAATATTCTTTAAGTTCTTTTTGGCCCATTCATTGGAAGCAGAAGTGCTTTATCTTTGGTTTATCCTTATCCTTCCCTAAGTTCTTTTGGCCATTGAATGGAAGCAAGAAAGTTAATCCATAATGAATTGGATCTTTCACTTTGTTAGTTATGTTCTTTTGCAGCCATTGATCGGAAGCAAGTCTTGTCACTTAAGGAATTGGTTTCTCATTATTCTTGATGTTACTTGTTGGGCATTGGTTGAAAGCAAGTGCTTGATCGCTTTAGGAATTGGTTTATCCTTGTCCTTTAAGTTCTTTATGGCGATGCTGATTGGAAGCAAGACTTAATCCACAGCGAATTGGCTTCACTTTGTTAGTCAAGTTCGTTTGGCCGTTGATTGTGAAGCAAGATCTTAATCCCACTGAGGAATTGGTTTCTCATTATTCTTTTGAAGTTCTTTTGGCCATTCATTGGAAGCAAGTCTTTATCGCTTCTGAATTGGTTTATCCTTGCCCTTTAAGTTCTTTTGGCCATTGATTGGAAGCAAGACATTATCCATAATGAATTGGTTTCACTTTGTAAGATTATGTTACATTTTCGCCATTGATTGGAAGCAAGTCTTAATCCTTAAGGAATTGGTTTCTCATTATTCTTTTAGTTCTTTTGGCCATCGGTTCGAAGCAAGTCTTGGTCCTTCAGCAATTTTCTTACTGGATCTTTATCCTTGTCCTTTAAGTTCTTTGTACATTGATTGGAAGCAAGACTTTAATACACATAATGAAATGGTTTCACTTTGAAAGGATTATGTTCTTTTTGGCCATTAGATTGGAAGCAAGTCTTAATCCTTAAGGAGAATTGGTTTCTCATTATTCTTTAAGATGCTTTGGCCATTCATTTATGGAAGCAAGTCTTTATCCTTTCTGCAATTGTTTTTATCCTTGTCGCTTTAACCCGTTTGGTGCGTTGATTGGTAGCAAGACAATACATAATGAATTGGTTTCACTTTGTAAGATTATGTTCTTTTTAGTACGTTGATTAGAAGCAAGTCTTAATCGGCTTAAGGAATTGGTTTCTCAATATTAACTTTAAGTTCTTTTGGCCATTCATTGGAAGCAAGTCTTTATCCTTTTCTGAATTGGTTTATCCTTATCACTTTAAGTTATTAGTAGTGTTGATTTGGAGAGCCAAGACTTTAATACATCAATGAAATGGTTTCACTTTGAAAGTTATGTTAACTTTTGGCCATTAATTGGAAGCAAGTCTTAATCCTTAAAGAATTGGTTTCTCATTATTCTTTTAAGATCTTTTGGCCATTCATTGGAAACAAGTCTTTATCGACTATCTGCAATTGTTTTTATCCTTGTCCTTTAACCGTTCTTTTGGTCATTGATTGGTAGGAGAAGACTTAATACATAATGAATTGGTTTCACTTTGCTGAGTTATATGTTCTTTAGTAGCCGTTGATTAGAAGCAAGTCTTAATCCTTAGAGGAATTGGTTCTCTCAATATTCTTTAAGTTAACTTGTGGCCGTTCATTCGAAGACAATTAACTTTATCATATCTGAATTGGTTGTCCATCGCAGTCGTTTAAGTTCTTTTGTGCCATTGAGTTGGAAGCAAGACTTAATCCGCATAACGATCATTGGTTTCACTTTGTAAAGTTAAGTTCATTGGCCATTGATCGGAAGCAAGTCTTAATCCTTAAGGAATTGGTTTCTCATTTATTCTTGATGTTACTGTTGGGCATTGATTAGAAGCAGAAGTCTTGATCCTTTAGCGAATTGGTTTATCACTTGTCCTTTAGGATTCTTTTATGGCCATTGATTGTAAGCAAGACTTAATCCACGGCGAATTGGCTTCAACTTTTGTTAGTCAAATTCGTTTTGGCCGTGGATTGGAAGCAAGTCTTAATCACTAAGGAATTGGTTTCTCATTATTATTTAAGTTCTTATGCCCATTCATTGGGAGGAAGTGTTTATCCCTTTCGAATAGGTTTATCCTTGTCCTTTAAGTTCTTTTGGCCATTGATTGGATAGGAGAAGACATTATCCTTAAAGGAATTGGTTTCACTTTGTAAGTTATCCATATGTTTCATTTGGCCATTGATTGGGGGAAACTTCAAGTCTTAAAATGAATTGGTTTTACTCATTATTCTTTTAGTTAACTTTTGGCCATCGATTGGAAGCAAGTCTTGGTCGCCCGGAGGAATTGGTTTATCCTTGTGTCCTTTAAGTTCTTTTATGGCCAATTGATTGGAGACGGGAGCTTTAATACATAATGAAATGGTTTCACTTTGCAATAAGTTATGTTAACTTTTGGCCATTGATTGGAAGCGAAGTCTTAATCACTCAAGGAATTGGTTTCTACATTATTCTTTAAGTTCTCATTATTCCAAAAGGATTGGAAAGACTTGCTTCAATCAATGGCCAAAGAACATAACTAACAAAGTGAAACCAATTCATTATGGATTAAGTCTTGCTTCCAATCAATGGCCAAAGAACTTAAAGGACAAGGATAAACCAATTAAGTAAGGATAAAGACTTGCCTTCAATGAATGGCCAAAAGAACTTAAAGAATAATGAGAAACCAATTCCTTAAGGATTAAGACTTGCTTCAATCAATGGCCAAAAGAACATAACTTACAAAGTGAAACCAATTCATTATGGATTAAGTCTTGCTTCAATCAATGGCCAAAAGAACTTAAGGACAAGGATAAACCAATTAAGTAAAGGATAAAGACTTGCTTCCAATGAATGGCCAAAGAACTTAAGAATAATGAGAAACCAATTCTTAAGGATTAAGACTTGCTTCAATCAATGGCCAAAGAACATAACACAAAGTGAAACCAATTCATTATGGATTAAGTCTTGCTTCCAATAAATGGCCAAAAAGAACTTAAGGACAAGGATAAACCAATTAAGTAAGGATAAAGACTTGCTTCAATGAATGGCCAAAAAGAACTTAAGAATAATGAGAAACCAATTCCTTAAGGATTAAGACTTGCTTCAATCAATGGCCAAAGAACATAACACAAAGTGAAACCAATTCATTATGGATTAAGTCTTGCTTCCAATCAATGGCCAAAGAACTTAAAGGGCAAGGATAAACCAATTAAGTAAAGGATAAAGACTTGCTTCAATCAATGGCAAGAACTTAAGAATAATGAGAAACCAATTCCTTAAGGATTAAGACTTGCTTCAATCAATGGCCAAAAAGAACATAACTTACAAAGTGAAACCAATTCATTATGGATTAAGTCTTGCTTCCAATCAATGGCCAAAAAGAACTTAAAGGACAAGGATAAACCAATTAAGTAAAGGATAAAGACTTGCTTCAAATTGGCCAAGAACTTAAAGAATAATGAGAAACCAATTCCTTAAGGATTAAGACTTGCTTCAATCAATGGCCAAAAAGAACATAACTTACAAAGTGAAACCAATTCATTATGGATTAAGTCTTGCTTCCAATCAATGGCCCAAAGAACTTAAAGGACGCAAGGATAAACCAATTCGTAAGGATTAAGACTTGCTTCAATCAATGGCCAAAAGAACATAACACAAAGTGAAACCAATTCATTATGGATTAAGTCTTGCTTCAATCAATGGCCAAAAGAACTTAAAGGACAAGGATAAACCAATTAAGTAAAGGATAAAGATTACTTGCTTCATTGGCCAAAGAACTTTAAGAATAATGAGAAACCAATTCCTTAAGGATTAAGACTTGCTTCCAATCAATGGCCAAAAGAACATAACTTACAAAGTGAAACCAATTCATTATGGATTAACTCTTGCTTCCAATCAATGGCCAAAAGAACTTAAGGGGCAAGGATAAACCAATTCATAAAGGATAAAGACTTGCTTCCAATGAATGGCCAAAAGAACTTAAGAATAATGAGAAACTAATTCGTTAAGGATTAAGACTTGCTTTTCGATCGATGGCCAAAAGAACATAACTTAGAAAGTCAAAGCAATTCATTATGGATTAAGTCTTGCTTCCAATCAATGGCCAAAAAGAACTTAAGGACAAGGATAAACCAATTAAGTAAAGGATAAAGACTTGCTTCCAATCAATGGCCAAAGAACTTAAAGAATAATGAGAAACCAATTCCTTAAGGATTAAGACTTGCTTCAATCAATGGCCAAAAGAACACAAAGTGAAACCAATTCATTATGGATTAAGTCTTGCTTCCAATAAATGGCCAAAAGAACTTAAAGGACAAGGATAAACCAATTCGTAAAGGATAAAGACTTGCTTCCAATGAATGGCCCAAAGAACTTAAAGAATAATGAGAAACCAATTCCTTAAGGATTAAGACTTGCTTCAATCAATGGCCAAAGAACATAACTTACAAAGTGAAACCAATTCATTATGGATTAAGTCTTGCTTCAATCAATGGCCAAAAGAACTTAAGGACAAGGATAAACCAATTCGTAAGGATAAAGACTTGCTTCCAATGAATGGCCAAAGAACTTAAAGAATAATGAGAAACCAATTCCTTAAGGATTAAGACTTGCTTCAATCAATGGCAAAGAACATAACTACAAAGTGAAACCAATTCATTATGGATTAAGTCTTGCTTCCAATCAATGGCCAAAAGAACTTAAGGGCAAGGATAAACCAATTAAGTAAAGGATAAAGATTAGCTTCCAATGATTGGCCAAAAAGAACTTAAAGAATAATGAGAAACCAATTCCTTAAGGATTAAGACTTGCTTCAATCAATGGCCAAGAACATAACTTACAAAGTGAAACCAATTCATTATGGATTAAGTCTTGCTTCCAATAAATGGCCAAAAGAACTTAAAGGACAAGGATAAACCAATTAAGTAAAGGATAAAGACTTGCTTCAATGATTGGCCAAAAGAACTTAAGAATAATGAGAAACCAATTCCTTAAGGATTAAGACTTGCTTCAATCAATGGCCAAAAGAACATAACACAAAGTGAAACCAATTCATTATGGATTAACTCTGCTTCCAATCAATGGCCAAAAGAACTTAAAGGGCAAGGATAAACCAATTCCTTAAAGGATAAAGACTTGCTTCAATCAATGGCCAAAGAACTTAAAGAATAATGAGAAACCAATTCCTTAAGGATTAAGACTTGCTTCAATCAATGGCCAAAGAACATAAGAATAAAGTGAAACCAATTCATTATGGATTAAGTCTTGCTTCAATAAATGGCCAAAGAACTTAAAGGACAAGGATAAACCAATTCGTAAGGATAAAGACTTGCTTCCAATGAATGAAAAGAACTTAAAGAATAATGAGAAACCAATTCCTTAAGGATTAAGACTTGCTTCCAATCAATGGCGAAAGAACATAACTTACAAAGTGAATCCAGATCAATATGGACTAAGTCTTGCTTCAATCAATGGCCAAAAAGAACTTAAAGGACAAGGATAAACCAATTAAGTAAGGATAAAGACTTGCTTCCAATCAATGGCCAAAAGAACTTAAAGAATAATGAGAAACCAATTCCTTAAGGATTAAGACTTGCTTCCAATCAATGGCCAAAAGAACATAACTTTTAAGTGAAACCAATTCATTATGGATTAAGTCTTGCTTCCAATAAATGGCCAAAAGAACTTAAAGGACAAGGATAAACCAATTCGTAAAGGATAAAGAGTTGCTTCCAATCAATGGCCAAAAGAACTTAAAGAATAAGGAGAAGCCAATTCCTTAAGGATTAAGACTTGCTTCCAATTAAAGTGAAACCAATTCATTATGGATTAAGTCTTGCTTCCAATCAATGGCCAAAGGAACTTAAAGGGCAAGGATAAACCAATTAAGTAAGGATAAAGACTTGCTTCAATGATTGGCCAAAAGAACTTAAAGAATAATGAGAAACCAATTCCATAGGATTAAGACTTGCTTCCAATCAATGGCCAAAAGAACATAACTTACAAAGTGAAACCAATTCATTATGGATTAAGTCTTGCTTCAATCAATGGCCAAAAGAACTTAAAGGACAAGGATAAACCAATTAAGTAAAGGATAAAGACTCGGTTCCAATGATTGGCCAAAAGAACTTAAAGAATAATGAGAAACCAATTCCTTAAGGATTAAGACCTGCTTCCAATCAATGGCCAAAAGAACATAACTTACAAAGTGAAACCAATTCATTATGGATTAAGTCTTGCTTCCAATCAATGCCCAAAGGAAATTAAAGGGCAAGGATAAACCAATTCGTAAAGGATAAAGACTTGCTTCCAATGATTGGCCAAAAGAACTTAAAGAATAATGAGAAACCAATTCCTTAAGGATTAAGACTTGCTTGCAATAAATGGCCAAAGAACATAACACAAAGTGAAACCAATTCATTATGGATTAGTCTTGCTTCCAATCAATGGCCAAAGAACTTAAAGGACAAGGATAAACCAATTCGTAAAGGATAAAGACTTGCTTCAATCAATGGCCAAAAAGAACTTAAGAATAATGAGAAACCAATTCCTTAAGGATTAAGACTTGCTTCAATCAATGGCCAAAGAACATAACACAAAGTGAAACCAATTCATTATGGATTAAGTCTTGCTTCAATCAATGGCCCAAAAGAACTTAAAGGACAAGGATAAACCAAATTCGTAAAGGATAAAGACTTGCTTCCAATGATTGGCCAAAGAACTTAAAGAATAATGAGAAACCAATTCCTTAAGGATTAAGACTTGCTTCAATCAATGGCCAAAGAACATAACTTACAAAGTGAAACCAATTCATTATGGATTAAGTCTTGCTTCCAATCAATGGCCAAAAGAACTTAAAGGACAAGGATAAACCAATTAAGTAAAGGATAAAGACTTGCTTCCAATGATTGGCCAAAAGAACTTAAAGAATAATGAGAAACCAATTCCTTAAGGATTAAGACTTGCTTCAATCAATGGCCAAAAGAACATAACACAAAGTGAAACCAATTCATTATGGATTAAGTCTTGCTTCCAATCAATGGCCAAAAGAACTTAAAGGACAAGGATAAACCAATTAAGTAAAGGATAAAGACTTGCTTCCAATGATGGCCAAAAAGAACTTAAGAATAATGAGAAACCAATTCCTTAAGGATTAAGACTTGCTTCAATCAATGGCCAAAGAACATAACTTACAAAGTGAAACCAATTCATTATGGATTAAGTCTTGCTTCAATCAATGGCCAAAAGAACTTAAAGGACAAGGATAAACCAATTCAGTAAGGATAAAGACTTGCTTCCAAATCAATGGCCAAGAACTTAGAATAATGAGAAACCAATTCCTTATGGATTAAGACTTGCTTCCAATCATTGGCCAAAAAGAACATAAAGAACAAAGAGAAACCAACTCCTTATGGATTAAGACTTGCTTCAATCAATGGCCAAAAAAGAACTTAAGGGCAAGGATAAACCAATTCATTAAAGGATAAAGACTTGCTTCAATGATAATGGCCAAAAGAACTTAAAGAATAATGAGAAACCAATTCCTTAAGGATTAAGACTTGCTTCAATCAATGGCCAAAAGAACATAACTTACAAAGTGAAACCAATTCATTATGGATTAAGTCTTGCTTCCAAGAAATGGCCAAAAGAACTTAAAGGACAAGGATAAACCAATTCGTAAAGGATAAAGACTTGCTCCACTCAATGGCCAAAAGAACTTAAAGAATAATGAGAAACCTATTCCTTAAGGATTAAGACTTGCTTCCAATCAATGGTCAACAGAACATAACTTACAAAGTGAAACCAATTCATTATGGATTAACTCTTGCTTCCAATCAATGGCCAAAAGAACTTAAAGGGCAAGGATAAACCAATTCGTAAATGATAAAGACTCGCTTCCAATGAATGGCCAAAAGAACTCAAAGAATAATGAGAAACCAATTCCTAGGATTAAGACTTGCTTCAATCAATGGCCAAGAGAACATAACACAAGTGAAACCAATTCATTATGGATTAAGTCTTGCTTCAATCAATGGCCAAAAGAACTTAAAGGACAAGGATAAACCAATTAAGTAAAGGATAAAGACTTGCTTCCAATGAATGGCCAAAAGAACTTAAAGAATAATGAGAAACCAATTCCTTAAGGATTAAGACTTGCTTCCAATCAATGGCCAAAAGAACATAACTTACAAAGTGAAACCAATTCATTATAGATTAACTCTTGCTTCCACTCAATGGCCAAAAGAACTTAAAAGGACAAGGATAAACCAATTAAGTAAAGGATAAAGAGTTGCTTCCAATGATTGGCCAAAAGAACTTAAAGAATAATGAGAAACCAATTCCTTAAGGATTAAGACTTGCTTCCAATCAATGGCCAAAAGAACATAACTTACAAAGTGAAACCAATTCATTATAGATTAACTCTTGCTTCCAATCAATGGCCCAAAGAACTTAAAGGACAAGGATAAACCAATTAAGTAAAGGATAAAGACTTGCTTCCAATCAATGGCCAAAGAACATAACACAAAAGTGAAACCAATTCATTATGGATTAAGTCTTGCTTCAATCAATGGCCAAAGAACTTAAAGGACAAGGATAAACCAATTAAGTAAAGGATAAAGACTTGCTTCCAATGATTGGCCAAAAGAACTTAAAGAATAATGAGAAACCAATTCCTTAAGGATTAAGACTTGCTTCAATCAATGGCCAAAAGAACATAACTTACAAAGTGAAACCAATTCATTATGGATTAAGTCTCTTGCTTCAATCAATGGCCAAAAGAACTTAAAGGACAAGGATAAACCAATTCATAAAGGATAAAGACTTGCTTCAATGAATGGCCAAAGAACTTAAAGAATAATGAGAAACCAATTCCTTAAGGATTAAGACTTGCTTCAATCAATGGCCAAAGAACATAACTTACAAAGTGAAACCAATTCATTATGGATTAAGTCTTGCTTCAATAAATGGCCAAAAGAACTTAAAGGACAAGGATAAACCAATTAAGTAAGGATAAAGACTTGCTTCCAATCAATGGCCAAAGAACTTAAAGAATAATGAGAAACCAATTCCTTAAGGATTAAGTCTTGCTTCAATCAATGGCCAAAAAAGAACTTAAAGGGCAAGGATAAACCAATTCGTAAAGGATAAAGACTTGCTTCAATGATTGGCCAAAAGAACTTAAGAATAATGAGAAACCAATTCCTTAAGGATTAAGACTTGCTTCAATCAATGGCCAAAGAACATAACTTACAAAGTGAAACCAATTCATTATGGATTAAGTCTTGCTTCCAATCAATGGCCAAAAGAACTTAAGGACAAGGATAAACCAATTAAGTAAAGGATAAAGATTCGCTTCCAATGATTGGCCAAAAGAACTTAAAGAATAATGAGAAACCAATTCCTTAAGGATTAAGACTTGCTTCCAATCAATGGCCAACGGAACATAACTGACAAAGTGAAACCAATTCATTATGGATTAAGTCTTGCTTCCAATAAATGGCCAAAAGAACTTAAAGGACAAGGATAAACCAATTCGTAAAGGATAAAGACTTGCTTCCAATGAATGGCTAAAAGAACTTAAAGAATAATGAGAAACCAATTCCTTAAGGATTAAGACTTGCTTCCAATCAATGGCCAAAAGAACATAACTTACAAAGTGAAACCAATTCATTATGGATTAACTCTTGCTTCCAATCAATGGCAAAAAGAACTTAAAGGACAAGGATAAACCAATTAAGTAAAGGATAAAGACTTGCTTCAATGAATGGCCAAAGAACTTAAAGAATAATGAGAAACCAATTCCTTAAGGATTAAGACTTGCTTCAATCAAATGGCCAACGGAACATAACTGACAAAGTGAAACCAATTCATTATGGATTAAGTCTTGCTTCCAATAAATGGCCAAAAGAACTTAAAGGACAAGGATAAACCAATTCGTAAAGGATAAAGACTTGCTTCCAATGATTGGCCAAAAGAACTTAAAGAATAATGAGAAACCAATTCCTTAAGGATTAAGACTTGCTTCCAATCAATGGCCAAAAGAACTTAAAGGACAAGGATAAACCAATTCGAAAAGGATAAAGACTTGCTTCTAATCAATGGCCAAAAGAACTTAAAGAATAATGAGAAACCAATTCCTTAAGGATTAAGACTTGCTTCCAATCAATGGCCAACAGAACATAACTTTTAAAGTGAAACCAATTCATTATGGATTAACTCTTGCTTCCAATCAATGGCCAAAAGAACTTAAAGGGCAAGGATAAACCAATTAATTCGTAAAGGATAAAGACTTGCTTCCAATGAATGGCTAAAAGAACTTAAAGAATAATGAGAAACCAATTCCTTAAGGATTAAGACTTGCTTCCAATCAATGGCCAAAAGAACAAAACATACAAAGTGAAACCAATTCATTATGGATTAAGTCTTGCTTCCAATCAATGGCCAAAAGAGCTTAAAGGACAAGGATAAACCAATTCGTAAAGGATAAAGATTCGCTTCCAATGATTGGCCAAAAGAACTTAAAGAATAATGAGAAACCAATTCCTTAAGGATTAAGACTTGCTTCCAATCAATGGCCAAAAGAGCATAACTTACAAAGTGAAACCAATTCATTATGGATTAACTCTTGCTTCCAATCAATGGCCAAAAGAGCTTAAAGGACAAGGATAAACCAATTCGTAAAGGATAAAGATTCGCTTCCAATGATTGGCCAAAAGAACTTAAAGAATAATGAGAAACCAATTCCTTAAGGATTAAGACTTGCTTCCAATCAATGGCCAAAAGAGCATAACTTACAAAGTGAAACCAATTCATTATGGATTGACTTTTGCTTACAATCAATGGCCAAAAGAACTTAAAGGGCAAGGATAAACCAATTCATAAAGGATAAAGACTTGCTTCCAATGAATGGCCAAAAGAACTTAAAGAATAATGAGAAACCAATTCCTTAAGGATTAAGACTTGCTTCCAATCAATGGCCAAAAGAACATAACTTACAACGTGAAACCAATTCATTATGGATTAGGTCTTGCTTCCAATAAATGGCCAAAAGAACTTAAAGGACAAGGATAAACCAATTCGTAAAGGATAAAGACTTGCTTCCAATCAATGCCCAAAAGAACTTAAAGAATAATGAGAAACCAATTCCTTAAGGATTAAGACTTGCTTCCAATCAATGGCCAAAAGAACATAACTTACAAAGTGAAACCAATTCATTATGGATTAAGTCTTGCTTCCAATAAATGGCCAAAAGAACTTAAAGGACAAGGATAAACCAATTAAGTAAGGATAAAGATTCGCTTCCAATGATTGGCCAAAAGAACTTAAAGAATAATGAGAAACCAATTCCTTAAGGATTAAGACTTGCTCCCAATCAATGGCCAGAAGAACATAACTTACAAAGTGAAACCAATTCATTATGGATTAAGTCTTGCTTCCAATCAATGGCCAAAAGAACTTAAAGGGCAAGGATAAACCAATTCGTAAAGGATAAAGATTCGCTTCCAATGATTGGCCAAAAGAACTTAAAGAATAATGAGAAACCAATTCCTTAAGGATTAAGACTTGCTTCCAATCAATGGCCAAAAGAACATAACTTACAAAGTGAAACCAATTCAGTATGGATTAAGTCTTGCTTCCAATCAATGGCCAAAAGAACTTAAAGGGCAAGGATAAACCAATTCGTAAAGGATAAAGATTCGCTTCCAATGATTGGCCAAAAGAACTTAAAGAATAATGAGAAACCAATTCCTTAAGGATTAAGACTTGCTTCCAATCAATGGCCAGAAGAACATAACTTACAAAGTGAAACCAATTCATTATGGATTAAGTCTTGCTTCCAATAAATGGCCAAAAGAACTTAAAGGACAAGGATAAACCAATTCGTAAAGGATAAAGACTTGCTTCCAATCAATGGCCAAAAGAACTTCAAGAATAATGAGAAACCAATTCCTTAAGGATTAAGACTTGCTTCCAATCAATGGCCAACAGAACACAACTTTTAAAGTGAAACCAATTCATTATGGATTAACTCTTGCTTCCAATCAATGGCCAAAAGAACTTAAAGGGCAAGGATAAACCAATTCGTAAAGGATAAAGACTTGCTTCGAATGAATGGCCAAAAGAACTTAAAGAATAGTGATAAACCAATTCCTTAAGGATTAAGACTTGCTTCCAATCAATGGCAAACGGAACATAACTGACAAAGTGAAACCAATTCATTACGGATTAAGTCTTGCTTCCAATAAATGGCCAAAAGAACTTAAAGCACAAGGACAAACCAATTCGTTAAGGATAAAGATTCGCTTCCAATGATTGGCCAAAAGAACTTAAAGAATAATGAGAAACCAATTCCGTAAGGATTAAGACTTGCTTCCAATCAATGGCCAAAAGAACTTAAAGGACAAGGATAAACCAATTCGAAAAGGATAAAGACTTGCTTCTAATCAATGGCCAAAAGAACTTAAAGAATAATGAGAAACCAATTCCTTAAGGATTAAGACTTGCTTCCAATCAATGGCCAACAGAACATAACTTTTAAAGTGAAACCAATTCATTATCGATTAACTCTTGCTTCCAATCAATGGCCAAAAGAACTTAAAGGGCAAGGATAAACCAATTCGTAAAGGATAAAGACTTGCTTCCAATGAATGGCCAAAAGAACTTAAAGAATATTGAGAAACCAATTCCTTAAGGATTAAGACTTGCTTCCAATCAATGGCCAAAAGAACAAAACATACAAAGTGAAACCAATTCATTATGGATTAAGTCTTGCTTCCAATCAATGGCCAAAAGAGCTTAAAGGACAAGGATAAACCAATTCGTAAAGGATAAAGATTCGCTTCCAATGATTGGCCAAAAGAACTTAAAGAATAATGAGAAACCAATACCTTCAGGATTAAGACTTGCTTCCAATCAATGGCCAAAAGAACATAACTTACAAAGTGAAACCAATTCATTATGCATTAACTCTTGCTTCCAATCAATGGCGAAAAGAGCTTAAAGGACAAGGATAAACCAATTCGTAAAGGATAAAGACTTGCTTCCAATGATTGGCCAAAAGAACTTAAAGAATAATGAGAAACCAATTCCTTAAGGATTAAGACTTGCTTCCAATCAATGGCCAAAAGAACATAACTTACAACGTGAAACCAATTCATTATGGATTAACTCTTGCTTCCAATCAATGGCCCAAAGAACTTAAAGGGCAACGATAAACCAATTCGTAAAGGATAAAGACTTGCTTCCAATCATTGGCCAAAAGAACATAACTTACAACGTGAAAGCAATTCATTATGGATTAAGTCTTGCTTCCAATCAATGGCCAAAAGAACTTAAAGGGCAAGGATAAACCAATTAAGTAAAGGATAAAGATTTGATTGGCCAAAGAACTTAAAGAATAATGAGAAACCAATTCCTTAAGGATTAAGACTTGCTTGCTTCAATCAATGGCCAGAAGAACATAACTTACAAAGTGAAACCAATTCATTATGGATTAAGTCTTGCTTCCAATCAATGGCCAAAAGAACTTAAAGGGCAAGGATAAACCAATTCGTAAAGGATAAAGACTTGCTTCCAATGAATGGCCAAAAGAACTTAAAGAATAATGAGAAACCAATTCCTTAAGAATTAAGACTTGCTTCCAATCAATGGCCAAAAGAACATAACTTACAAAGTGAAACCAATTCATTATGGATTAAGTCTTGCTTCCAATAAATGGCCAAAAGAACTTAAAGGACAAGGATAAAGACTTGCTTCTAATCAGTGGCCAAAAGAACTTAAAGAATAATGAGAAACCAATTCCTTAAGGATTCAGACTTGCTTCCAATCAATGGCCAAAAGAACATAACTTACAAAGTGAAACCAATTCATTATGGATTAAGTCTTGCTTCCTATAAATGGCCAAATGAACTTAAAGGACAAGGATAAATCAATTCGTAAAGGATAAAGATTTGCTTCCAATGATTGGCCAAAAGAACTTAAAGAATAATGAGAAACTAATTCCTTAAGGATTAAGACTTGCTTTTCAATCAATGGCCAAAAGAACATAACTTACAAAGTCAAACCAATTCATTATGGATTAAGTCTTGCTTCCAATCAATGGCCAAAAGAACTTAAAGGACAAGGATAAACCAATTCGTAAAGGATAAAGGCTTGCTTCCAATCAATGGCCAAAAGAACTTAAAGAATAATGAGAAACCAATTCCTTAAGGATTAAGACTTGCTTCAATCAATGGCCAAAGAACATAACTTACAAAGTGAAACCAATTCATTATGGATTAACTCTTGCTTCCAATCAATCGCCAAAAAAAACTTAAAGGACAAGGATAAACCAATTAAGTAAAGGATAAAGACTTGCTTTCGATGAATGGCCAAAAGAACTTAAAGAATAATGAGAAACCAATGCTTTAAGGATTAAGACTTGCTTCCAATCAATGGCCGAAAGAACATAACTTAGAAAGTGAAACCAATTCATTATGTATTAAGTCTTGCTTCCAATCAATGGCCAAAAGAACTTAAAGGACAAGGATAAACCGATTCGTAAAGGATAAAGATTAGCTTCCAATGATTGGCCAAAGAACTTAAGAATAATGAGAAACCAATTCCTTAGGATTAAGACTTGCTTCAATCAATGGCCAAAGAACATAAACACAAAGTGAAGCCAATTCATTATGGATTAAGTCTTGCTTCCAATCAATGGCCAAAGCAACTTAAGGACAAGGATAAACCAATTCGTAAAGCACAAAGACTTGCTTCCAATGAATGGCCAAAAAACTTAAAGAATAATGAGAAACCAATTCCTTAAGGATTAAGACTTGCTTCCAATCAATGGCCAAAAGAACATAACTTACAAAGTGAAACCAATTCATTATGGATTAAGTCTTGCTTCAATAAATGGCCAAAGAACTTAAAGGACAAGGATAAACCAATTCGTAAGGATAAAGACTTGCTTCAATGAATGGCCAAAGAACTTAAAGAAAAATGAGAAACCAATTCCTTAACGATTAAGACTTGCTTCAATCAATGGCCAAAAGAACATAACTTACAAAGTGAAACCAATTCATTATGGATTAAGTCTTGCTTCCAATAAATGGCCAAAAGAACTTAAAGGACAAGGATAAACCAATTCGTAACGGATAAAGACTTGGTTCCAATCAATGGCCAAAAGAACTTAAAGAATAATGAGAAACCAATTCCTTAAGGATTAAGACTTGCTTCAATCAATGGCCAAAAGAACATAACTTACAAAGTGAAACCAATTCATTATGAATTAAGTCTTGCTTCGAATCAATGGCCAAAAGAACATAAAGGACAAGGATAAACCAATTCGTAAAGGATAAAGACTTGCTTCCAATGAATGGCCAAAAGAACTTAAAGAATAATGAGAAACCAATTCCTTAAGAATTAAGACTTGCTTCCAATCAATGGCCAAAAGAACATAACTTACAAAGTGAAACCAATTCATTATGGATTAACTCTTGCTTCCAATAAATGGCCAAAAGAACTTAAAGGACAAGGATAAACCAATTAAGTAAAGGATAAAGACTGGCTTCCAATGAATGGCCAAAAAGAACTTAAAGAATAATGAGAAACCAATTCCTTAAGGATTAAGACTTGCTTCCAATCAATGGCCAAAAGAACATAACTTACAAAGTGAAACCAATTCATTATGGATTAAGTCTTGCTTCCAATCAATGGCCAAAAGAACTTAAAGGACAAGGATAAATCAATTCGTAAAGGATAAAGATTTGCTTCCAATGATTGGCCAAAAGAACTTAAAGAATAATGAGAAACTAATTCCTTAAGGATTAAGACTTGCTTTTCAATCAATGGCCAAAAGAACATAACTTACAAAGTGAAACCAATTCATTATGGATTAAGTCTTGTTTCAATAAATGGCCAAAAGAACTTAAAGGACAAAGATAAACCAATTAAAAGGATAAAGATTGCTTCCAATGATTGGCCAAAAAAACTTAAAGAATAATGAGAAACCAATTCCTTAAGGATTAAGACTTGCTTCCAATCAATGGCCAAAAGAACTTAAAGGACAAGGATAAACCAATTCGTAAAGGATAAAGACTTGCTTCCAATCAATGGCCAAAAGAACTTAAAGAATAATGCGAAACCAATTCATTATGGACTAAGTCTTGCTTCCAATCAATGGCCAAAAAGAACTTAAGGACAAGGATAAACCAATTAAGTAAAGGATAAAGACTTGCTTGCAATGATTGGCCAAAGGAACTTAAAGAATAATGAGAAACCAATACCTTCAGGATTAAGACTTGCTTCCAATCAATGGCCAAAAGAACATAACTTACAAAGTGAAACCAATTCATTATGGATTAACTCTTGCTTCCAATCAATGGCCAAAAGAACTTAAAGGGCAAGGATAAACCAATTCGTAAAGGATAAGGACTTGCTTCCAATGAATGGCGAAAAGAACTTAAAGAATAATGAGAAACCAATTCCTTAGGATTAAGACTTGCTTCAATCAATGGCCAAAAGAACATAACTTTACAAAAGTGAAACCAATTCATTATGGATTAACTCTTGCTTCAATCAATGGCCAAAAAGAACTTAAGGAGCAAGGATAAACCAATTAAGTAAAGGATAAAGACTTTGCTTCCAATGAATTAAAAAGAACTTAAGAATAATGAGAAACCAATTCCTTAAGGATTAAGACTTGCTTCAATCAATGGCCAAAGAACATAACTTACAAAAGTGAAACCAATTCATTATGGATTAAGTCTTGCTTCCAATCAATGGCCAAAAGAACTTAAAGGACAAGGATAAACCAATTAAGTAAGGATAAAGACTTGCTTCCAATGATTGGCCAAAAGAACTTAAGAATAATGAGAAACCAATTCCTTAGGATTAAGACTTGCTTCCAATCAATGGCCAAAAGAACATAACACAAAGTGAAACCAATTCATTATGGATTAACTCTTGCTTCCAAATCAATGGCCAAAAAGAACTTAAAGGACAAGGATAAACCAATTAAGTAAAGGATAAAGATTTGCTTCCAATGATTTGCCAAAAGAACTTAAAGAATAATGAGAAACTAATTCCTTAAGGATTAAGACTTGCTTTTCAATCAATGGCCAAAAGAACATAACTTACAAAGTGAAACCAATTCATTATGGATTAAGTCTTGCTTCGAATCAATGGCCAAAAGAACTTAAAGGCAAGGATAAACCAATTAAATAAGGATAAAGACTTGCTTCAATGATTGGCCAAGAAGTTAAAGAATAATGAGAAACCATTTCCTTAAGGATTAAGACTTGCTTCCAATCAATGCCCAAAAGAACATAACTTACAAAGTGAAACCAATTCATTATGGATTAAGTTTTGCGTCCAATCAATGGCCAAAAGAACTTAAAGGACAAGGATAAACCAATTCGCAAAGGATAAAGATTCGCTTCCAATGATTGCCCAAAAGAACTTAAAGAATAATGAGAAACCAATTCCTTAAGGATTAAGACTTGCTTCAAATCAATGGCAAAAAGATCATAACATAAAGTGAAACCAATTCATTATGGATTAAGTCTTGCTTCCAATAAATGGCCAAAAGAACTTAAAGGACAAGGATAAACCAATTAAGTAAAGGATAAAGACTTGCTTCCAATGAATGGCCAAAAAGAACTTAAAGAATAATGAGAAACCAATTCCTTAAGGATTAAGACTTGCTTCAATCAATGGCCAAAGATCATAACTTACAAAGTGAAACCAATTCATTATGGATTAAGTCTTGCTTCCAATAAATGGCCAAAAGAACTTAAAGGACAAGGATAAACCAATTCGTAAAGCATAAAGACTTGCTACCAATCAATGGCCAAAAAACTTTAAGAATAATGAGTAACCAATTCCTTAAGGATTAAGACTTGCTTCCAATCAATGGCCAAAAGAACATAACTTACAAAGTGAAACCAATTCATTATGGATTAAGTCTTGCTTCCAATCAATGGCCAAAGTAACTTAAAGGGCAAGGATAAACCAATTCGTAAAGGATAAAGACTTGCTTCCAATGATTGGCCAAAAAGAACTTAAGAATAATGAGAAACCAATTCCTTAAGGATTAAGACTTGCTTCCAATCAATGGCCCAAAGAACATAACTTACAAAGTGAAACCAATTCATTATGGATTAAGTCTTGCTTCCAATAAATGGCCAAAAGAACTTAAAGGGCAAGTATAAACCAATTCGTAAAGGATAAAGATTTGCTTCCAATGATTGGCCAAAAGAAGTTCAAGAATAATGAGAAACGAATTCCTTAAGGATTAAAGACTTGCTTCAATCAATGGCCAAAGAACAAGCAAGTGAAACCAATTCATTATGGATTAAGACTTGCTTAAAATCAATGGCCAACGGAACATAACTTACAAAGTGAAACCAATTCATTATGGATTAAGTCTTGCTTCCAATAAATGGCCAAAAGAACTTAAAGGACAAGGATAAACCAATTCGAAAAGGATAAAGACTTGCTTCTAATTAGTGGCCAAAAGAACTTAAAGAATAATGACAAACCAATTCCTTAAAAATTAAGACTTCCTCCCAATCAATGGCCATAAGATCAAATCTTACAAAGTGAAACCAATTCATTATGGATTAACTCTTGCTTCCAATCAATGGCCAAAAGAACTTAAAGGTCAAGGATAAACCAATTCGTAAAGGATAAAGACTTGCTTCCAATGAATGGCCAAAAGAACTTAAAGAATAATGAGAAACCAATTCCTTAAGGATTAAGACTTGCTTCCAATCAATGGCCAACAGAACATAACTTTTAAAGTGAAACCAATTCATTATCGATTAACTCTTGCTTCCAATCAATGGCCAGCGGAACATAACTTACAAAGTGAAACCAATTCATTATGGATTAAGTCTTGCTTCCAATCAATGGCCAAAAGAGCTTAAAGGACAAGGATAAACCAATTTGTAAAGGATAAAGACTTGCTTCCAATGATTGGCCAAAAGAACTTAAAGAATAATGAGAAACCAATTCCTTAAGGATTAAGACTTGCTTCCAATCAATGGCCAAAAGAACATAACTTACAAAGTGAAACCAATTCATTATGCATTAACTCTTGCTTCCAATCAATGGCGAAAAGAGCTTAAAGGACAAGGATAAACCAATTCGTAAAGGATAAAGATTCGCTTCCAATGATTGGCCAAAAGAACTTAAAGAATAATGAGAAACCAATACCTTCAGGATTAAGACTTGCTTCCAATCATTGGCCAAAAGAACATAACTTACAACGTGAAAGCAATTCATTATGGATTAAGTCTTGCTTCCAATCAATGGCCAAAAGAACTTAAAGGGCAAGGATAAACCAATTCGTAAAGGATAAAGATTCGCTTCCAATGATTGGCCAAAAGAACTTAAAGAATAATGAGAAACCAATTCCTTAAGGATTAAGACTTGCTTCCAATCAATGGCCAAAAGAGCATAACTTACAAAGTGAAACCAATTCATTATGGATTGACTTTTGCTTACAATCAATGGCCAAAAGAACTTAAAGGGCAAGGATAAACCAATTCATAAAGGATAAAGACTTGCTTCCAATGAATGGCCAAAAGAACTTAAAGAATAATGAGAAACCAATTCCTTAAGGATTAAGACTTGCTTCCAATCAATGGCCAAAAGAACATAACTTACAAAGTGAAACCAATTCATTATGGATTAAGTCTTGCTTCCAATAAATGGCCAAAAGAACTTAAAGGACAAGGATAAACCAATTCGTAAAGGATAAAGACTTGCTTCTAATCAATGGCCAAAAGAACTTAAAGAATAATGAGAAACCAATTCCTTAAGGATTAAGACTTGCTTCCAATCAATGGCCAACAGAACATAACTTACAAAGTGAAACCAATTCATTATGGATTAACTCTTGCTTCCAATCAATGGCCAAAAGAACTTAAAGGACAAGGATAAACCAATTCGTAAAGGATAAAGACTTGCTTCCAATGAATGGCCAAAAAACTTAAAGAATAATGAGAAACCAATTGCTTAAGGATTAAGGCTTGCTTCAATCAATGGCCAAAGAACATAACTTACAAAGTGAAGCCAATTCATTATGGCTTAAGTCTTGCTTCCAATAAATGGCCCAAAGAACATAAAGGAAAAGGATAAACCAATTAGTACATGATAAAGATTCGCTAACAATGATTCGCCGAAAGAACATAAAGAATAATAAGAAGCCAATTCCTTAAGGATTAAGAGTTGCTCTCAATCAATGGCCAAAAGAACATAACTTACAAAGTGAAACCAATTCCTTATCGATTAACTCTTGCTTCCAATCAATGGCCAAAAAGAACTTAAAGGACAAGGATAAACCAATTAAGTAAGGATAAAGACTTGCTTCAATGAATGGCCAAAGAACTTAAAGAATAATGAGAAACCAATTCCTTAAGGATTAAGACTTGCTTCAATCAATGGCCAAAGAACATAACACAAAGTGAAACCAATTCATTATGGATTAAGTCTTGCTTCCAATTAGTGGCCAAAAGAACTTAAAGGACAAGGATAAACCAATTCGTAAAGGATAAAGATTTAGTTCGAATGATTGGCCAAAAAAAGTTAAAGAATAATGAGAAACCAATTCCTTACGGATCAAGACTTGCTTCCAATCAATGGCCAAAAGAACATAACTTACAAAGTGAAACCAATTCATTATGGATTAAGTCTTGCTTCCAATCAACGGCCAAAAGAATGTAAAGGGCAAGCATAAACCAATTCGTAAAGGATAAAGACTTGCTTCCAATGAATGGCCAAAAGAACTTAAAGAATAATGAGAAACCAATTCCTTAAGGATTAAGACTTGATTTCGATCAATGCAAAAAGAACATAACTTACAAAATGAAACCAATTCATTATGGATTAAGACTTGCTTCAATCAATGGCCAAGAACATAACACAAAGTGAAACCAATTCATTATGGATTAAGTCTTGCTCCCTATAAATGGCCAAATGAAGTTAAAGGACAAGGATAAATCAATTAAGGATTAAGACTTGCTTCAATGGCCAAAGACTTAAAGAATAATGAGAAACTAATTCCTTAAGGATTAAGACTTGCTTCCAATCAATGGCCAAAAGAACATAACTTACAAAGTGAAACCAATTCATTATGGATTAAGTCTTGCTTCCAATCAGTGGCCAAAAGAACTTAAAGAATAATGAGAAACCAATTCCTTAAGGATTAAGACTTGCTTCCAATCAATGGCCAAAAGAACATAACTTACAAAGTGAAACCAATTCATTATGGATTAACTTGCTTCCAATCAATGGCCAAAAGAACTTAAAGGGCAAGGATAAACCAATTCGTAAAGGATAAAGACTTGCTTCGAATGAATGGCCAAAAGAACTTAAAGAATAGTGATAAACCAATTCCTTAAGGATTAAGACTTGCTTCCAATCAATGGCAAACGGAACATAACTGACAAAGTGAAACCAATTCATTACGGATTAAGTCTTGCTTCCAATAAATGGCCAAAAGAACTTAAAGCACAAGGACAAACCAATTCGTTAAGGATAAAGATTCGCTTCCAATGATTGGCCAAAAGAACTTAAAGAATAATGAGAAACCAATTCCGTAAGGATTAAGACTTGCTTCCAATCAATGGCCAAAAGAACATAACTTACAACGTGAAAGCAATTCATTATGGATTAAGTCTTGCTTCCAATAAATGGCCAAAAGAACTTAAAGGACAAGGATAAACCAATTCGTAAAGGATAAAGACTTGCTTCCAATCAATGGCCAAAAGAACTTAAAGAATAATGAGAAACCAATTCCTTAAGGATTAAGACTTGCTTCCAATCAATGGCCAAAAGAACATAACTTACAAAGTGAAACCAATTCATTATGGATTAAGTCTTGCTTCCAATAAATGGCCAAAAGAACTTAAAGCACAAGGACAAACCAATTCGTAAAGGATAAAGACTTGCTTCCAATGAATGGCCAAAAGAACTTAAAGAATAATGAGAAACCAATTCCTTAAGGATTAAGACTTGCTTCCAATCAATGGCCAACAGAACATAACTTACAAAGTGAAACCAATTCATTATGGATTAACTCTTGCTTCCAATGAATGGCCAAAAGAACTTAAAGGGCAAGGATAAACCAATTCGTAAAAGATAAAGACTTGCTTCCATTGAACGGCGAAAAGAACTTAAAGAATAATGAGAAACCAATTCCTTAAGGATTAAGACTTGCTTCCAATCAATGGCCAAAAGAACATAACTTACAAAGTGAACCCAATTCATTATGGGTTAAGTCTTGCTTCCAATCATTGGCCAAAAGATCTTAAAGGACGAGGGTAAACCAATTCATAAAGGATAAAGATTCGCTTCCAATGATTGGCCAAAAGAACTTAAAGAATAATGAGAAACCAATTCCTTAAGGATTAAGACTTGCTTCCAATCAATGGGCAAAAGAACATAACTTACAAAGTGAAACCAATTCATTATGGATTAAGTCTTGCTTCCAATAAATGGCCAAAAGAACTTAAAGGGCAAGGATAAACCAATTCGTAAAGGATAAAGATTCGCTTCCAATGATTGGCCAAAAGAACTTAAAGAATAATGAGAAACCAATTCCTTAAGGATTAAGACTTGCTTCCAATCAATGGCCCAAAGAACTTAAAGGGCAAGGATAAACCAATTCGTAAAGGATAAAGACTTGCTTCCAATCAATGGCCAAAAGAACATAACTTACAAAGTGAAACCAATTCATTATGGATTAAGTCTTGCTTCCAATAAATGGCCAAAAGAACTTAAAGGACAAGGATAAACCAATTCGAAAAGGATAAAGACTTGCTTCTAATCAGTGGCCAAAAGAACTTAAAGAATAATGAGAAACCAATTCCTTAAAAATTAAGACTTCCTCCCAATCAATGGCCAAAAGATCAAAACTTACAAAGTGAAACCAATTCATTATGGATTAACTCTTACTTCCAATCAATGGCCAAAAGAACTTAAAGGACAAGGATAAACCAATTCGTAAAGCACAAAGACTTGCTTCCAATGAATGGCCAAAAAACTTAAAGAATAATGAGAAACCAATTCCTTAAGGATTAAGACTTGCTTCCAATCAATGGCCAAAAGAACATAACTTACAAAGTGAAACCAATTCATTATGGATTAAGTCTTGCTTCCAATCAGTGGCCAAAAGAGCTTAAAGGACAAGGATAAACCAATTCGTAAAGGATAAAGATTCGCTTCCAATGATTGGCCAAAAGAACTTAAAGAATAATGAGAAACCAATTCCTTAAGGATTAAGACTTGCTTCCAATCAATGGCCAAAAGAACATAACACAAAGTGAAACCAATTCATTATGGATTAAGTCTTGCTTCCAATCAATGGCCAAAAGAACTTAAAGGACAAGGAGAAACCAACTGCTTAAGGATAAAGACTTGCTTCCAATCATCAGCCAAATGAACTTAAAGAGTAAAGAGAAAGCATTTGCTTTAGGATTAAGACTTGCTTCCAATCAATGGCCAACGGAACATAACTTACAAAGTGAAACCAATTCATTATGGATTAAGTCTTGCTTCCAATCAATGGCCAAAAGAACTTAAAGGGCAAGGATAAACCAATTAAGTAAGGATAAAGACTTGCTTCCAATGAATGGCCAAAAGAACTTAAAGAATAATGAGAAACCAATTCCTTAAGGATTAAGACTTGCTTCCAATCAATGGCCAACGGAACATAACTGACAAAGTGAAACCAATTCATTATGGATTAAGTCTTGCTTCCAATAAATGGCCAAAAGAACTTAAAGGACAAGGATAAACCAATTAAGTAAAGGATAAAGATTGCTTCCAATGATTGGCCAAAGAACTTAAAGAATAATGAGAAACCAAATTCCTTAAGGATTAAGACTTGCTTCAATCAATGGCCAAAGAACATAACTTACAAAGTGAAACCAATTCATTATGGATTAACTCTTGCTTCAATCAATGGCCAAAAGAACTTAAAGGACAAGGATAAACCAATTCATAAAGGATAAAGACTTGCTTCCAATGAATGGCCAAAGAACTTAAAGAATAATGAGAAACCAATTCCTTAAGGATTAAGACTTGCTTCAATCAATGGCCAAAGAACATAACTTACAAAGTGAAACCAATTCATTATGGATTAAGTCTTGCTTCCAATAAATGGCCAAAAGAACTTAAAGGACAAGGATAAACCAATTAAGTAAAGGATAAAGACTTGCTTCCAATCAATGGCCAAAGAACTTAAAGAATAATGAGAAACCAATTCCTTAAGGATTAAGACTTGCTTCAATCAATGGCCAAAGAACATAACTTACAAAGTGAAACCAATTCATTATGGATTAAGTCTTGCTTCCAATCAATGGCCAAAAGAACTTAAAGGACAAGGATAAACCAATTAAGTAAAGGATAAAGACTTGCTTCAATGAATGGCCAAAGAACTTATAAGAATAATGAGAAACCAATTCCTTAAGGATTAAGACTTGCTTCAATCAATGGCCAAAAGAACATAACACAAAGTGAAACCAATTCATTATGGATTAAGTCTTGCTTCAATAAATGGCCAAAGAACTTAAAGGACAAGGATAAACCAATTCGTAAGGATAAAGATTTGCTTCCAATGATTGGCCAAAAGAACTTAAAGATAATGAGAAACCAATTCCTTAAGGATTAAGACTTGCTTCAATCAATGGCCAAAGAACATAACTTACAAAGTGAAACCAATTCATTATGGATTAACTCTTGCTTCCAATCAATGGCCAAAAGAACTTAAAGAACGGATAAACCAATTTGTAAAGGATAAAGACTTGCTTCCAATCAATGGCCAAAAGAACATAACTTACAAAGTGAAACCAATTCATTATGGATTAAGTCTTGCTTCCAATCAATGGCCAAAAGAACTTAAAGGACAAGGATAAACCAATTGGTAAAGGATAAAGACTTGCTTCCATGATTGGCCAAAAGAACTTAAAGAATAATGAGAAACCAATTCCTTAAGGATTAAGACTTGCTTCAATCAATGGCCAAAGAACATAACTTACAAAGTGAAACCAATTCATTATGGATTAACTCTTGCTTCAATCAATGGCCAAAAAGAACTTAAGCACAAGGCTAAACCAATTCGTAAAGGATTAAGACTTGCTTCCAATGAATGGCCAAAAGAACTTAAAGAATAATGAGAAACCAATTCCTTAAGGATTAAGACTTGCTTCCAATCAATGGCCAACGGAACATAACTGACAAAGTGAAACCAATTCATTATGGATTAAGTCTTGCTTCCAATAAATGGCCAAAAGAACTTAAAGGACAAGGATAAACCAATTCGTAAAGGATAAAGACTTGCTTCCAATCAATGCCCAAAAGAACTTAAAGAATAATGAGAAACCAATTCCTTAAGGATTAAGACTTGCTTCAATCAATGGCCAAAGAACATAACTTAGAAAGTGAATCCAATTCATTATGAATTAAGACTTGCTTCCAATCAATGGCCAAAAGAACTTAAAGGACAAGGATAAACCAATTCGTAAAGGATAAAGACTTGCTTCCAATGAATGGCCAAAAGAACTTAAAGAATAATGAGAAACCAATTCCTTAAGGATTAAGACTTGCTTCCAATCAATGGCCAACAGAACATAACTTTTAAAGTGAAACCAATTCATTATGGATTAACTCTTGCTTCCAATCAATGGCCAAAAGAACTTAAAGGGCAAGGATAAACCAATTCGTAAAGGATAAAGACTTGCTTCAAATGAATGGCCAAAAGAACTTAAAGAATAATGAGAAGCCAATTCCATAAGGATTAAGACTTGCCTCCAATCAATGGCCAAAAGAACACAAAGTGAAACCAATTCATTATGGATTAAGTCTTGCTTCCAATAAATGGCCAAAAGAACTTAAAGGACAAGGATAAACCAATTCGTAAAGGATAAAGATTCGCTTCCAATGATTGGCCAAAAGAACTTAAAGAATAATGAGAAACCAATTCCTTAAGGATTAAGACTTGCTTCCAATCAATGGCCAAAAGAACATAACTTACAAAGTGAAACCAATTCATTATGGATTAAGTCTTGCTTCCAATAAATGGCCAAAAGAACTTAAGGACAAGGATAAACCAATTAAGTAAGGATAAAGACTTGCTTCAATCAATGGCCAAAGAACTTAAAGAATAATGAGAAACCAATACCTTAAGGATTCAGACTTGCTTGCAATCAATGGCCAAAAGAACATAACTTACAAAGTGAAACCAATTCATTATGGATTAAGTCTTGCTTCCAATAAATGGCCAAAAGAACTTAAAGGACAAGGATAAACCAATTCGTAAAGGATAAAGACTTGCTTCCAATGAATGGCCAAAAAACTTAAAGAATAATGAGAAACCAATTCCTTAAGGATTAAGACTTGCTTCAATCAATGGCCAAAGAACATAACTTACAAAGTGAAACCAATTCATTATGGATTAACTCTTGCTTCCAATAAATGGCCAAAAGAACTTAAAGGACAAGGATAAACCAATTAAGTAAAGGATAAAGACTTGCTTCCAATGAATGGCCAAAAGAACTTAAAGAATAATGAGAAACCAATTCCTTAAGGATTAAGACTTGCTTCCAATCAATGGCCAAAAGAACATAACTTAAAAAGCGAAACCAATTCATTATGGATTAAGTCTTGCTTCCAATAAATGGCCAAAAGAACTTAAGGCACAAGGATAAACCAATTCATAAAGGATAAAGATTCGCTTCCAATGATTGGCCAAAAGAACTTAAAGAATAATGAGAAACCAATTCCTTAAGGATTAAGACTTGCTTCCAATCAATGGGCAAAAGAACATAACTTACAAAGTGAAACCAATTCATTATGGATTAAGTCTTGCTTCCAATAAATGGCCAAAAGAACTTAAAGGGCAAGTATAAACCAATTCGTAAAGGATAAAGATTCGCTTCCAATGATTGGCCAAAAGAACTTAAAGAATAATGAGAAACCAATTCCTTAAGGATTAAGACTTATTTCCAATCAACGGCCCAAAGAACTTAAAGGGCAAGGATAAAGACTTGCTTCCAATCAATGGCCAAAAGAACATAACTTACAAAGTGAAACCAATTCATTATGGATTAAGTCTTGCTTCCAATAAATGGCCAAAAGAACTTAAAGGACAAGGATAAACCAATTCGTAAAGGATAAAGACTTGCTTCCAATGAATGGCCAAAAGAACTTAAAGAATAATGAGAAACCAATTCCTTAAGGATTAAGACTTGCTCCCAATCAATGGCCAAAAGATCAAAACTTACAAAGTGAAACCAATTCATTATGGATTAACTCTTACTTCCAATCAATGGCCAAAAGAACTTAAAGGTCAAGGATAAACCAATTCGTAAAGGATAAAGACTTGCTTCCAATGAATGGCCAAAAGAACTTAAAGAATAATGAGAAACCAATTCCTTAAGGATTAAGACTTGCTTCCAATCAATGGCCAACAGAACATAACTTTTAAAGTGAAACCAATTCATTATGGATTAAGTCTTGCTTCAATCAATGGGCGAACATAACTTACAAAGTGAAACCAATTCAGTATGGATTAAGTCTTGCTTCCAATCAATGGCCAAGAAGAACTTAAAGGACAAGGATAAACCAATTAAGTAAAGGATAAAGACTTGCTTCCAATGATTGGCCAAAAGAACTTAAGAATAATGAGAAACCAATTCCTTAAGGATTAAGACTTGCTTCAATCAATGGCCAAAGAACATAACTTACAAAGTGAAACCAATTCATTATGGATTAAGTCTTGCTTGCAATCAATGGCCAAAAGAGCTTAAAGGACAAGGATAAACCAATTCATTAAGGATAAAGACTTGCTTCAATCAATGGCCAAAAAGAACTTAAAGAATAATGAGAAACCAATTCCTTAAGGATTAAGACTTGCTTCAATCAATGGCCAAAAGAACATAACTTTAGTGAAACCAATTCATTATGGATTAAGTCTTGCTTCAATCAATGGCCAAAAGAACTTAAAGGGCAAGGATAAACCAATTAAGTAAGGATAAAGACTTGCTTCCAATGATTGGCCAAAGAACTTAAAGAATAATGAGAAACCAATTCCTTAAGGATTAAGACTTGCTTCCAATCAATGGCCAAAGAACATAACTTACAAAGTGAAACCAATTCATTAAGGATAAAGATTCTTGCTTCCAATCAATGGCCAAAAAGAACTTAAAAGTGTAAGCAATTCATTATGGATTAAGTCTTGCTTACAATCAATGGCCAAAAGAACTTAAAGGGCAAGGATAAACCAATTCATAAAGGATAAAGACTTGCTTCCAATGAATGGCCAAAAGAACTTAAAGAATAATGAGAAACCAATTCCTTAAGGATTAAGACTTGCTTCCAATCAATGGCCAAAAGAACATAACTTACAAAGTGAAACCAATTCATTATGGATTAAGTCTTGCTTCCAATCAATGGCCAAAAGAACTTAAAGGCAAGGATAAACCAATTAAGTAACCAATTCAAAGATTAAGCTTCAATCAATGGCCTAAAGAACTTAAAGGACAAGGATAAACCAATTCGTAAAGGATAAAGACTTGCTCCAATCAATGGCCAAAAGAACTTAAAGAATAATGAGAAACCAATTCCTTAAGGATTAAGACTTGCTTCCAATCAATGGCCAACAGAACATAACTTTTAAAGTGAAACCAATTCATTATGGATTAACTCTTGCTTCCAATCAATGGCCAAAAGAACTTAAAGGGCAAGGATAAACCAATTCGTAAAGGATAAAGACTTGCTTCCAATGAATGGCCAAAGAACTTAAAGAATAGTGATAAACCAATTCCTTAAGGATTAAGACTTGCTTCCAATCAATGGCAAACGGAACATAACTGACAAAGTGAAACCAATTCATTACGGATTAAGTCTTGCTTCCAATAAATGGCCAAAAGAACTTAAAGGACAAGGATAAACCAATTCGTAAAGGATAAAGACTTGCTTCCAATGAATGGCTAAAAGAACTTAAAGAATAATGAGAAACCAATTCCTTAAGGATTAAGACTTGCTTCCAATCAATGGCAAACGGAACATAACTGACAAAGTGAAATCAATTCATTACGGATTAAGTCTTGCTTCCAATCAATGGCCAAAAGAACTTAAAGGGCAAGGATAAACCAATTCGTAAAGGATAAAGACTTGCTTCCAATCAATGGCCAAAAGAACATAACTTACAAAGTGAAACCAATTCATTATGGATTAAGTCTTGCTTCCAATCAATGGCCAAAAGAACTTAAAGGACAAGGATAAACCAATTAAGTAAGGATAAAGACTCGCTTCCAATGATTGGCCAAAAGAACTTAAAGAATAATGAGAAACCAATTCCTTAAGGATTAAGACTTGCTTCCAATCAATGGCCAAAAGAACATAACTTACAAAGTGAAACCAATTCATTATGGATTAAGTCTTGCTTCCAATCAATGGCAAAAAGAACTTAAAGGACAAGGATAAACCAATTCGTAAAGGATAAAGACTTGCTTCCAATGAATGGCCAAAAGAACTTAAAGAATAATGAGAAACCAATTCCTTAAGGATTAAGACTTGCTTCCAATCAATGGCCAAAAGAACATAACTTACAAAGTGAAACCAATTCATTATGGATTAAGTCTTGCTTACAATCAATGGCCAAAAGAACTTAAAGGGCAAGGATAAACCAATTCGTAAAGGATAAAGACTTGCTTCCAATGAATGGCGAAAAGAACTTAAAGAATAATGAGAAACCTATTCCTTAAGGATTAAGACTTGCTTCCAATCAATGGCCAAAAGAACATAACTTACAAAGTGAAACCAATTCATTATGGATTAAGTCTTGCTTCCAATAAATGGCCAAAAGAACTTAAAGGGCAAGGATAAACCAATTCGTAAAGGATAAAGACTTGCTTCAATCAATGGCCAAAAGAACTTAGAGAATAATGAGAAACCAATTCCTTAAGGATTAAGACTTGCTTCAATCAATGGCCAAAGAACATAACTTACAAAGTGAAACCAATTCTTTATGAATTAACTCATGCTTCCAATCAATGGCCAAAAGAACTTAAGGACAAGGATAAACCAATTAAGTAAAGGATAAAGATTCGCTTCCAATGATTGGCCAGAAGAACTTAAAGAATAATGAGAAACCAATTCCTTAAGGATTAAGACTTGCTTCTAATCAATGGCCTAAAGAACATAACTTACAAAGTGAAACCAATTCATTGTGGATTAAGTCTTGCTTCCAATCATTGGCCAAAAGAACTTAAAGGACGAGGATAAACCAATTCATAAAGGATAAAGATTCGCTTCCAATGATTGGCCAAAGAACTTAAAGAATAATGAGAAACCAATTCCTTAAGGATTAAGACTTGCTTCAATCAATGGCCAAAGAACATAACTTACAAGTGAAACCAATTCATTATGGATTAAGTCTTGCTTCCAATCAATGGCCAAAAGAACTTAAAGGACAAGGATAAACCAAATTGTAAGGATAAAGACTTGCTTCCAATGATGGCCAAAAAGAACTTAAAGAATAATGAGAAACCAATTCCTTAAGGATTAAGACTTGCTTCAATCAATGGCCAAAAGAACATAACTTACAAAAGTGAAACCAATTCATTATGGATTAAGTCTTGCTTCAATCAATGGCCAAAAGAACTTAAAGGACAAGGATAAACCAATTAAGTAAGGATAAAGACTTGCTTCAATGAATGGCCAAAGAACTTAAAAAATAATGAGAAACCAATTCCTTAAGGATTAAGACTTGCTTCCAATCAATGGCCAAAGGAACATAACTTACAACGTGAAACCAATTCATTATGGATTAAGTCTTGCTTCCAATAAATGGCCAAAAGAACTTAAAGGACAAGGATAAACCAATTCGTAAAGGATAAAGACTTGCTTCCAATCAATGGCCAAAAGAACTTAAAGAATAATGAGAAACCAATTCCTTAAGGATTAAGACTTGCTTCCAATCAATGGCCAACAGAACATAACTTACAAAGTGAAACCAATTCATTATGGATTAACTCTTGCTTCCAATGAATGGCCAAAAGAACTTAAAGGACAAGGATAAACCAATTCATAAAGGATAAAGACTTGCTTTCAATCAATGGCCAAAAGAACTTAAAGAATAATGAGAAACCAATTCCTTAAGGATTAAGACTTGCTTCCAATCAATGGCCAAAAGAACATAACTTACAACGTGAAAGCAATTCATTATGGATTAAGTCTTGCTTCCAATAAATGGCCAAAAGAACTTAAAGGACAAGGATAAACCAATTCGTAAAGGATAAAGACTTGCTTCCAATGAATGGCCAAAAGAACTTAAAGAATAATGAGAAACCAATTCCTTAAGGATTAAGACTTGCTTAAAATCAATGGCCAACGGAACATAACTTACAAAGTGAAACCAATTCATTATGGATTAAGTCTTGCTTCCAATAAATGGCCAAAAGAACTTAAAGGACAAGGATAAACCAATTCGTAAAGGATAAAGACTTGCTTCCAATGATTGAAAAGAACTTAAAGAATAATGAGAAACCAATTCCTTAAGGATTAAGACTTGCTTCCAATCAATGGCCAAAAGAACATAACTTACAAAGTGAACCCAATTCATTATGGGTTAAGTCTTGCTTCCAATCATTGGCCAAAAGATCTTAAAGGACGAGGGTAAACCAATTCATAAAGGATAAAGATTCGCTTCCAATGATTGGCCAAAAGAACTTAAAGAATAATGAGAAACCAATTCCTTAAGGATTAAGACTTGCTTCCAATCAATGGCCAAAAGAACATAACTTACAAAGTGAAACCAATTCATTATGGATTAAGTCTTGCTTCCAATAAATGGCCAAAAGAACTTAAAGGGCAAGTATAAACCAATCGCATAAGGATAAAGCCTTGGTTCCAATCAATGGCCAAAAGAACTTAAAGAATAATGAGAAACCAATTCCTTAAGGATTAAGACTTGCTTCCAGTCAATGGCCCAAAGAACTTAAAGGGCAAGGATAAACCAATTCGTAAAGGATAAAGACTTGCTTCCAATCAATGGCCAAAAGAACATAACTTACAAAGTGAAACCAATTCATTATGGATTAAGTCTTGCTTCCAATAAATGGCCAAAAGAACTTAAAGGACAAGGATAAACCAATTCGAAAAGGATAAAGACTTGCTTCTAATGAATGGCCAAAAGAACTTAAAGAATAATGAGAAACCAATTCCTTAAGGATTAAGACTTGCTTCCAATCAATGGCCAAAAGAACATAACTTACAAAGTGAAACCAATTCATTATGGATTAACTCTTGCTTCCAATCAATGGCCAAAAGAACTTAAGGACAAGGATAAACCAATTAAGTAAGGATAAAGACTTGCTTCCAATGAATGGCCAAAAAACTTAAAGAATAATGAGAAACCAATTCCTTAAGGATTAAGACTTGCTTCCAATCAATGGCCAAAAGAACTTAAAGGACAAGGATAAACCAATTCCTTAAGGATTAAGACTTGCTTCCAATCAATGGCCCAAAGAACTTAAAGAATAATGAGAAACCAATTCATTATGGATTAAGACTTGCTTCAATCAATGGCCAAAAGAACTTAACAAAGTGAAACCAATTCATTATGGATTAAGACTTGCTTCAATCAATGGCCAAAAGAACTTAAAGAATAATGATAAACCAATTCCTTAAGGATTAAGACTTGCTTCCAATCAATGGCCAAAGAACATAACTTACAAAGTGAAACCAATTCATTATGGATTAAGTCTTGCTTCAATCAATGGCCAAAAAGAACTTAAAGGACAAGGATAAACCAATTAAGTAAGGATAAAGACTTGCTTCCAATCAATGGCCAAAAGAACTTAAAGAATAATGAGAAACCAATTCCTTAAGGATTAAGACTTGCTTCAATCAATGGCCAAGAACATAACTTACAAAGTGAAACCAATTCATTATGGATTAAGTCTTGCTTCGAATCAATGGCCAAAAGAACTTAAAGGACAAGGATAAACCAATTAAGTAAAGGATAAAGACTTGCTTCCAATGATTGGCCAAAGAACTTAAGAATAATGAGAAACCAATTCCTTAAGGATCAAGACTTGCTTCCAATCAATGGCCAAAAGAACATAACTTACAAAGTGAAACCAATTCATTATGGATTAAGTCTTGCTTCCAATCAATGGCCAAAAGAACTTAAAGGACAAGGATAAATCAATTCGTAAAGGATAAAGACTTGCTTTCAATGAATGGCCAAGAACTTAAAGAATAATGAGAAACCAATTCCTTAAGATTTAAGACTTGCTTCAATCAATGGCCAAAGAACATAACTTACAAAGTGAAACCAATTCATTATGGATTAAGTCTTGCTTCAATAAATGGCCAAAGAACTTAAAGGACAAGGATAAACCAATTAAGTAAAGGATAAAGACTTGCTTCAATGATTGGCCTAAAGAAGATAAAGAATAATGAGAATCCAATTCCTTAAGGATTAAGACTTGCTTCCAATCAAAGGCCAACAGAACATAACTTACAAAGTGAATCCAATTCATTAGGGATTAAGTCTTGCTTCAATCAATGGCCAAAAGAACTTAAAGGACAAGGATAAACCAATTAAGTAAAGGATAAAGACTTGCTTCCAATAAATGGCCAAAAGAACTTAAAGAATAATGAGAAACTAATTCCTTAAGGATTAAGACATGCTTTTCAATCAATGGCCAAAAGAACATAACTTACAAAGTGAAACCAATTCATTATGGATTAAGTCTTGCTTCCAATCAATGGCCAAAAGAACTTAAAGGACAAGGATAAACCAATTAAATAAGGATAAAGACTTGCTTTCAAAGAATGGCCAAAAGAACTTAAAGAATAATGAGAAACCAATTCCTTAAGGATTAAGACTTGCTTCCAATCAATGGCCAAAAGAACATAACTTACAAAGTGAAACCAATTCATTATGGATTAAGTCTTGCTTCCAATCAATGGCCACAAGAACTTGAATGACAAGGATAAACCAATTCGTAAAGGATAAAGACTTGCTTCCAATCAATGGCCAAAAGAACTTAAAGAATAATGAGAAACCAATTCCTTAAGGATTAAGACTTGCTTCCAATCAATGGCCAAAAGAACTTAAAGGGCAAGGATAAACCAATTCGTAAAGGATAAAGACTTGCTTCCAATGAATGGCCAAAAAACGTAAAGAATAATGAGAAACCAATTCCTTAAGGATTACGACTTGCTTCCAATCAATGGCCACAGACATAACTTACAACGTGAAACCAATTCATTATGGATTAACTCTTGCTTCCAATCAATGGCTCAAAGAACTTAAAGGACAAGGATAAACCAATTCGTAAAGCATAAAGACTTGCTTCCAATGAATGGCCAAAAAACTTAAAGAATAATGAGAAACCAATTCCTTAAGGATTAAGACTTGCTCTCAATCAATGGCCAGAAGAACATAACACAAAGTGAATCCAATTCATTATGGATTAAGTCTTGCTTCCAAGAAATGGCCTAAAGAACTTAAAGGACAAGGATAAACCAATTCGTAAAGGAAAAAGACTTGCTTCAATGAATGGCCAAAGAACTTAAAGAATAATGAGAAACCAATTCCTTAAGGATTAAGACTTGCTTCAATCAATGGCCAAAAGAACATAACTTACAAAGTGAAACCAATTCATTATGGATTAAGTCTTGCTTCCAATAAATGGCCAAAAGAACTTAAAGGACAAGGATAAACCAATTCGTAAAGGATAAAGACTTGCTTCCAATGAATGGCCAAAAGAACTTAAAGAATAATGAGAAACCAATTCCTTAAGGATTAAGACTTGCTTCCAATCAATGGCCAAAAGAACATAACTTACAAAGTGAAACCAATTCATTATGGATTAACTCTTGCTTCCAATGAATGGCCAAAAGAACTTAAAGGGCAAGGATAAACCAATTCGTAAAGGATAAAGACTTGCTTCCATTGAACGGCGAAAAGAACTTAAAGAATAATGAGAAACCAATTCCTTAAGGATTAAGACTTGCTTCCAATCAATGGCCAAAAGAACATAACTTACAACGTGAAAGCAATTCATTATGGATTAAGTCTTGCTTCCAATAAATGGCCAAAAGAACTTAAAGGACAAGGATAAACCAATTCGTAAAGGATAAAGACTTGCTTCCAATGAATGGCCAAAAGAACTTAAAGAATAATGAGAAACCAATTCCTTAAGGATTAAGACTTGCTTCCAATCAATGGCCAACAGAACATAACTTACAAAGTGAAACCAATTCATTATGGATTAACTCTTGCTTCCAATGAATGGCCAAAAGAACTTAAAGCACAAGGACAAACCAATTCGTAAAGGATAAAGACTTGCTTCCAATGAATGGCCAAAAGAACTTAAAGAATAATGAGAAACCAATTCCTTAAGGATTAAGACTTGCTTCCAATCAATGGCCAAAAGAACATAACTTACAAAGTGAAACCAATTCATTATAGATTAACTCTTGCTTCCAATAAATGGCCAAAAGAACTTAAAGGACAAGGATAAACCAATTAAGTAAGGATAAAGACTTGCTTCCAATGAATGGCCAAAAGAACTTAAAGAATAATGAGAAACCAATTCCTTAAGGATTAAGACTTGCTTAAAATCAATGGCCAGCGGAACATAACTTACAAAGTGAAACCAATTCATTATGGATTAAGTCTTGCTTCCAATAAATGGCCAAAAGAACTTAAAGGACAAGGATAAACCAATTCGTAAAGGATAAAGACTTGCTCCAATCAATGCCCAAAAGAACTTAAAGAATAATGAGAAACCAATTCCTTAAGGATTAAGACTTGCTTCCAATCAATGGCCAAAAGAACATAACTTACAAAGTGAACCCAATTCATTATGGATTAAGTCTTGCTTCCAATCAATGGCCAAAAGAACTTAAAGGACAAGGATAAACCAATTCGTAAAGGATAAAGACTTGCTTCCAATGATTGGCCAAAAGAACTTAAAGAATAATGAGAAACCAATTCCTTAAGGATTAAGACTTGCTTCAATCAATGGCCAAAGAACATAACTTACAAAGTGAAGCCAATTCATTATGGATTAAGACTTGCTTCCAATCAATGGCCAAAAGAACTTAAAGAATAATGAGAAACCAATTCATATGGATTAAGACTTGCTTCAATGAATGGCCAAAAGAACTTAAGGACAAGGATAAACCAATTAAGTAAGGATAAAGACTTGCTTCAATGAATGGCCAAAAGAACTTAAAGAATAATGAGAAACCAATTCCTTAAGGATTAAGACTTGCTTCAATCAATGGCCAAAAGAACATAACTTACAAAAGTGAAACCAATTCATTATGGATTAAGTCTTGCTTCCAATCAATGGCCAAAAGAACTTAAGGACAAGGATAAACCAATTCGTGAAGGATAAAGACTTGCAATCAATGAATGGCCAAAAGAACTTAAAGAATAATGAGAAACCAATTCCTTAAGGATTAAGACTTGCTTCCAATCAATGGCCAAAAGAACATAACTTACAAAGTGAAACCAATTCATTATGGATTAACTCTTACTTCAATCAATGGCCAAAAAGAACTTAAAGGACAAGGATAAACCAATTAGTAAAGGATAAAGACTTGCTTCCAATCAATGGCCAAAGAACTTAAAGAATAATGAGAAACCAATTCCTTAAGGATTAAGACTTGCTTCAATCAATGGCCAAAAGAACATAACTTACAAAGTGAAACCAATTCATTATGGATTAAGTCTTGCTTCGAATCAATGGCCAAAAGAACTTAAAGGACAAGGATAAACCAATTCGTAAAGGATAAAGACTTGGTTTCAGTGAATGGCCAAAAGAACTTAAAGAATAATGAGAAACCAATTCCTTAAGGATTAAGACTTGCTTCAATCAATGGCCAAAGAACATAACTTAGAAAGTGAAACCAATTCCTTATGGATTAAGTCTTGGATTCAATCAATGGCTAAAAGAACTTAAAGGACAAGGATAAACCAATTCCTAAAGGATCAAGACTTGCTTCCAACCAATGGCCAAAAGAAGTAAAAGAATAATGAGAAGTCTTAATCCTTTAGAAATTGGTTTATAGTCGCCCTTAAGTTCTTTTGATATTGATTGGAAGCAAGGCTTAATCCATAATGAATTGGGTCACTTTGTTAGTCAAATTCTTTTGGCCATCGATCAAGTCTTAATCCTTTAGGAAGCAAGTCTTAATCCTTTAGGAATTAAGTTTACGATGAATTGATTTCACTTTTGTAAGTTCTTTTTTGTCAAT
>JAVHNO010000270.1:337584-467870 GCA_031439595.1 Pterocarpus santalinus | reverse complement strand
CCAAAAGAACTTAAAGAATAATGAGAGACCAATTCGTTAAGGTTTAAGACTTGCTTCCAATCAATGGCCAAAAGAACATAACTTACAAAGTGAAACCAATTCATTATGGATTAAGTCTTGCTTCCAATAAATGGCCAAAAGAACTTAAAGGACAAGGATAAACCAATTCAGTAAAGGATAAAGACTTGCTTCCAATGATTGGCCAAAAGAACTTAAAGAATAATGAGAAACCAATTCCTTAAGGATTAAGACTTGCTTCCAATCAATGGCCAAAAGAACATAACTTACAAAGTGAAACCAATTCATTATGGATTAAGTCTTGCTTCCAATAAATGGCCAAAAGAACTTAAAGGACAAGGATAAACCAATTCAGAAGGATAAAGACTTGCTTCCAATGAATGGCCAAAAGAACTTAAAGAATAATGAGAAACCAATTCCTTAAGGATTAAGACTTGCTTCCAATCAATGGCCAAAAGAACATAACTTACAAAGTGAAACCAATTCATTATGGATTAAGTCTTGCTTCCAATCAATGGCCAAAAGAACTTAAAGGACAAGGATAAACCAATTCAGAAGGATAAAGACTTGCTTCCAATGAATGGCCAAAAGAACTTAAAGAATAATGAGAAACCAATTCCTTAAGGATTAAGACTTGCTTCCAATCAATGGCCAAAAGAACATAACTTACAAAGTGAAACCAATTCATTATGGATTAAGTCTTGCTTCCAATCAATGGCCAAAAGAACTTAAAGGACAAGGATAAACCAATTCAGAAGGATAAAGATTTGCTTCCAATGATTGGCCAAAAGAACTTAAAGAATAATGAGAAACCAATTCCTTAAGGATTAAGACTTGCTTCCAATCAATGGCCAAAAGAACATAACTTACAAAGTGAAACCAATTCATTATGGATTAAGTCTTGCTTCCAATAAATGGCCAAAAGAACTTAAAGGACAAGGATAAACCAATTCAGAAGGATAAAGATTCTTGCTTCCAATGATTGGCCAAAAGAACTTATAAAGACTTGCTTCCAATCAATGGCCAAAAGAACTTAAAGAATAATGAGAAACCAATTCTTAAGGATTAAGACTTGCTTCCAATCAATGGCCAAAAGAACATAACTTACAAAGTGAAACCAATTCATTATGGATTAAGTCTTGCTTCCAATAAATGGCCAAAAGAACTTAAAGGACAAGGATAAACCAATTCACAAAGCATAAAGACTTGCTTCCAATGAATGGCCAAAAGAACTTAAAGAATAATGAGAAACCAATTCCTTAAGGATTAAGACTTGCTTCCAATCAATGGCCAAAAGAACATAACTTACAAAGTGAAACCAATTCATTATGGATTAAGTCTTGCTTCCAATAAATGGCCAAAAGAACTTAAAGGACAAGGATAAACCAATTCAGAAGGATAAAGACTTGCTTCCAATGATTGGCCAAAAGAACTTAAAGAATAATGAGAAACCAATTCCTTAAGGATTAAGACTTGCTTCCAATCAATGGCCAAAAGAACATAACTTACAAAGTGAAACCAATTCATTATGGATTAAGTCTTGCTTCCAATAAATGGCCAAAAGAACTTAAAGGACAAGGATAAACCAATTCGTGAAAGGATAAAGACTTGCTTCCAATGATTGGCCAAAAGAACTTAAAGAATAATGAGAAACCAATTCCTTAAGGATTAAGACTTGCTTCCAATCAATGGCCAAAAGAACATAACTTACAAAGTGAAACCAATTCATTATGGATTAAGTCTTGCTTCCAATAAATGGCCAAAAGAACTTAAAGGACAAGGATAAACCAATTCAGAAGGATAAAGACTTGCTTCCAATGATTGGCCAAAAGAACTTAAAGAATAATGAGAAACCAATTCCTTAAGGATTAAGACTTGCTTCCAATCAATGGCCAAAAGAACATAACTTACAAAGTGAAACCAATTCATTATGGATTAAGTCTTGCTTCCAATAAATGGCCAAAAGAACTTAAAGGACAAGGATAAACCAATTCGTAAAGGATAAAGACTTGCTTCCAATGAATGGCCAAAAGAACTTAAAGAATAATGAGAAACCAATTCCTTAAGGATTAAGACTTGCTTCCAATCAATGGCCAAAAGAACATAACTTACAAAGTGAAACCAATTCATTATGGATTAAGTCTTGCTTCCAATAAATGGCCAAAAGAACTTAAAGGACAAGGATAAACCAATTCAGAAGGATAAAGACTTGCTTCCAATGAATGGCCAAAAGAACTTAAAGAATAATGAGAAACCAATTCCTTAAGGATTAAGACTTGCTTCCAATCAATGGCCAAAAGAACATAACTTACAAAGTGAAACCAATTCATTATGGATTAAGTCTTGCTTCCAATCAATGGCCAAAAGAACTTAATGGACAAGGGTAAACCAATTCATGAAGGATAAAGACTTGCTTCCAATGAATGGCCAAAAGAACTTAAAGAATAATGAGAAACCAATTCCTTAAGGATTAAGACTTGCTTCCAATCAATGGCCAAAAGAACATATCTTACAAAGTGAAACCAATTCATTATGGATTAAGTCTTGCTTCCAATAAATGGCCAAAAGAACTTAAAGGACAAGGATAAACCAATTCAGAAGGATAAAGACTTGCTTCCAATGAATGGCCAAAAGAACTTAAAGAATAATGAGAAACCAATTCCTTAAGGATTAAGACTTGCTTCCAATCAATGGCCAAAAGAACATAACTTACAAAGTGAAACCAATTCATTATGGATTAAGTCTTGCTTCCAATAAATGGCCAAAAGAACTTAAAGGACAAGGATAAACCAAGATAAAGACTTGCTTCCAATGAATGGCCAAAAGAACTTAAAGAATAATGAGAAACCAATTCCTTAAGGATTAAGACTTGCTTCCAATCAATGGCCAAAAGAACATAACTTACAAAGTGAAACCAATTCATTATGGATTAAGTCTTGCTTCCAATAAATGGCCAAAAGAACTTAAAGGACAAGGATAAACCAATTCAGAAGGATAAAGACTTGCTTCCAATGAATGGCCAAAAGAACTTAAAGAATAATGAGAAACCAATTCCTTAAGGATTAAGACTTGCTTCCAATCAATGGCCAAAAGAACATAACTTACAAAGTGAAACCAATTCATTATGGATTAAGTCTTGCTTCCAATCAATGGCCAAAAGAACTTAAAGGACAAGGATAAACCAATTCAGAAGGATAAAGACTTGCTTCCAATGATTGGCCAAAAGAACTTAAAGAATAATGAGAAACCAATTCCTTAAGGATTAAGACTTGCTTCCAATCAATGGCCAAAAGAACATAACTTACAAAGTGAAACCAATTCATTATGGATTAAGTCTTGCTTCCAATAAATGGCCAAAAGAACTTAAAGGACAAGGATAAACCAATTGTAAAGGATAAAGACTTGCTTCCAATGAATGGCCAAAAGAACTTAAAGAATAATGAGAAACCAATTCCTTAAGGATTAAGACTTGCTTCCAATCAATGGCCAAAAGAACATAACTTACAAAGTGAAACCAATTCATTATGGATTAAGTCTTGCTTCCAATCAATGGCCAAAAGAACTTAAAGGACAAGGATAAACCAATTCAGAAGGATAAAGACTTGCTTCCAATGATTGGCCAAAAGAACTTAAAGAATAATGAGAAACCAATTCCTTAAGGATTAAGACTTGCTTCCAATCAATGGCCAAAAGAACATAACTTACAAAGTGAAACCAATTCATTATGGATTAAGTCTTGCTTCCAATAAATGGCCAAAAGAACTTAAAGGACAAGGATAAACCAATTCAGAAGGATAAAGACTTGCTTCCAATGAATGGCCAAAAGAACTTAAAGAATAATGAGAAACCAATTCCTTAAGGATTAAGACTTGCTTCCAATCAATGGCCAAAAGAACATAACTTACAAAGTGAAACCAATTCATTATGGATTAAGTCTTGCTTCCAATCAATGGCCAAAAGAAATTAAAGGGCAAGGATAATCCAATTGTAAAGGATAAAGACTTGCTTCCAATGATTGGCCAAAAGAACTTAAAGAATAATGAGAAACCAATTCCTTAAGGATTAAGACTTGCTTCCAATCAATGGCCAAAAGAACATAACTTACAAAGTGAAACCAATTCATTATGGATTAAGTCTTGCTTCCAATAAATGGCCAAAAGAACTTAAAGGACAAGGATAAACCAATTCGTAAAGGATAAAGACTTGCTTCCAATGAATGGCCAAAAGAACTTAAAGAATAATGAGAAACCAATTCCTTAAGGATTAAGACTTGCTTCCAATCAATGGCCAAAAGAACATAACTTACAAAGTGAAACCAATTCATTATGGATTAAGTCTTGCTTCCAATAAATGGCCAAAAGAACTTAAAGGACAAGGATAAACCAATTCAGAAGGATAAAGACTTGCTTCCAATGAATGGCCAAAAGAACTTAAAGAATAATGAGAAACCAATTCCTTAAGGATTAAGACTTGCTTCCAATCAATGGCCAAAAGAACATAACTTACAAAGTGAAACCAATTCATTATGGATTAAGTCTTGCTTCCAATAAATGGCCAAAAGAACTTAAAGGACAAGGATAAACCAATTCAGAAGGATAAAGACTTGCTTCCAATCAATGGCCAAAAGAACTTAAAGAATAATGAGAAACCAATTCCTTAAGGATTAAGACTTGCTTCCAATCAATGGCCAAAAGAACATAACTTACAAAGTGAAACCAATTCATTATGGATTAAGTCTTGCTTCCAATCAATGGCCAAAAGAACTTAAAGGACAAGGATAAACCAATTCGTAAAGGATAAAGACTTGCTTCCAATGATTGGCCAAAAGAACTTAAAGAATAATGAGAAACCAATTCCTTAAGGATTAAGACTTGCTTCCAATCAATGGCCAAAAGAACATAACTTACAAAGTGAAACCAATTCATTATGGATTAAGTCTTGCTTCCAATCAATGGCCAAAAGAACTTAAAGGACAAGGATAAACCAATTCAGAAGGATAAAGACTTGCTTCCAATGATTGGCCAAAAGAACTTAAAGAATAATGAGAAACCAATTCCTTAAGGATTAAGACTTGCTTCCAATCAATGGCCAAAAGAACATAACTTACAAAGTGAAACCAATTCATTATGGATTAAGTCTTGCTTCCAATAAATGGCCAAAAGAACTTAAAGGACAAGGATAAACCAATTCAGAAGGATAAAGACTTGCTTCCAATCAATGGCCAAAAGAACTTAAAGAATAATGAGAAACCAATTCCTTAAGGATTAAGACTTGCTTCCAATCAATGGCCAAAAGAACATAACTTACAAAGTGAAACCAATTCATTATGGATTAAGTCTTGCTTCCAATCAATGGCCAAAAGAACTTAAAGGACAAGGATAAACCAATTCAGAAGGATAAAGACTTGCTTCCAATGATTGGCCAAAAGAACTTAAAGAATAATGAGAAACCAATTCCTTAAGGATTAAGACTTGCTTCCAATCAATGGCCAAAAGAACATAACTTACAAAGTGAAACCAATTCATTATGGATTAAGTCTTGCTTCCAATAAATGGCCAAAAGAACTTAAAGGACAAGGATAAACCAATTCAGAAGGATTAAGACTTGCTTCCAATGATTGGCCAAAAGAACTTAAAGAATAATGAGAAACCAATTCCTTAAGGATTAAGACTTGCTTCCAATCAATGGCCAAAAGAACATAACTTACAAAGTGAAACCAATTCATTATGGATTAAGTCTTGCTTCCAATCAATGGCCAAAAGAACTTAAAGGACAAGGATAAACCAATTCGTAAAGGATAAAGACTTGCTTCCAATCAATGGCCAAAAGAACTTAAAGAATAATGAGAAACCAATTCCTTAAGGATTAAGACTTGCTTCCAATCAATGGCCAAAAGAACATAACTTACAAAGTGAAACCAATTCATTATGGATTAAGTCTTGCTTCCAATAAATGGCCAAAAGAACTTAAAGGACAAGGATAAACCAATTCATTCGTAAAGGATAAAGACTTGCTTCCAATGAATGGCCAAAAGAACTTAAAGAATAATGAGAAACCAATTCCTTAAGGATTAAGACTTGCTTCCAATCAATGGCCAAAAGAACATAACTTACAAAGTGAAACCAATTCATTATGGATTAAGTCTTGCTTCCAATCAATGGCCAAAAGAACTTAAAGGACAAGGATAAACCAATTCAGAAGGATAAAGACTTGCTTCCAATGAATGGCCAAAAGAACTTAAAGAATAATGAGAAACCAATTCCTTAAGGATTAAGACTTGCTTCCAATCAATGGCCAAAAGAACATAACTTACAAAGTGAAACCAATTCATTATGGATTAAGTCTTGCTTCCAATCAATGGCCAAAAGAACTTAAAGGACAAGGATAAACCAATTCAGAAGGATAAAGACTTGCTTCCAATGAATGGCCAAAAGAACTTAAAGAATAATGAGAAACCAATTCCTTAAGGATTAAGACTTGCTTCCAATCAATGGCCAAAAGAACATAACTTACAAAGTGAAACCAATTCATTATGGATTAAGTCTTGCTTCCAATAAATGGCCAAAAGAACTTAAAGGACAAGGATAAACCAATTCGTAAAGGATAAAGACTTGCTTCCAATGAATGGCCAAAAGAACTTAAAGAATAATGAGAAACCAATTCCTTAAGGATTAAGACTTGCTTCCAATCAATGGCCAAAAGAACATAACTTACAAAGTGAAACCAATTCATTATGGATTAAGTCTTGCTTCCAATCAATGGCCAAAAGAACTTAAAGGACAAGGATAAACCAATTCAGAAGGATAAAGACTTGCTTCCAATGATTGGCCAAAAGAACTTAAAGAATAATGAGAAACCAATTCCTTAAGGATTAAGACTTGCTTCCAATCAATGGCCAAAAGAACATAACTTACAAAGTGAAACCAATTCATTATGGATTAAGTCTTGCTTCCAATAAATGGCCAAAAGAACTTAAAGGACAAGGATAAACCAATTCAGAAGGATAAAGACTTGCTTCCAATGAATGGCCAAAAGAACTTAAAGAATAATGAGAAACCAATTCCTTAAGGATTAAGACTTGCTTCCAATCAATGGCCAAAAGAACATAACTTACAAAGTGAAACCAATTCATTATGGATTAAGTCTTGCTTCCAATCAATGGCCAAAAGAACTTAAAGGACAAGGATAAACCAATTCAGAAGGATAAAGACTTGCTTCCAATGATTGGCCAAAAGAACTTAAAGAATAATGAGAAACCAATTCCTTAAGGATTAAGACTTGCTTCCAATCAATGGCCAAAAGAACATAACTTACAACGTGAAACCAATTCATTATGGATTAAGTCTTGTTTCCAATAAATGGCCAAAAGAACTTAAAGGACAAGGATAAACCAATTCGTAAAGGATAAAGACTTGCTTCCAATCAACGACCAAAAGAACTTAAAGAATAATGAGAAACCAATTCCTTAAGGATTAAGACTTGCTTCCAATCAATGGCCAAAAGAACGTAACTTACAAAGTGAAACCAATTCATTATGGATTAACTCTTGCTTCCAATCAATGGCAAAAAGAACTTAAAGGACAAGGATAAACAAATTCGTAAAGGATAAAGACTTGCTTCCAATGAATGGCCAAAAGAACTTAAAGAATAATGAGAAACCAATTCCTTAAGGATTAAGACTTGCTTCCAATCAATGGCCAAAAGAACATAACTTACAAAGTGAAACCAATTCATTATGGATTAAGTCTTGCTTCCAATAAATGGCCAAAAGAACTTAAAGGACAAGGATAAACCAATTCAGAAGGATAAAGACTTGCTTCCAATGAATGGCCAAAAGAACTTAAAGAATAATGAGAAACCAATTCCTTAAGGATTAAGACTTGCTTCCAATCAATGGCCAAAAGAACATAACTTACAAAGTGAAACCAATTCATTATGGATTAAGTCTTGCTTCCAATCAATGGCCAAAAGAACTTAAAGGACAAGGATAAACCAATTCGAAAAGGATAAAGACTTGCTTCCAATGAATGGCCAAAAGAACTTAAAGAATAATGAGAAACCAATTCCTTAAGGATTAAGACTTGCTTCCAATCAATGGCCAAAAGAACATAACTTACAAAGTGAAACCAATTCATTATGGATTAAGTCTTGCTTCCAATCAATGGCCAAAAGAACTTAAAGGACAAGGATAAACCAATTTGTAAAGGATAAAGACTTGCTTCCAATGAATGGCCAAAAGAACTTAAAGAATAATGAGAAACCAATTCCTTAAGGATTAAGACTTGCTTCCAATCAATGGCCAAAAGAACATAACTTACAAAGTGAAACCAATTCATTATGGATTAAGTCTTGCTTCCAATAAATGGCCAAAAGAACTTAAAGGACAAGGATAAACCAATTCAGAAGGATAAAGACTTGCTTCCAATGAATGGCCAAAAGAACTTAAAGAATAATGAGAAACCAATTCCTTAAGGATTAAGACTTGCTTCCAATCAATGGCCAAAAGAACATAACTTACAAAGTGAAACCAATTCATTATGGATTAAGTCTTGCTTCCAATCAATGGCCAAAAGAACTTAAAGGACAAGGATAAACCAATTTGTAAAGGATAAAGACTTGCTTCCAATGAATGGCCAAAAGAACTTAAAGAATAATGAGAAACCAATTCCTTAAGGATTAAGACTTGCTTCCAATCAATGGCCAAAAGAACATAACTTACAAAGTGAAACCAATTCATTATGGATTAAGTCTTGCTTCCAATCAATGGCCAAAAGAACTTAAAGGACAAGGATAAACCAATTCAGAAGGATAAAGACTTGCTTCCAATGAATGGCCAAAAGAACTTAAAGAATAATGAGAAACCAATTCCTTAAGGATTAAGACTTGCTTCCAATCAATGGCCAAAAGAACATAACTTACAAAGTGAAACCAATTCATTATGGATTAAGTCTTGCTTCCAATAAATGGCCAAAAGAACTTAAAGGAGAAGGATAAACCAATTCAGAAGGATAAAGACTTGCTTCCAATGAATGGCCAAAAGAACTTAAAGAATAATGAGAAACCAATTCCTTAAGGATTAAGACTTGCTTCCAATCAATGGCCAAAAGAACATAACTTACAAAGTGAAACCAATTCATTATGGATTAAGTCTTGCTTCCAATCAATGGCCAAAAGAACTTAAAGGACAAGGATAAACCAATTCAGAAGGATAAAGAGTTGCTTCCAATGATTGGCCAAAAGAACTTAAAGAATAATGAGAAACCAATTCCTTAAGGATTAAGACTTGCTTCCAATCAATGGCCAAAAGAACATAACTTACAAAGTGAAACCAATTCATTATGGATTAAGTCTTGCTTCCAATAAATGGCCAAAAGAACTTAAAGGACAAGGATAAACCAATTCAGAAGGATAAAGACTGGCTTCCAATGATTGGCCAAAAGAACTTAAAGAATAATGAGAAACCAATTCCTTAAGGATTAAGACTTGCTTCCAATCAATGGCCAAAAGAACATAACTTACAAAGTGAAACCAATTCATTATGGATTAAGTCTTGCTTCCAATCAATGGCCAAAAGAACTTAAAGGACAAGGATAAACCAATTTGTAAAGGATAAAGACTCGCTTCCAATGATTGGCCAAAAGAACTTAAAGAATAATGAGAAACCAATTCCTTAAGGATTAAGACTTGCTTCCAATCAATGGCCAAAAGAACATAACTTACAAAGTGAAACCAATTCATTATGGATTAAGTCTTGCTTCCAATAAATGGCCAAAAGAACTTAATGGGCAAGGATAAACCAATTCGTAAAGGATAAAGACTTGCTTCCAATGAATGGCCAAAAGAACTTAAAGAATAATGAGAAACCAATTCCTTAAGGATTAAGACTTGCTTCCAATCAATGGCCAAAAGAACATAACTTACAAAGTGAAACCAATTCATTATGGATTAACTCTTGCTTCCAGTTAATGGCCAAAAGAACTTAAAGGATAAGGATAAACCAAGATAAAGACTTGCTTCCAATGAATGGCCAAAAGAACTTAAAGAATAATGAGAAACCAATTCCTTAAGGATTAAGACTTGCTTCCAATCAATGGCCAAAAGAACATAACTTACAAAGTGAAACCAATTCATTATGGATTAAGTCTTGCTTCCAATAAATGGCCAAAAGAACTTAAAGGACAAGGATAAACCAATTCAGAAGGATAAAGACTTGCTTCCAATGAATGGCCAAAAGAACTTAAAGAATAATGAGAAACCAATTCCTTAAGGATTAAGACTTGCTTCCAATCAATGGCCAAAAGAACATAACTTACAAAGTGAAACCAATTCATTATGGATTAAGTCTTGCTTCCAATTAGTGGCCAAAAGAACTTAAAGGACAAGGATAAACCAATCGTAAAGGATAAAGATTTGCTTCCAATGATTTGCCAAAAGAAGTTAAAGAATAATGAGAAACCAATTCCTTAAGGATTAAGACTTGCTTCCAATCAATGGCCAAAAGAACATAACTTACAAAGTGAAACCAATTCATTATGGATTAAGTCTTGCTTCCAATAAATGGCCAAAAGAACTTAAAGGACAAGGATAAATCAATTCAGAATGATAAAGACTTGCTTCCAATGAATGGCCAAAAGAACTTAAAGAATAATGAGAAACCAATTCCTTAAGGATTAAGACTTGCTTCCAATCAATGGCCAAAAGAACATAACTTACAAAGTGAAACCAATTCATTATGGATTAAGTCTTGCTTCCAATAAATGGCCAAAAGAACTTAAAGGACAAGGATAAACCAATTCGTAAAGGATAAAGACTTGCTTCCAATCAATGGCCAAAAGAACTTAAAGAATAATGAGAAACCAATTCCTTAAGGATTAAGACTTGCTTCCAATCAATGGCCAAAAGAACATAACTTACAAAGTGAAACCAATTCATTATGGATTAAGTCTTGCTTCCAATCAATGGCCAAAAGAACTTAAAGGACAAGGATAAACCAATTCAGAAGGATAAAGACTCGCTTCCAATGATTGGCCAAAAGAACTTAAAGAATAATGAGAAACCAATTCCTTAAGGATTAAGACTTGCTTCCAATCAATGGCCAAAAGAACATAACTTACAAAGTGAAACCAATTCATTATGGATTAAGTCTTGCTTCCAATAAATGGCCAAAAGAACTTAAAGGACAAGGATAAACCAATTCAGTAAAGGATAAAGACTTGCTTCCAATCAATGGCCAAAAGAACTTAAAGAATAATGAGAAACCAATTCCTTAAGGATTAAGACTTGCTTCCAATCAATGGCCAAAAGAACATAACTTACAAAGTGAAACCAATTCATTATGGATTAAGTCTTGCTTCCAATAAATGGCCAAAAGAACTTAAAGGACAAGGATAAACCAATTGGTAAAGGATAAAGACTTGCTTCCAATGATTGGCCAAAAGAACTTAAAGAATAATGAGAAACCAATTCCTTAAGGATTAAGACTTGCTTCCAATCAATGGCCAAAAGAACATAACTTACAAAGTGAAACCAATTCATTATGGATTAAGTCTTGCTTCCAATCAATGGCCAAAAGAACTTAAAGGACAAGGATAAACCAATTCAGAAGGATAAAGACTTGCTTCCAATGATTGGCCAAAAGAACTTAAAGAATAATGAGAAACCAATTCCTTAAGGATTAAGACTTGCTTCCAATCAATGGCCAAAAGAACATAACTTACAAAGTGAAACCAATTCATTATGGATTAAGTCTTGCTTCCAATAAATGGCCAAAAGAACTTAAAGGACAAGGATAAACCAATTCAGAAGGATAAAGACTTGCTTCCAATGAATGGCCAAAAGAACTTAAAGAATAATGAGAAACCAATTCCTTAAGGATTAAGACTTGCTTCCAATCAATGGCCAAAAGAACATAACTTACAAAGTGAAACCAATTCATTATGGATTAAGTCTTGCTTCCAATAAATGGCCAAAAGAACTTAAAGGACAAGGATAAACCAATTCGGAATGGATAAAGACTTGCTTCCAATGAATGGCCAAAAGAACTTAAAGAATAATGAGAAACCAATTCCTTAAGGATTAAGACTTGCTTCCAATCAATGGCCAAAAGAACATAACTTACAAAGTGAAACCAATTCATTATGGATTAAGTCTTGCTTCCAATCAATGGCCAAAAGAACTTAAAGGACAAGGATAAACCAATTCAGAAGGATAAAGACTTGCTTCCAATGATTGGCCAAAAGAACTTAAAGAATAATGAGAAACCAATTCCTTAAGGATTAAGACTTGCTTCCAATCAATGGCCAAAAGAACATAACTTACAAAGTGAAACCAATTCATTATGGATTAAGTCTTGCTTCCAATAAATGGCCAAAAGAACTTAAAGGACAAGGATAAACCAATTCAGAAGGATAAAGACTCGCTTCCAATGATTGGCCAAAAGAACTTAAAGAATAATGAGAAACCAATTCCTTAAGGATTAAGACTTGCTTCCAATCAATGGCCAAAAGAACATAACTTACAAAGTGAAACCAATTCATTATGGATTAAGTCTTGCTTCCAATCAATGGCCAAAAGAACTTAAAGGACAAGGATAAACCAATTTGTAAAGGATAAAGACTTGCTTCCAATGAATGGCCAAAAGAACTTAAAGAATAATGAGAAACCAATTCCTTAAGGATTAAGACTTGCTTCCAATCAATGGCCAAAAGAACATAACTTACAAAGTGAAACCAATTCATTATGGATTAAGTCTTGCTTCCAATAAATGGCCAAAAGAACTTAAAGGACAAGGATAAACCAATTCGTAAAGGATAAAGACTTGCTTCCAATGAATGGCCAAAAGAACTTAAAGAATAATGAGAAACCAATTCCTTAAGGATTAAGACTTGCTTCCAATCAATGGCCAAAAGAACATAACTTACAAAGTGAAACCAATTCATTATGGATTAAGTCTTGCTTCCAATAAATGGCCAAAAGAACTTAAAGGACAAGGATAAACCAATTCGTAAAGGATAAAGACTTGCTTCCAATGAATGGCCAAAAGAACTTAAAGAATAATGAGAAACCAATTCCTTAAGGATTAAGACTTGCTTCCAATCAATGGCCAAAAGAACATAACTTACAAAGTGAAACCAATTCATTATGGATTAAGTCTTGCTTCCAATAAATGGCCAAAAGAACTTAAAGGGCAAGGATAAACCAATTCGTAAAGGATAAAGACTTGCTTCCAATCAATGGCCAAAAGAACATAACTTACAAAGTGAAACCAATTCATTATGGATTAAGTCTTGCTTCCAATAAATGGCCAAAAGAACTTAAAGGACAAGGATAAACCAATTCATAAAGGATAAAGACTTGCTTCCAATGAATGGCCAAAAGAACTTAAAGAATAATGAGAAACCAATTCCTTAAGGATTAAGACTTGCTTCCAATCAATGGCCAAAAGAACATAACTTACAAAGTGAAACCAATTCATTATGGATTAAGTCTTGCTTCCAATCAATGGCCAAAAGAACTTAAAGGACAAGGATAAACCAATTTGTAAAGGATAAAGACTTGCTTCCAATGAATGGCCAAAAGAACTTAAAGAATAATGAGAAACCAATTCCTTAAGGATTAAGACTTGCTTCCAATCAATGGCCAAAAGAACATAACTTACAAAGTGAAACCAATTCATTATGGATTAAGTCTTGCTTCCAATCAATGGCCAAAAGAACTTAAAGGACAAGGATAAACCAATTCGTAAAGGATAAAGACTTGCTTCCAACGAATGGCCAAAAGAACTTAAAGAATAATGAGAAACCAATTCTCTAAGGATTAAGACTTGCTTCCAATCAATGGCCAAAAGAACATAACTTACAAAGTGAAACCAATTCATTATGGATTAAGTCTTGCTTCCAATAAATGGCCAAAAGAACTTAAAGGACAAGGATAAACCAATTCAGAAGGATAAAGACTCGCTTCCAATGATTGGCCAAAAGAACTTAAAGAATAATGAGAAACCAATTCCTTAAGGATTAAGACTTGCTTCCAATCAATGGCCAAAAGAACATAACTTACAAAGTGAAACCAATTCATTATGGATTAAGTCTTGCTTCCAATAAATGGCCAAAAGAACTTAAAGGACAAGGATAAACCAATTCGTAAAGGATAAAGACTTGCTTCCAATCAATGGCCAAAAGAACTTAAAGAATAATGAGAAACCAATTCCTTAAGGATTAAGACTTGCTTCCAATCAATGGCCAAAAGAACATAACTTACAAAGTGAAACCAATTCATTATGGATTAAGTCTTGCTTCCAATAAATGGCCAAAAGAACTTAAAGGACAAGGATAAACCAATTGTAAAGGATAAAGACTTGCTTCCAATGATTGGCCAAAAGAACTTAAAGAATAATGAGAAACCAATTCCTTAAGGATTAAGACTTGCTTCCAATCAATGGCCAAAAGAACATAACTTACAAAGTGAAACCAATTCATTATGGATTAAGTCTTGCTTCCAATAAATGGCCAAAAGAACTTAAAGGACAAGGATAAACCAATTCAGAAGGATAAAGCCTTGCTTCCAATCAATGGCCAAAAGAACTTAAAGAATAATGAGAAACCAATTCCTTAAGGATTAAGACTTGCTTCCAATCAATGGCCAAAAGAACATAACTTACAAAGTGAAACCAATTCATTATGGATTAAGTCTTGCTTCCAATCAATGGCCAAAAGAACTTAAAGGACAAGGATAAACCAATTCAGAAGGATAAAGACTTGCTTCCAATGATTGGCCAAAAGAACTTAAAGAATAATGAGAAACCAATTCCTTAAGGATTAAGACTTGCTTCCAATCAATGGCCAAAAGAACATAACTTACAAAGTGAAACCAATTCATTATGGATTAAGTCTTGCTTCCAATAAATGGCCAAAAGAACTTAAAGGACAAGGATAAACCAATTCGTAAAGGATAAAGACTTGCTTCCAATGAATGGCCAAAAGAACTTAAAGAATAATGAGAAACCAATTCCTTAAGGATTAAGACTTGCTTCCAATCAATGGCCAAAAGAACATAACTTACAAAGTGAAACCAATTCATTATGGATTAACTCTTGCTTCCAATCAATGGGCAAAAGAACTTAAAGGACAAGGATAAACCAATTCAGAAGGATAAAGACTTGCTTCCAATGATTGGCCAAAAGAACTTAAAGAATAATGAGAAACCAATTCCTTAAGGATTAAGACTTGCTTCCAATCAATGGCCAAAAGAACATAACTTACAACGTGAAACCAATTCATTATGGATTAAGTCTTGTTTCCAATAAATGGCCAAAAGAACATAAAGGACAAGGATAAAACCAATTCGTAAAGGATAAAGACTTGCTTCCAATCAATGGCCAAAAGAACTTAAAGAATAATGAGAAACCAATTCCTTAAGGATTAAGACTTGCTTCCAATCAATGGCCAAAAGAACATAACTTACAAAGTGAAACCAATTCATTATGGATTAACTCTTGCTTCCAATCAATGGCCAAAAGAACTTAAAGGACAAGGATAAACCAATTCGTAAAGGATGAAGACTTGCTTCCAATGATTGGCCAAAAGAACTTAAAGAATAATGAGAAACCAATTCCTTAAGGATTAAGACTTGCTTCCAATCAATGGCCAAAAGAACATAACTTACAAAGTGAAACCAATTCATTATGGATTAAGTCTTGCTTCCAATAAAAGGCCAAAAGAACTTAAAGGACAAGGATAAACCAATTGGCAAAGGATAAAGACTTGCTTCCAATGAATGGCCAAAAGAACTTAAAGAATAATGAGAAACCAATTCCTTAAGGATTAAGACTTGCTTCCAATCAATGGCCAAAAGAACATAACTTACAAAGTGAAACCAATTCATTATGGATTAAGTCTTGCTTCCAATCAATGGCCAAAAGAACTTAAAGGGCAAGGATAAACCAATTCAGAAGGATAAAGACTTGCTTCCAATGATTGGCCAAAAGAACTTAAAGAATAATGAGAAACCAATTCCTTAAGGATTAAGACTTGCTTCCAATCAATGGCCAAAAGAACATAACTTACAAAGTGAAACCAATTCATTATGGATTAAGTCTTGCTTCCAATAAATGGCCAAAAGAACTTAAAGGACAAGGATAAACCAATTCAGAAGGATAAAGACTTGCTTCCAATCAATGGCCAAAAGAACTTAAAGAATAATGAGAAACCAATTCCTTAAGGATTAAGACTTGCTTCCAATCAATGGCCAAAAGAACATAACTTACAAAGTGAAACCAATTCATTATGGATTAAGTCTTGCTTCCAATAAATGGCCAAAAGAACTTAAAGGACAAGGATAAACCAATTCTGAAAGGATAAAGATTCGCTTCCAATGATTGGCCAAAAGAACTTAAAGAATAATGAGAAACCAATTCCTTAAGGATTAAGACTTGCTTCCAATCAATGGCCAAAAGAACATAACTTACAAAGTGAAACCAATTCATTATGGATTAAGTCTTGCTTCCAATAAATGGCCAAAAGAACTTAAAGGACAAGGATAAACAAATTTGTAAAGGATAAAGACTTGCTTCCAATGAATGGCCAAAAGAACTTAAAGAATAATGAGAAACCAATTCCTTAAGGATTAAGACTTGCTTCCAATCAATGGCCAAAAGAACATAACTTACAAAGTGAAACCAATTCATTATGGATTAAGTCTTGCTTCCAATAAATGGCCAAAAGAACTTAAAGGACAAGGATAAACCAATTCTGAAAGGATAAAGATTCGCTTCCAATGATTGGCCAAAAGAACTTAAAGAATAATGAGAAACCAATTCCTTAAGGATTAAGACTTGCTTCCAATCAATGGCCAAAAGAACATAACTTACAAAGTGAAACCAATTCATTATGGATTAAGTCTTGCTTCCAATAAATGGCCAAAAGAACTTAAAGGACAAGGATAAACCAATTCGTAAAGGATAAAGACTTGCTTCCAATCAATGGCCAAAAGAACTTAAAGAATAATGAGAAACCAATTCCTTAAGGATTAAGACTTGCTTCCAATCAATGGCCAAAAGAACATAACTTACAAAGTGAAACCAATTCATTATGGATTAAGTTTTGCGTCCAATCAATGGCCAAAAGAACTTCAAGGACAAAGATAAACCAATTCCTAATGGATAAAGACTCGCTTCCAATGATTGGCCAAAAGAACTTAAAGAATAATGAGAAACCGATTCCTTAAGGATTAAGACTTGCTTCCAATCAATGGCCAAAAGAACATAACTTATAAAGTGAAACCAATTCATTATGGATTAAGTCTTGCTTCCAATAAATGGCCAAAAGAACTTAAAGGACAAGGATAAACCAATTGGTAAAGGATAAAGACTTGCTTCCAATCAATGGCCAAAAGAACTTAAAGAATAATGAGAAACCATTTCCTTAAGGATTAAGACTTGCTTCCAATCAATGCCCAAAAGAACATAACTTGCAAAGTGAAACCAATTCATCATGGATTAAATCTTGCTTGCAATCACTGGCCAAAAGAACTTAAACGACAAGGATAAACCAATTCGCAAAGGATAAAGATTCGCTTCCAATGATTGCCCAAAAGAACTTAAAGAATAATGAGAAACCAATTCCTTAAGGATTAAGACTTGCTTCCAATCAATGGCCAAAAGAACATAACTTACAAAGTGAAACCAATTCATTATGGATTAAGTCTTGCTTCCAATAAATGGCCAAAAGAACTTAAAGGACAAGGATAAACCAATTCATAAAGGATAAAGACTTGCTTCCAATCAATGGCCAAAAGAACTTAAAGAATAATGAGAAACCAATTCCTTAAGGATTAAGACTTGCTTCCAATCAATGGCCAAAAGAACATAACTTACAAAGTGAAACCAATTCATTATGGATTAAATCTTGCTTCCAATCAATGGCCAAAAGAACTTAAAGGACAAGGATAAACCAATTCGCAAAGGATAAAGATTCGCTTCCAATGATTGGCCAAAAGAACTTAAAGAATAATGAGAAACCAATTCCTTAAGGATTAAGACTTGCTTCCAATCAATGGCCAAAAGAACATAACTTACAAAGTGAAGCCAATTCATTATGGATTAAGTCTTGCTTCCAATAAATGGCCAAAAGAACTTAAAGGACAAGGATAAACCAATTCGTAAAGGATAAAGACTTGCTTGCAATCAATGGCCAAAAGAACTTAAAGAATAATGAGAAACCAATTCCTTAAGGATTAAGACTTGCTTCCAATCAATGGCCAAAAGAACATAACTTACAAAGTGAAACCAATTCATTATGGATTAAGTCTTGCTTCCAATCAATGGCCAAAAGAACTTAAAGGACAAGGATAAACCAATTCAGAAGGATAAAGACTTGCTTCCAATGATTGGCCAAAAGAACTTAAAGAATAATGAGAAACCAATTCCTTAAGGATTAAGACTTGCTTCCAATCAATGGCCAAAAGAACATAACTTACAAAGTGAAACCAATTCATTATGGATTAAGTCTTGCTTCCAATAAATGGCCAAAAGAACTTAAAGGACAAGGATAAACCAATTCGTAAAGGATAAAGACTTGCTTCCAATCAATGGCCAAAAGAACTTAAAGAATAATGAGAAACCAATTCCTTAAGGATTAAGACTTGCTTCCAATCAATGGCCAAAAGAACATAACTTACAAAGTGAAACCAATTCATTATGGATTAAGTCTTGCTTCCAATCAATGGCCAAAAGAACTTAAAGGACAAGGATAAACCAATTCAGAAGGATAAAGACTTGCTTCCAATCAATGGCCAAAAGAACTTAAAGAATAATGAGAAACCAATTCCTTAAGGATTAAGACTTGCTTCCAATCAATGGGCAAAAGAACATAACTTACAAAGTGAAACCAATTCATTATGGATTAAGTCTTGCTTCCAATAAATGGCCAAAAGAACTTAAAGGACAAGGATAAACCAATTCGTAAAGGATAAAGACTTGCTTCCAATGAATGGCCAAAAGAACTTAAAGAATAATGAGAAACCAATTCCTTAAGGATTAAGACTTGCTTCCAATCAATGGCCAAAAGAACATAACTTACAAAGTGAACCCAATTCATTATGGGTTAAGTCTTGCTTCCAATCATTGGCCAAAAGAACTTAAAGGACGAGGATAAACCAATTCATAAAGGATAAAGATTCGCTTCCAATGATTGGCCAAAAGAACTTAAAGAATAATGAGAAACCAATTCCTTAAGGATTAAGACTTGCTTCCAATCAATGGCCAAAAGAACATAACTTACAAAGTGAAACCAATTCATTATGGATTAAGTCTTGCTTCCAATAAATGGCCAAAAGAACTTAAAGGACAAGGATAAACCAATTCGTAAAGGATAAAGACTTGCTTCCAATCAATGGCCAAAAGAACTTAAAGAATAATGAGAAACCAATTCCTTAAGGATTAAGACTTGCTTCCAATCAATGGCCAAAAGAACATAACTTACAAAGTGAAGCCAATTCATTATGGATTAAGTCTTGCTTCCAATCAATGGCCAAAGGAACTTAAAGGGCAAGGATAAACCAATTTGTAAAGGATAAAGACTTGCTTCCAATGAATGGCCAAAAGAACTTAAAGAATAATGAGAAACCAATTCCTTAAGGATTAAGACTTGCTTCCAATCAATGGCCAAAAGAACATAACTTACAAAGTGAAGCCAATTCATTATGGATTAAGTCTTGCTTCCAATAAATGGCCAAAAGAACTTAAAGGACAAGGATAAACCAATTCGAAAGGATAAAGACTTGCTTCCAATGAATGGCCAAAAGAACTTAAAGAATAATGAGAAACCAATTCCTTAAGGATTAAGACTTGCTTCCAATCAATGGCCAAAAGAACATAACTTACAAAGTGAAGCCAATTCATTATGGATTAAGTCTTACTTCCAATAAATGGCCAAAAGAACTTAAAGGACAAGGATAAACCAATTCGTAAAGGATAAAGACTTGCTTCCAATGAATGGCCAAAAGAACTTAAAGAATAATGAGAAACCAATACCTTAAGGATTAAGACTTGCTTCCAATCAATGGCCAAAAGAACATAACTTACAAAGTGAAACCAATTCATTATGGATTATGTCTTGCTTCCAATAAATGGCCAAAAGAACTTAAAGGACAAGGATAAACCAATTCGTAAAGGATAAAGACTTGCTACCAATCAATGGCCAAAAGAACTTAAAGAATAATGAGAAACCAATTCCTTAAGGATTAAGACTTGCTTCCAATCAATGGCCAAAAGAACATAACTTACAAAGTGAAACCAATTCATTATGGATTAAGTCTTGCTTCCAATAAATGGCCAAAAGAACTTAAAGGACAAGGATAAACCAATTCGTAAAGGATAAAGATTCGCTTCCAATGATTGGCCAAAAGAACTTAAAGAATAATGAGAAACCAATTCCTTAAGGATTAAGACTTGCTTCCAATCAATGGCCAAAAGAACAAAACTTACAAAGTGAAGCCAATTCATTATGGATTAAGTCTTGCTTCCAATAAATGGCCAAAAGAACTTAAAGGACAAGGATATACCAATTCGTAAAGGATAAAGACTTGCTACCAATCATTGGACTGAAGAACTTAAAGAATAATGAGAAACCAATTCCTTAAGGATTAAGACTTGCTTCCAATCAATGGCCAAAAGAACATAACTTACAAAGTGAAACCAATTCATTATGGATTAAGTCTTGCTTCCAATAAATGGCCAAAAGAACTTAAAGGACAAGGATAAACCAATTCGTAAAGGATAAAGATTCGCTTCCAATGATTGGCCAAAAGAACTTAAAGAATAATTAGAAACCAATTCCTTTAGGATTAAGAGTTGCTTCCAATCAATGGCCAAAAGAACATAACTTACAAAGTGAAGCCAATTCATTAGGGATTAAGTCTTGTCTCCAATAAGTGGCCAAAAGAACTTAAAGGACAAGGATAAACCAATTCGTAAAGGATAAAGACTTGCTACCAATCAATGGACAGAAGAACTTAAAGAATAATGAGAAACCAATTCCTTAAAGATTAAGACTTGCTTCCAATCAATGGCCAAAAGAACATAACTTACAAAGTGAAACCAATTCATTATGGATTAAGTTTTGCTTCCAATCAATGGCCAAAAGAACTTAAAGGACAAGGATAAACCAATTCGTAAAGGATAAAGATTCGCTTCCAATGATTGGCCAAAAGAACTTAAAGAATAATTAGAAACCAATTCCTTTAGGATTAAGAGTTGCTTCCAATCAATGGCCAAAAGAACATAACTTACAAAGTGAAGCCAATTCATTATGGATTAAGTCTTGTCTCCAATAAGTGGCCAAAAGAACTTAAAGGACAAGGATAAACCAATTCGTAAAGGATAAAGACTTGCTTCCAATCAATGGCCAAAAGAACTTAAAGAATAATGAGAAACCAATTCCTTAAGGATTAAGACTTGCTTCCAATCAATGGCCAAAAGAACATAACTTACAAAGTGATACGTGCTCCAGAGGACAAATTGGACGTTCCAGCACTAAAGGGCAAGATGGGAATTTCAGCATGCCCGTGGGACCTATCACAAGGGCAAGAGCAAAGATGCTGAAGGAAAGCTTTGGTGATGTGATCAAGGAAGATAAAGTAGACTCAAGAAAGCAAAGGCAAGGAGGAGATCCTTTGGAAGGAATTGGTGGACCAATGACTAGATCCAAATCCAAGAGAGCTAAGGAAGCTTTGGGCCAAATGATTTCAAGTTTATTTGAGGCAAAGCCCATTCAAGAAGAAAACAACTCAAGACTAGTCCATTGCATTCATGTGGCTGAACAAGCTTAGTTATACCTTTGGGCTTGTTAATTTTAAGTTAGTAATAATGTAATTGGGCTTATAATTTCATATAGCCCATCAATTGTTTTTAGCTATTTAGCCTTTTACTCAGTTTTAATAAGTTTAGATTTTAATCTTGGGCTAAGTGTTTCAGCCCATTTGCTAAACTTTAGTTTAGTTTATAAACCTTGTAAACACATTTTGAAGGGGATTTTTGGCAAATTGAAATCAGAATACTTTAGTAAAAGTGTCTTTTTGGTTCTTGCTTGGAACCCTAGGTCTTATCAAGAGTTTCCAATTACTCTTGTGGCGATCACCCTTGGCTTATCAATCATCCTTGATTGTGGCGCCCTCCAATCTCTTTCCATTCCTTGTCTCTTCCATTTTTTTTTGTGATTTTTATTTCTCCTTGATTGAATTACAACCACAATACACCAGAATTAGGGTTCATGGATAATGGATCATAACATTTGGTATCAGAGCTAGTCACTAGGGCTAGTTGTGGATGTGAATTTAGAGGAAAAAGGGGCTGTTTGGGTGATTGTTTTTGCAGAAGAAAAACACAGAAATTTGATTGCTTGAAGGCTGCAAGGAGGTGTTGCATTGGCTGGCAAGTAGTAATTTGTGTTCCTTTGTTCTTCTTAGTTGAAGTTTGTACCTTTGCTGTCCTAAACCTGTGAGTTTGTTTTCTCTTCATTTTCTTAAGTTATGCCTTGTGTCTTGTCTCATCTTTGTTTTCCATAGAGTCCGTGTTTATCTTTCTTGTCTTGTGTTTGCTACCCTTAAGTGATTCTTGATAATTGATTATTTGATCTAGTAAGAACCTTAAGCTAGAGGAAGAGTGCTTCAAACTATGATAATTCTAGATGGAAGGAGAGGTTTAAGAAGGAGGGAACTTCATCTAATAGGTCCCCAAGTGCAGCATCACAGCCAACCCAAAACAAGGGCAAAGAGGTGGCCAACAAGTCTCGGTCTAGAGACATAAAGTGTTTTAAGTGTTTGGGTAGAGGACACATAGCTTCTGAGTGTCCTACTAAGAAAGTTATGGTGTTAAAAGATGATGGGGAAATCACAAGTGAGAGTTCTCAATCTGATCCATCTAGTGAGGAAGAGAGTGAGGAAGAAGAGGAGGTTCTTGAAGGAGATTTATTCATTGTGAGGAGGATGCTAGGAGGGATAGCTAAAGAAGATGAGGGAAGCCAAAGAGAGAACATTTTCCATACTAGATGCCTTATCCAAGGGAAGTTGTGTTCTTTGATCATAGATGGAGGGAGTTGCACGAATGTGGCTAGTGCTAGGATGGTGGCAAAGATGAATTTGGAGACCAAACCCCACCCTAGACCTTATAAGCTACAATGGTTAAGTGAGCAAGGTGAGATGAAGGTGGATAAGCAAGTAGAAATTGAGTTTTCCATTGGAAGGTATGTGGATAAGATTATTTGTGATGTAGTTCCTATGGAGGCTAGTCATTTGCTGCTTGGGAGACCATGGCAATTTGATAAGAAAGCTCACCATGATGGACACACCAACAAGTACACCTTTGTCCATAATGATCGCAAGGTCACTCTTGTTCCATTGTCTCTGAGAGAGGTTTGTGAGGATCAAAATAAAATGAGAGAGAAAAGAGAGCAAGAGAGAAAAGAAAGAAAAGAAAATGAAAAAGAGGGTAAAAAGAGGGAGAGTGGCCAAGAGCTAAAAGAGAAACAGAAAGAGAAAAAGAGTTCAAAGAAAGAGAGAAAAGAAAGTGGAGAAAAGAAAGAGAGGAAAAATGCTCTATTTGTGAAAAGTGGAGAGGTGAGAAGAGTCCTTTTGGCAAGAAAATCCATGTACATTATATATAGTAAGGAAGTCACTTCACCTACTCATAATTCTGTTTCTAACATTGATCTGCCAAGTGGTGTTGAATCTATTTTGCAGGACTTTCAAGATGTATTTCCTGAAGAGATACCACCAGGACTTCCACTATTGAGAGGCATTGAACATCATATTGATTTGGTTCCAGGAGCTGTGTTGCCTAACAGGCCAGCATATAGGAGTAATCCCAGAAACCCGGAAATTCAAAGACAAGTTGCTGACTTGATTAGCAAAGGTTGGGTTGAGGAGAGCTTGAGCCCTTGTGATGTACCTGTTATATTGGTGCCCAAAAAGGATGGAAGCTGGAGGATGTGTTCTGATTGCAGAGCCATCAATAACATCACCATCAAGTACAGACATCCCATTCCCAGGTTAGATGATCTTCTTGATGAACTGTATGGTTCTTGTTATTTCTCTAAGATTGATTTGAAAAGTGGATATAATCAGATTAGGATTAGAGAAGGTGATGAGTGGAAAACAGCTTTTAAAACCAAATATGGATTGTATGAATGGTTGGTCATGCCCTTTGGATTAACAAATGCTCCTAGTACCTTCATGAGATTGATGAATCATGTGTTAAGGGAATTCCTAGGAAAGTTTGTTGTGGTTTATTTTGATGACATTTTGATTTATAGCAAATCCTATGATGATCATCATGTGCATTTGAGGAGTGTTTTGGAAGCTCTTAGGCATGAGAAATTGTATGCCAACATGGAAAAATGTATTTTTTGTACAGACCATGTGGTTTTTCTTGGTTTTGTTGTTAGCTCACAAGGAGTGCAGGTTGATCAAGAGAAGGTGAAAGCTATTCAAGAGTGGCCAACTCCTAAGAATGTTAGTGAGGTAAGAAGCTTTCATGGTTTAGCTAGTTTCTATAGGAGGTTTGTTAAAGATTTTAGTACATTGGCTGCACCCTTGAATGAAGTAATTAAAAGGCATGTGGGATTTAAATGGGGTGAAAAACAAGAGCAAGCTTTTGCTGCCCTCAAAGATAAATTGACTCATGCACCTATCCTTGCATTGCCTAATTTTGCTAAATCTTGAAATTGAATGTGATGCATCTGGTGTGGGAATAGGGGCTGTTTTGATGCAAGATAGGCACCCAATTGCTTATTTTACGGGAAAATTAAATGGTGTTATTCTTAACTATCCCACATATGATAAAGAGTTGTATGCATTAGTAAGGGCATTACAAATATGGCAGAATTACCTTTTACCCAAGGAATTTGTGATTCATAGTGACCATGAGTCCTTGAAGTATTTAAAAGGACAAGGTAAGCTGAATAAGAGACATGCCAAGTGGGTTGAGTTCCTTGAGCAATTTCCCTATGTGATCAAGCATAAGAAAGGTAAGGCTAATGTGGTTGCTGATGCGCTTTCAAGAAGGTATGCTCTGTTCTCCACTCTTGAAACTAAATTCATTGGTTTTGAGCATATAAAGGAATTGTATGAGCATGATCCAAAATTTTCTCAGATTTATAAAAATTGTGTGCATGCTGTCCAAAATGGGTACTTTAGGCATAAGGATTATTTGTTTAAAGAGAAAAGGTTATGTGTGCCTCAAAGTTCCATTAGAGAGTTGCTTGTGAGAGAGGCACATGAGGGGGGCTTAATGGGGTATTTTGGGGTCCAAAAGACTTTAGACATACTGCATGAACATTTTTATTGGCCACACATGAAACATGATGTGCATAAATTTTGTGAAAGATGCATTGTTTGTAAGAAGTCTAAGTCAAAGATAATGCCTCATGGACTCTATACTCCTTTGCCAATTCCTGATTTTCCTTGGATTGATTTATCTATGGACTTTGTTTTAGGACTGCCTCGGACAAAGAATGGCAAGGATTCTATTTTTGTGGTGGTGGATAGGTTCTCCAAGATGGCTCATTTCATACCTTGCAAGAAGGTGGATGATGCTTGTCATGTGGCTGATTTGTTCTTCAAAGAGGTAGTGAGGCTACATGGATTACCTAGGAGCATTGTGAGTGACAGGGACACTAAGTTCTTAAGTCACTTTTGGAGGACACTATGGGGTAAGATTGGTACTAAATTGCTATTCTCAACTACTTGTCACCCCCAAACTGATGGGCAAACCGAGGTAGTTAATAGGACTCTTTCTACTCTCCTTAGGGCTGTTATAAAGAAGAATATTAAGTCATGGGAAGAGTGTTTGCCTCATGTAGAGTTTGCATATAATAGGGCTATCCATAGCACTACTAATTGTTCTCCTTTTGAAATAGTGTATGGATTTAACCCCTTGACTCCTCTTGATTTACTGCCTATGCCTAACATTTCTGTTTTTAAGCATAAAGATGCACAAGCTAAGGCTGACTTTGTAAAGAGGCTGCATGAGCAAGTAAAAGCCCAAATTGAGAAGAAAATGGAGAGTTATGCAAAGCAAGCCAACAAGGGCAGAAAGAAGGTTGTATTTGAACCCGGTGATTGGGTTTGGGTACACATGAGAAAGGAGAGGTTTCCATCTCAAAGGAAATCCAAACTCCAACCTAGGGGTGATGGACCCTTCCAAGTCTTGGAGAGAATAAATGACAATGCCTACAAGATCGACTTACCTGGTGAGTATGGGATAAGCGCTACTTTTAATGTTGCTGACTTGTCCTCATTTGATGTAGGTGATGAGGAGCTAAATTGAGGACGAATTCTCTTGAAGAAGGAGCGGATGATGTGATCAAGGAAGATAAAGTAGACTCAAGAAAGCAAAGGCAAGGAGGAGATCCTTTGGAAGGAATTGGTGGACCAATGACTAGATCCAAATCCAAGAGAGCTAAGGAAGCTTTGGGCCAAATGATTTCAAGTTTATTTGAGGCAAAGCCCATTCAAGAAGAAAACAACTCAAGACTAGTCCATTGCATTCATGTGGCTGAACAAGCTTAGTTATACCTTTGGGCTTGTTAATTTTAAGTTAGTAATAATGTAATTGGGCTTGTAATTTCATATAGCCCATCAATTGTTTTTAGCTATTTAGCCTTTTACTCAGTTTTAATAAGTTTAGATTTTAATCTTGGGCTAAGTGTTTCAGCCCATTTGCTAAACTTTAGTTTAGTTTATAAACCTTGTAAACACATTTTGAAGGGGATTTTTGGCAAATTGAAATCAGAATACTTTAGTAAAAGTGTCTCTTTGGTTCTTGCTTGGAACCCTAGGTCTTATCAAGAGTTTCCAATTACTCTTGTGGCGATCACCCTTGGCTTATCAATCATCCTTGATTGTGGCGCCCTCCAATCTCTTTCCATTCCTTGTCTCTTCCATTTTTTTTGTGATTTTTATTTCTCCTTGATTGAATTACAACCACAATACACCAGAATTAGGGTTCATGGATAATGGATCATAACATTTGGGAACTTGACTAAAGCAATTGTGGAAGACATGTATCAAGAATGGGCCAAGAAGATGCCAACACATACTAATGGACAACCGAAGATCTTGTTATTTGCTGCTAATTGGGCTTAGAAGCTTATACTGGCCATGTTGGGCCATTATCCTATTTTGATCTTGTTTAGTTTAGTTAGTTTAAGTATTTAGGACATCTAAACTTTTAGTTATTTTATTTAGCCCATATTTTATGTTTTATGTTTTATCCAGCCCAATTCATATTATTTAGCATTAGAACACTTCTTATTGGGCTTGGACTTAGTTTAAGTGTTTAACCTAGTGTAAGAGGTTATAAATACCTCAAGGAACACATTGTTTATCAGTTTTTGATTAATTGAAATTCTGTTTTGTTTTCTTTCAAGAAAACAGTGCTTTTGTGTGCAAGTGAGGTGAGTGATTTGCTTTGCTTGTTGCATCAAGAAATTGAGAGAATTCATTCTAAGGTAAATTCCTTGCGATATTCAATCAATTTCTATTCTATCTTTTCCCTGTTATCTACGTTTCCAAGGACAGGTTTCTTGGGGGTTTAGTAGGGAGGGTCTTTATTCGACATCTTGTTTTCTATCAAAGTGTGTGCCTGGGGTTTCTGGATCTTTATATCCACGGGGTTCCGCATCATTTGGTATCAGAGCAAGGTCTAGATAAATTCCTATTTATCTGTCTTTACGCTACCTTTTGTCTTCTTTTCTTTGTTCTGCTTATGCTCTTATTTTTTTGTCTATCCTTTGTGTTGCGGTCATATCTTTGTTCCATTTTTGTGTTTCTCCTGTTTGCTTTCAATCTTTGTTGCTAGTTCAAATTTGAAAAAAAAAAAAAAAGGTGCAGAAAAAAAAAACGAAAAAAAAAGCCAAAAAAAAGAAGGACGAAAAAAAAAAAGAGAAGAAGGAGGGGAAGTTAGAAAAGATTGAAAGGATTATACTCAGATTTAGTTTTGATTCACATCAGATTACATTATCCTTTGTTTCAAATTCAAAAGATTGTGTTTAGATTCAGTTTTAATTCAAATCAGATTACATATCTTGTCTTTCCTTGGAATTTAAATTTTGATTTTTAAATCTGATTTACATCAGATTTGGTTGATTTACACCAGATTTTGTGTTATCTTGAGTTCCTTGGAGTCTAAGTAATCCTTATTTGTGTCTTTTGCATTTTTTTTTCCTTGCAAATTAAGTAATCCATTCTAAGTCTTCAACTTGAGTTTCTCTTGGTCCTTGTTATCAAATTCTGATCGTAATATTACTTGTGGATTTGCCTTGCTTGATTTCATTTAATTTTTAAAGTGCAACATTCTAAAGTGATCAAGAGTGGTAAAAGGCAAGAGTGGTGAGCACAAAAGAGGGTATAAGCCAAGAATTGAGTGAAAACACGAGTGTACCCAATTTTGAGTGTAAACAGTGAGAGACTGCTTGTGAGGTCCTTTTTAACATTTTGCAGGTTGTTCAATGGCTAACAACTCAAGGAAGGAAGGAAAAGAAAATTATGAAGAGGAACCTGGTATGATACTTGACATGAAGCTCATGTACCAAGCTTTCACTAGTCAATTTCAGAAGTTGAATAGTAGACTTGATGAGATGGATGAGTGGAGAAAGGAGATGACACAAAGCATGTCCAGAGGAAGTAGACGGGTTGATCTGAGGAATCGACGTCACCATGATTCCAGCCATGAGCTATCTGGGGAGGAGTTTGATGAAGTTGATTCAGCCAGAAATAGGAGAACTAGAAACAGAGCTTGGGATAGCAACATTAATGCTATCAAGATGCAGATACCACCATTCAAGGGTAGGAATGATGCTGAAGCTTATTTAGAGTGGGAAAGAAAGGTGGAGATGATTTTTGCTTGTCATAATTACTCTGAAGAGAAGAAGGTCAAATTAGCTGCTGTGGAATTTTCTGATTATGCTCTAATTTGGTGGGATGAGCTAGTTAAGTCCAAAAGGAGGAATGGGGAATACCCCATAGAAACTTGGGATGAGATGAAGAGGATAATGAAGAAGAGATTTGTTCCTTCCCACTACTATACGGAAGTGCACCAAAAATTGCATAGGCTCATTCAAGGCTCCAAGTCAGTAGAAGATTACCATAAGGAGATGGAAATGCTCATGATTAAAGCCAACATTGAGGAGGACATGGAAGTAACTATGGCTCGGTTTATAGGTGGTTTAAATAAGGAGATTGCAGATGTGGTAGAATTACACCATTATGTGGAGATGGAGGATTTGGTTAGCATGGCAATGAAGGTAGAGAAACAACAAAATCAAAGAAGGGCAGCTAAGGCATTTTCAATTCCAACTCAAGTGGGGTTCAAAATGGTCTAAGTATGAGGACACAAAGAAGAATAAGGACTCAAATCCCAAGGAGAAGGGACTGGACATAGCCAAGAAGAATGGTACTTCTAATTCATCTTCTTCTACTGCTACTTCTAGACATAGAGATGTTAAATGCTTCAAGTGCCACGGCTTGGGCCATTATGCATATAATTGCCCGAACAAGAGAACAATGGTCATTAGGGGAGGTGAAGTTGTATCTGAATCTGATGATGGTAAGTCCGATGGTAGTGATGATATGCCACCATTAGAGGACTGCTCGATAATGATGAGAATGTTGAATATGCTGTGCATGGTGAGTCTCTTGTTGCTAGACGTGCTTTGAATATGCAAGTTAAGGAGGATAGCCTAGAGCAAAGAGAGAACATCTTTCACACTAGATGTTTGGTTGGTGGAAAGGTGTGCAGCTTTGATTGTTGATGGTGGAAGTTGCACCAATGTTGCTAGTACCACCTTAGTGGAGAAGTTGGGATTGAAGCATGATAAGCATCCTAATCCATATAGGTTGCAATGGTTGAATAATAGTGGGGAAGTGAAAGTTACTAGACAAGTTGTGGTTGCATTCTCCATTGGGAAGTATAGTGATGAAGTAATGTGTGATGTAGTACCCATGCAAAGCTAGTCATTTGTTGTTGGGAGACCATGGCAATTTGATAGGCGTGTGCTACATGATGGGTACAAGAATAGGTATTCCTTTGAGTATAATGGCCACAAGATCACTCTTGCACCATTATCGCCCAAGGAGGTCTATCTTGATCAAATGAAGCTTCAACAAACTTGTATGGGGAATTTGGGAAGTGAGAAAAAGAAAGAGAGAAAAGAGGCCATGAGAGAAAAGAATAAAGAACAAGGCCCAATGGTGAGAGAAAATAAAGAAAAGAAAGAGAGAGGTGAGAAAAATGAAAAGAAAGAAAAGAGTGAAAAGAAAGAGAAGAGTGAGAAAAATGAAGAGAGTGAGAGGAAATGTTTTTATGCAAAAGAGAGAGATTTGAAAAGTGCTTTGTTAGGCAAAAGAGCTTTGATTATGATTCGATTTAAGGAGGTTTTACTCTATGAAACTGAACTTAACCCAAATTTTCCTAGTTGTTTTCTTTCTTTGTTGTAGGAGTTTGAAGATGTGTTCCCTAGTGAGGTGCCAAGTGGATTACCACCATTGAGAGGGATTGAGCACCAAATTGATTTTGTGCCCGGAGCTAGTATTCCAAATAGACCAGCCTATAGAAGTAATCCTGAGGAGACAAAGGAGCTTCAAAGGCAAGTGGATGATTTGCTAGCTAAAGGGTATGTGAGGGAAAGCATGAGTCCATGTGCTGTTCCAGTTTTGTTGGTTCCAAAGAAAGATGGCACTTGGAGGATGTGTGTGGATTGTCGTGCAGTCAACAACATAACGGTAAAGTATCGCCATCCTATTCCTAGGTTAGATGACATGCTTGATGAGTTAAATGGTGCATGCATATTCACTAAAATTGATTTGAAAAGTGGGTATCACCAAATTAGAATGAAACCAGCGGATGAATGGAAGACTGCATTTAAAACAAAATATAGTCTTTGTGAGTGGTTGGTTATGACTTTTAGGTTAACTAATGCACCTAATACTTTCATGCATTTAATGAACCATGTTTTGAGGGATTTCTTGGGAAAATTTGTTGTTGTTTATTTTGATGATATCTTAATTTATAGCAAATGTTTGGATGAACACATATTGCATGTAAAGGCTGTTTTAGAAGTTCTTAGGAAGGAGAAGTTGTATGCCAACCTTAGGAAGTGCACATTTTGCATTGATAGAGTTGTGTTTCTTGGTTTTGTTGTGAGTGCACATGGTATTGAGGTTGATGAGGAGAAGGTGAAGGCTATTCAAGAATGGCCAACGCCTAAGAGTGTTTCTGAGGTAAGGAGTTTTCATGGTTTAGCTGGGTTTTATAGGAGATTTGTGAAAAATTTCTCTACCATTGTTGCTCCTTTAACTGAAATTGTTAAAAAGGATGTTGGGTTTAAATGGGGACAGGAACAAGAATTTGCTTTTAACATTTTGAAAGAAAAATTATGTTCTGCTCCTATTCTTGTTTTGCCTAATTTTGATAAGACTTTTGAAGTAGAATGTGATGCTTCTGGGATTGGTATAGGTGCTGTTTTGATGCAGGAAAAACGTCCTATTGCATTCTTCAGTGAGAAGTTGAATGGAGCTCAACTCAAGTATTCTACCTATGACAAGGAGCTATATGCCTTGGTTCGAGCTTTGGAGGTTTGGCAACATTATTTGCTGCCCAAAGAGTTCGTGATTCACACTGATCATGAGTCTTTGAAGCACCTAAAAGGTCAATGTAAGTTGAACAAAAGACATGCCAAATGGGTAGAATTCATTGAGACCTTTCCATATGTGATTGCTTATAAGCAAGGAAAAGAGAATGTAGTTGCTGATGCTTTATCTAGGAGATATGTTTTAATCACTACACTTTCTTCTAAGTTGTTAGGATTTGAGCACTTGAAAGATTTGTATGCAACTGACCCTGATTTTGCTAATATATATGCTGCATGTGAAAAGGGTGCATTTAACAAGTTCTATAGGCATGAAGGTTTTCTGTTTCGTGGCAATAGAATTTGTGTGCCTATTTGCTCAACTAGAGAATTGCTTGTTAGGGAATCACATTGTGGTGGATTGATGGGTCATTTTGGTGTGCATAAGACTTTGGATGTGTTGTCTGAACATTTTTATTGGCCTCACATGCAAAAAGATGTTGAGAGAATTTGTGCTAGATGCATTGCATGTAAACAGGCTAAATCTAAGTCTATGTGCCACATGGTTTGTATATGGCCTTACCTATTCCTACTCATCCTTGGATTGACATATCCATGGATTTTGTGCTTGGATTGCCTAGAACTAGGAAGGGTAGAGATAGCATTTTTGTTGTAGTGGACAGATTTAGTAAAATGGCTCACTTTATTACATGCCATAAAATTGATGATGCAACAAATATTGCTAAGTTGTGCGTTTGCATGGTGTCCCTAGAACTATTGTTTCTGACCGTGATGTGAAGTTTTTGAGTCATTTTTGGAAAGTGTTGTGGGGTAAGTTGGGAACAAAATTGCTTTATTCTACTACTTGTCACCCACAAACTGATGGTCAAACTGAAGTGGTGAATAGAACTTTAGGGACTTTATTATCCAATTGTTGGTAAGAATTTGAAAACTTGGGAAGATTGTTTGCCTTTTATTGAGTTTGCTTATAATAGGACTATACATTCTTCTACAGGTTTTTCTCCATTTGAGCTTGTGTATGGTTTTAATCCTTTAACTGTTTTGGATTTAATGCCTTTGCCTTTGAGTGATATTGTTAGTTTAGATGGTGAAGGCAAGGCTGAAAGGGTTAAAGAGATGCACATGAAGGCACGTGAGATGATTGAGAAGAGAACCAGGTTGACAGCCCAAAGAGTGAATAAGGGCCGTAAACAAATTATGTTTGAACCTGGTGATTGGGTTTGGGTTCATTTGAGAAAGGAGAGGTTTCCAACTCAAAGGAAATCCAAGCTTGATGCTAGGGGAGATGGTCCATTTCAAGTGCTAGAGAGGATCAATGACAATGCATATAAGATTGACCTACCAGGTGAGTACAATGTTTCAGCTACTTTTAATGTTTCTGACCTTTCTCCTTTTGACATGGATGTAGATTCGAGGACGAATCTTTTTGAGGAGGGAGGGAATGATACATGCTCCAGAGGACAAATTGGACGTTCCAGCACTAAAGGGCAAGATGGGAATTTCAGCATGCCCGTGGGACCTATCACAAGGGCAAGAGCAAAGATGCTGAAGGAAAGCTTTGGGAACTTGACGAAAGCAATTGTGGAAGACATGTATCAAGAATGGGCCAAGAAGATGCCAACACATACTAATGGACAACCGAAGATCTTGTTATTTGCTGCTAATTGGGCTTAGAAGCTTATACTGGCCATGTTGGGCCATTATCCTATTTTGATCTTGTTTAGTTTAGTTAGTTTAAGTATTTAGGACATCTAAACTTTTAGTTATTTTATTTAGCCCATATTTTATGTTTTATGTTTTATCCAGCCCAATTCATATTATTTAGCATTAGAACACTTCTTATTGGGCTTGGACTTAGTTTAAGTGTTTAACCTAGTGTAAGAGGTTATAAATAACCTTGTTTATCAGTTTTTTGATTAATTGAAATTCTGTTTTGTTTTCTTTCAAGAAAACAGTGCTTTTGTGTGCAAGTGAGGTGAGTGATTTGCTTTGCTTGTTGCATCAAGAAATTGAGAGAATTCATTCTAAGGTAAATTCCTTGCGATATTCAATCAATTTCTATTCTATCTTTTCCCTGTTATCTACGTTTCCAAGGACAGGTTTCTTGGGGGTTTAGTAGGGAGGGTCTTTATTCGACATCTTGTTTTCTATCAAAGTGTGTGCCTGGGGTTTCTGGATCTTTATATCCACGGGGTTCCGCATCACAAAGCGAAACCAATTCATTATGGATTAAGTTTTGCTTCCAATCAATGGCCAAAAGAACTTAAAGGACAAGGATAAACCAATTCGTAAAGGATAAAGATTCGCTTCCAATGATTGGCCAAAAGAACTTAAAGAATAATGAGAAACCAATTCCTTAAGGATTAAGACTTGCTTCCAATCAATGGCCAAAAGAACATAACTTACAAAGTGAAGCCAATTCATTATGGATTAAGTCTTGCTTCCAATAAATGGCCAAAAGAACTTAAAGGACAAGGATAAACCAATTCGTAAAGGATAAAGACTTGCTTCCAATCAATGGCCAAAAGAACTTAAAGAATAATGAGAAACCAATTCCTTAAGGATTAAGACTTGCTTCCAATCAATGGCCAAAAGAACATAACTTACAAAGTGAAACCAATTCATTATGGATTAAGTCTTGCTTCCAATAAATGGCCAAAAGAACTTAAAGGACAAGGATAAACCAATTCGCAAAGGATAAACACTTGCTTCCAATCAATGGCCAAAAGAACTTAAAGAATAATGAGAAACCAATTCCTTAAGGATTAAGACTTGCTTCCAATCAATGGCCAAAAGAACATAACTTACAAAGTGAAACCAATTCATTATGGATTAAGTCTTGCTTCCAATCAATGGCCAAAAGAACTTAAAGGACAAGGATAAACCAATTCAGAAGGATAAAGACTTGCTTCCAATGATTGGCCAAAAGAACTTAAAGAATAATGAGAAACCAATTCCTTAAGGATTAAGACTTGCTTCCAATCAATGGCCAAAAGAACATAACTTACAAAGTGAAACCAATTCATTATGGATTAAGTCTTGCTTCCAATCAATGGCCAAAAGAACTTAAAGGACAAGGATAAACCAATTCAGAAGGATAAAGATTCGCTTCCAATGATTGGCCAAAAGAACTTAAAGAATAATGAGAAACCAATTCCTTAAGGATTAAGACTTGCTTCCAATCAATGGCCAAAAGAACATAACTTACAAAGTGAAACCAATTCATTATGGATTAAGTCTTGCTTCCAATCAATGGCCAAAAGAACTTAAAGGGCAAGGATAAACCAATTTGTAAAGGATAAAGACTTGCTTCCAATCAATGGCCAAAAGAACTTAAAGAATAATGAGAAACCAATTCCTTAAGGATTAAGACTTGCTTCCAATCAATGGCCAAAAGAACATAACTTACAAAGTGAAACCAATTCATTATGGATTAAGTCTTGCTTCCAATAAATGGCCAAAAGAACTTGAATGACACGGATAAACCAATTCAGAAGGATAAAGACTTGCTTCCAATGAATGGCCAAAAGAACTTAAAGAATAATGAGAAACCAATTCCTTAAGGATTAAGACTTGCTTCCAATCAATGGCCAAAAGAACATAACTTACAAAGTGAAACCAATTCATTATGGATTAAGTCTTGCTTCCAATCAATGGCCAAAAGAACTTAAAGGACAAGGATAAACCAATTCGTAAAGGATAAAGACTTGCTTCCAATGATTGGCCAAAAGAACTTAAAGAATAATGAGAAACCAATTCCTTAAGGATTAAGACTTGCTTCCAATCAATGGCCAAAAGAACATAACTTACAAAGTGAAACCAATTCATTATGGATTAAGTCTTGCTTCCAATCAATGGCCAAAAGAACTTAAAGGGCAAGGATAAACCAATTTGTAAAGGATAAAGACTTGCTTCCAATGAATGGCCAAAAGAACTTAAAGAATAATGAGAAACCAATTCCTTAAGGATTAAGACTTGCTTCCAATCAATGGCCAAAAGAACATAACTTACAAAGTGAAACCAATTCATTATGGATTAAGTCTTGCTTCCAATAAATGGCCAAAAGAACTTAAAGGACAAGGATAAACCAATTCGTAAAGGATAAAGACTTGCTTCCAATCAATGGCCAAAAGAACTTAAAGAATAATGAGAAACCAATTCCTTAAGGATTAAGACTTGCTTCCAATCAATGGCCAAAAGAACATAACTTACAAAGTGAAACCAATTCATTATGGATTAAGTCTTGCTTCCAATCAATGGCCAAAAGAACTTAAAGGACAAGGATAAACCAATTCGTAAAGGATAAAGACTTGCTTGCAATCAATGGCCAAAAGAACTTAAAGAGTAATGAGAAACCAATTCCTTAAGGATTAAGACTTGCTTCCAATCAGTGGCCAAAAGAACATAACTTGCAAAGTGAAACCAATTCATTATGGATTAAGTCTTGCTTCCAATCAATGGCCAAAAGAACTTAAAGGACAAGGATAAACCAATTCAGAAGGATAAAGACTTGCTTCCAATGATTGGCCAAAAGAACTTAAAGAATAATGAGAAACCAATTCCTTTAGGATTAAGAGTTGCTTCCAATCAGTGGCCAAAAGAACATAACTTACAAAGTGAAGCCAATTCATTATGGATTAAGTCTTGCTTCCAATAAATGGCCAAAAGAACTTAAAGGACAAGGATAAACATATTCGCAAAGGATAAAGACTTGCATCCAATCAATTGCCAAAAGAACTTAAAGAATAATGAGAAACCGATTCCTTAAGGATTAAGACTTGCTTCCAATCAATGGCCAAAAGAACATAACTTACAAAGTGAAACCAATTCATTATGGATTAAGTTTTGCGTCCAATCAATGGCCAAAAGAACATCAAGGACAAGGATAAACCAATTCAGAAGGATAAAGACTTGCTTCCAATGATTGGCCAAAAGAACTTAAAGAATAATGAGAAACCAATTCCTTAAGGATTAAGACTTGCTTCCAATCAATGGCCAAAAGAACATAACTTATAAAGTGAAACCAATTCATTATGGATTAAGTTTTGCGTCCAATCAATGGCCAAAAGAACTTCAAGGACAAGGATAAACCAATTCGTAAAGGATAAAGACTCGCTTCCAATGATTGGCTAAAAGAACTTAAAGAATAATGAGAAACCAATTCCTTAAGGATTAAGACTTGCTTCCAATCAATGGCCAAAAGAACATAACTTACAAAGTGAAACCAATTCATTATGGATTAAGTCTTGCTTCCAATAAATGGCCAAAAGAACTTAAAGGACAAGGATAAACCAATTCGTAAAGGATAAAGACTTGCTTCCAATCAATGGCCAAAAGAACTTAAAGAATAATGAGAAACCAATTCCTTAAGGATTAAGACTTGCTTCCAATCAATGGCCAAAAGAACATAACTTACAAAGTGAAACCAATTCATTATGGATTAAGTCTTGCTTCCAATCAATGGCCAAAAGAACTTAAAGGGCAAGGATAAACCAATTCGTAAAGGATAAAGACTTGCTTCCAATGAATGGCCAAAAGAACTTAAAGAATAATGAGAAACCAATTCCTTAAGGATTAAGACTTGCTTCCAATCAATGGCCAAAAGAACTTAAAGAATAATGAGAAACCAATTCCTTAAGGATTAAGACTTGCTTCCAATCAATGGCCAAAAGAACATAACTTACAAAGTGAAACCAATTCATTATGGATTAAGTCTTGCTTCCAATCAATGGCCAAAAGAACTTAAAGGACAAGGATAAACCAATTCAGAAGGATAAAGACTTGCTTCCAATGAATGGCCAAAAGACCTTAAAGGAATAATGAGAAACCAATTCCTTGGTTAAGACTTGCTTCCAACCAATGGCCAAAAGAACTTAAAGAATAATGAGAAACCAATTCCTTAAGGATTAAGACTTGCTTCCAATCAATGGCCAAAAGAACATAACTTACAAAGTGAAACCAATTCATTATGGATTAAGTCTTGCTTCCAATCAATGGCCAAAAGAGCTTAAAGGACAAGGATAAACCAATTCGAAAAGGATAAAGACTTGCTTCCAATGAATGGCCAAAAGAACTTAAAGAATAATGAGAAACCAATTCCTTAAGGATTAAGACTTGCTTCCAATCAATGGCCAAAAGAACTTAAAGAATAATGAGAAACCAATTCCTTAAGGATTAAGACTTGCTTCCAATCAATGGCCAAAAGAACATAACTTACAAAGTGAAACCAATTCATTATGGATTAAGTCTTGCTTCCAATCAATGGCCAAAAGAACTTAAAGGGCAAGGATAAACCAATTCATAAAGGATAAAGACTTGCTTCCAATGAATGGCCAAAAGAACTTAAAGAATAATGAGAAACCAATTCCTTAAGGATTAAGACTTGCTTCCAATCAATGGCCAAAAGAACTTAAAGAATAATGAGAAACCAATTCCTTAAGGATTAAGACTTGCTTCCAATCAATGGCCAAAAGAACATAACTTACAAAGTGAAACCAATTCATTATGGATTAAGTCTTGCTTCCAATCAATGGCCAAAAGAACTTAAAGGGCAAGGATAAACCAATTCTGAAAGGATAAAGACTTGCTTCCAATGAATGGCCAAAAGAACTTAAAGAATAATGAGAAAACAATTCATGTAGGATTAAGACATGTTTCCAATCAATGGCCAAAAGAACTTAAAGAATAATGAGAAACCAATTCATTAAGGATTAAGACTTGCTTCCAATCAATGGCCAAAAGAACATAACTTACAAAGTGAAACCAATTCATTATGGATTAAGTCTTGCTTCCAATAATGGCCAAAAGAACTTAAAGGACAAGGATAAACCAATTCGTAAGGATAAAGAGTTGCTTCCAATGAATGGCCAAAAGAAGTTAAAGAAGAATGGGAAACCAATTCCTTAAGGATAAAGACTTGCTTCCAATGAATGGCCAAAAGAACTTAAAGAATAATGAGAAACCAATTCCTTAAGGATTAAGACTTGCTTCCAATCAATGGCCAAAAGAACATAACTTACAAAGTGAAACCAATTCATTATGGATTAAGTCTTGCTTCCAATCAATGGCCAAAAGAACTTAAAGGACAAGGATAAACCAATTCAGTAAAGCATAAAGACTTGCTTCCAATGATTGGCCAAAAGAACTTAAAGAATAATGAGAAACCAATTCCTTAAGGATTAAGACTTGCTTCCAATCAATGGCCAAAAGAACATAACTTACAAAGTGAAACCAATTCATTATGGATTAAGTCTTGCTTCCAATCAATGGCCAAAAGAACTTAAAGGACAAGGATAAACCAATTCAGAAGGATAAAGACTTGCTTCCAATGAATGGCCAAAAGAACTTAAAGAATAATGAGAAACCAATTCCTTAAGGATTAAGACTTGCTTCCAATCAATGGCCAAAAGAACATAACTTACAAAGTGAAACCAATTCATTATGGATTAAGTCTTGCTTCCAATAAATGGCCAAAAGAACTTAAAGGACAAGGATAAACCAATTCAGAAGGATAAAGACTTGCTTCCAATCAATGGCCAAAACAACTTAAAGAATAATGAGAAACCAATTCCTTAAGGATTAAGACTTGCTTCCAATCAATGGCCAAAAGAACATAACTTACAAAGTGAAACCAATTCATTATGGATTAACTCTTGCTTCCAATCAATGGCCGAAAGAACTTAAAGGGCAAGGATAAACCAATTCAGAAGGATAAAGACTTGCTTCCAATGAATGGCCAAAAGAACTTAAAGAATAATGAGAAACCAATTCCTTAAGGATTAAGACTTGCTTCCAATCAATGGCCAAAAGAACATAACTTACAAAGTGAAACCAATTCATTATGGATTAAGTCTTGCTTCCAATAAATGGCCAAAAGAACTTGAATGACAAGGATAAACCAATTCGTAAAGGATAAAGACTTGCTTCCAATCAATGGCCAAAAGAACTTAAAGAATAATGAGAAACCAATTCCTTAAGGATTAAGACTTGCTTCCAATCAATGGCCAAAAGAACATAACTTACAAAGTGAAACCAATTCATTATGGATTAAGTCTTGCTTCCAATAAATGGCCAAAAGAACTTGAATGACAAGGATAAACCAATTCGTAAAGGATAAAGACTTGCTTCCAAACAATGGCCAAAAGAACTTAAAGAATAATGAGAAACCAATTCCTTAAGGATTAAGACTTGCTTCCAATCAATGGCCAAAAGAACTTAAAGGGAAAGGATAAACCAATTCATTACGGATTCAGTCCTACTTCCAATGAATGGCCAAAAGAACTTAAAGGACAAGGATAAACTAATTCCTCAAGGATTCAAACTTGCTTCCAATGAATGGCCAAAAGAACTTAAAGAATAATGAGAAACCAATTCCTTAAGGATTAAGACTTGCTTCCAATCAATGGCCAAAAGAACATAACTTACAAAGTGAAACCAATTCATTATGGATTAAGTCTTGCTTCCAATCAATGGCCAAAAGAACTTAAAGGACAAGGATAAACCAATTCGTAAAGGATAAAGACTTACTTCCAATGAATGGCCAAAAGAACTTAAAGAATAATGAGAAACCAATTCCTTAAGGTGAAGACTTGCTTCCAACCAATGGCCAAAAGAACTTAAAGAATAATGAGAAACCAATTCCTTAAGGATTAAGACTTGCTTCCAATCAATGGCCAAAAGAACATAACTTACAAAGTGAAACCAATTCATTATGGATTAAGTCTTGCTTCCAATCAATGGCCAAAAGAACTTAAAGGGCAAGGATAAACCAATTCAGAAGGATAAAGACTTGCTTCCAATGAATGGCCAAAAGAACTTAAAGAATAATGAGAAACCAATTCCTTAAGGTGAAGACTTGCTTCCAATCAATGGCCAAAAGAACTTAAAGAATTAGGAGAAACCAATTCATTAAGGATTAAGACTTGCTTCCAATCAATGGCCAAAAGAACATAACTTACAAAGTGAAACCAATTCATTATGGATTAAGTCTTGCTTCCAATCAATGGCCAAAAGAACTTAAAGGGCAAGGATAAACCAATTCAGAAGGATAAAGACTTGCTTCCAATGAATGGCCAAAAGAACTTAAAGAATAATGAGAAACCAATTCCTTAAGGATTAAGACTTGCTTCCAATCAATGGCCAAAAGAACTTAAAGAATAATGAGAAACCAATTCCTTAAGGATTAAGACTTGCTTCCAATCAATGGCCAAAAGAACATAACTTACAAAGTGAAACCAATTCATTATGGATTAAGTCTTGCTTCCAATCAATGGCCAAAAGAACTTAAAGGACAAGGATAAACCAATTCGGAAAGGATAAAGACTTGCTTCCAATGAATGGCCAAAAGAACTTAAAGAATAATGAGAAACCAATTCCTTAAGGATTAAGACTTGCTTCCAATCAATGGCCAAAAGAACTTAAAGAATAATGAGAAACCAATTCCTTAAGGATTAAGACTTGCTTCCAATCAATGGCCAAAAGAACATAACTTACAAAGTGAAACCAATTCATTATGGATTAAGTCTTGCTTCCAATCAATGGCCAAAAGAACTTAAAGGGCAAGGATAAACCAATTCGTAAAGGATAAAGACTTGCTTCCAATGAATGGCCAAAAGAACATAACTTATAATAATGAGAAACCAATTCCTTAAGGGTTAAGACTTGCTTCCAATGAATGGCCAAAAGAACTTAAAGAATAATGAGAAACCAATTCCTTAAGGATTAAGACTTGCTTCCAATCAATGGCCAAAAGAACATAACTTACAAAGTGAAACCAATTCATTATGGATTAAGTCTTGCTTCCAATCAATGGCCAAAAGAACTTAAAGGACAAGGATAAACCAATTCGTAAAGGATAAAGACTTGCTTCCAATGAATGGCCAAAAGAACTTAAAGAATAATGAGAAACCAATTCCTTAAGGATTAAGACTTGCTTCCAATCAATGGCCAAAAGAACATAACTTACAAAGTGAAACCAATTCATTATGGATTAAGTCTTGCTTCCAATAAATGGCCAAAAGAACTTAAAGGACAAGGATAAACCAATTCGTAAAGGATAAAGACTTGCTTCCAATCAATGGCCAAAAGAACTTAAAGAATAATGAGAAACCAATTCCTTAAGGATTAAGACTTGCTTCCAATCAATGGCCAAAAGAACATAACTTACAAAGTGAAACCAATTCATTATGGATTAAGTCTTGCTTCCAATAAATGGCCAAAAGAACTTAAAGGACAAGGATAAACCAATTCACAAAGGATAAAGACTTGCTTCCAATCAATGGCCAAAAGAACTTAAAGAATAATGAGAAACCAATTCCTTAAGGATTAAGACTTGCTTCCAATCAATGGCCAAAAGAACATAACTTACAAAGTGAAACCAATTCATTATGGATTAAGTCTTGCTTCCAATCAATGGCCAAAAGAACTTAAAGGGCAAGGATAAACCAATTCATAAAGGATAAAGACTTGCTTCCAATGAATGGCCAAAAGAACTTAAAGAATAATGAGAAACCAATTCCTTAAGGATTAAGACTTGCTTCCAATCAATGGCCAAAAGAACATAAAGAATAAAGAGAAACCAATTCCTTAAGTATTAAGACTTGCTCCCAATCAATGGACAAGAGAACTTAACTTACAAAGGATAAACCAATTCATTATGGATTAAGACTTGCTTCCAATCAATGGCCAAAAGAACTTAAAGAATAATGATAAACCAATTCATTAAGGATTAAGACTAGCTTCCAATCAATGGCTAAAGGAACGTAAAAAATAATGAGAAACCAATTCATTATGGATTAAGTCTTGCTTCCAATCAATGGCCAAAAGAACTTAAAGAATAATGAGAAACCAATTCCTTAAGGATTAAGACTTGCTTCCAATCAATGGCCAAAAGAACATAACTTACAAAGTGAAACCAATTCATTATGGATTAAGTCTTGCTTCCAATCAATGGCCAAAAGAACTTAAAGGACAAGGATAAACCAATTCGTAAAGGATAAAGACTTGCTTCCAATGAATGGCCAAAAGAACTTAAAGAATAATGAGAAACCAATTCCTTAAGGATAAAGACTTGCTTCCAATCAATGGCCAAAAGAACTTAAAGAATAATGAGAAACCAATTCCTTAAGGATTAAGACTTGCTTCCAATCAATGGCCAAAAGAACATAACTTACAAAGTGAAACCAATTCATTATGGATTAAGTCTTGCTTCCAATCAATGGCCAAAAGAACTTAAAGGACAAGGATAAACCAATTCGTAAAGGATAAAGACTTGCTTCCAATGAATGGCCAAAAGAACTTAAAGAATAATGAGAAACCAATTCCTTAAGGATTAAGACTTGCTTCCAATCAATGGCCAAAAGAACATAACTTACAAAGTGAAACCAATTCATTATGGATTAAGTCTTGCTTCCAATCAATGGCCAAAAGAACTTAAAGGACAAGGATAAACCAATTGCTAAAGGATAAAGATTTGCTTCCAATGATTGGCCAAAAGAACTTAAAGAATAATGAGAAACCAATTCCTTAAGGATTAAGACTTGCTTCCAATCAATGGCCAAAAGAACATAACTTACAAAGTGAAACCAATTCATTATGGATTAAGTCTTGCTTCCAATCAATGGCCAAAAGAACTTAAAGGACAAGGATAAACCAATTTGTAAAGGATAAAGACTTGCTTCCAATGAATGGCCAAAAGAACTTAAAGAATAATGAGAAACCAATTCCTTAAGGATTAAGACTTGCTTCCAATCAATGGCCAAAAGAACATAACTTACAAAGTGAAACCAATTCATTATGGATTAAGTCTTGCTTCCAATAAATGGCCAAAAGAACTTAAAGGACAAGGATAAACCAATTCAGAAGGATAAAGACTTGCTTCCAATCAATGGCCAAAAGAACTTAAAGAATAATGAGAAACCAATTCCTTAAGGATTAAGACTTGCTTCCAATCAATGGCCAAAAGAACATAACTTACAAAGTGAAACCAATTCATTATGGATTAAGTCTTGCTTCCAATCAATGGCCAAAAGAACTTAAAGGACAAGGATAAACCAATTCGTAAAGGATAAAGACTTGCTTCCAATCAATGGCCAAAAGAACTTAAAGAATAATGAGAAACCAATTCCTTAAGGATTAAGACTTGCTTCCAATCAATGGCCAAAAGAACATAACTTACAAAGTGAAACCAATTCATTATGGATTAAGTCTTGCTTCCAATCAATGGCCAAAAGAACTTAAAGGACAAGCATTAACCAATTCAGTAAAGGATAAAGACTTGCTTCCAATGAATGGCCAAAAGAACTTAAAGAATAATGAGAAACCAATTCCTTAAGGATTAAGACTTGCTTCCAATCAATGGCCAAAAGAACATAACTTACAAAGTGAAACCAATTCATTATGGATTAAGTCTTGCTTCCAATCAATGGCCAAAAGAACTTAAAGGACAAGGATAAACCAATTCGTAAAGGATAAAGACTTGCTTCCAATCAATGGCCAAAAGAACTTAAAGAATAATGAGAAACCAATTCCTTAAGGATTAAGACTTGCTTCCAATCAATGGCCAAAAGAACATAACTTACAAAGTGAAACCAATTCATTATGGATTAAGTCTTGCTTCCAATAAATGGCCAAAAGAACTTAAAGGACAAGGATAAACCAATTCGTAAAGGATAAAGACTTGCTTCCAATCAATGGCCAAAAGAACTTAAAGAATAATGAGAAACCAATTCCTTAAGGATTAAGACTTGCTTCCAATCAATGGCCAAAAGAACATAACTTACAAAGTGAAACCAATTCATTATGGATTAAGTCTTGCTTCCAATCAATGGCCAAAAGAACTTAAAGGGCAATGATAAACCAATCGATAAAGGATAAAGACTTGCTTCCAATGAATGGCCAAAAGAACTTAAAGAATAATGAGAAACCAATTCCTTAAGGATTAAGACTTGCTTCCAATCAATGGCCAAAAGAACTTAAAGAATAATGAGAAACCAATTCCTTAAGGATTAAGACTTGCTTCCAATCAATGGCCAAAAGAACATAACTTACAAAGTGAAACCAATTCATTATGGATTAAGTCTTGCTTCCAATCAATGGCCAAAAGAACTTAAAGGGCAAGGATAAACCAATTCATAAGGATAAAGACTTGCTTCCAATGAATGGCCAAAAGAACTTAAAGAATAATGAGAAACCAATTCCTTAAGGATTAAGACTTGCTTCCAATCAATGGCCAAAAGAACTTAAAGAATAATGAGAAACCAATTCCTTAAGGATTAAGACTTGCTTCCAATCAATGGCCAAAAGAACATAACTTACAAAGTGAAACCAATTCATTATGGATTAAGTCTTGCTTCCAATCAATGGCCAAAAGAACTTAAAGGGCAAGGATAAACCAATTCATAAAGGATAAAGACTTGCTTCCAATGAATGGCCAAAAGACCTTAAAGAATAATGAGAAACCAATTCCTTAAGGGTTAAGACTTGCTTCCAACCAATGGCCAAAAGAACTTAAAGAATAATGAGAAACCAATTCCTTAAGGATTAAGACTTGCTTCCAATCAATGGCCAAAAGAACATAACTTACAAAGTGAAACCAATTCATTATGGATTAAGTCTTGCTTCCAATCAATGGCCAAAAGAACTTAAAGGACAAGGATAAACCAATTCGTAAAGGATAAAGACTCGCTTCCAATGATTGGCCAAAAGAACTTAAAGAATAATGAGAAACCAATTCCTTAAGGATTAAGACTTGCTTCCAATCAATGGCCAAAAGAACATAACTTACAAAGTGAAACCAATTCATTATGGATTAAGTCTTGCTTCCAATCAATGGCCAAAAGAACTTAAAGGACAAGGATAAACCAATTTGTAAAGGATAAAGACTCGCTTCCAATGATTGGCCAAAAGAACTTAAAGAATAATGAGAAACCAATTCCTTAAGGATTAAGACTTGCTTCCAATCAATGGCCAAAAGAACATAACTTACAAAGTGAAACCAATTCATTATGGATTAAGTCTTGCTTCCAATAAATGGCCAAAAGAACTTAAAGGACAAGGATAAACCAATTCAGAAGGATAGAGACTTGCTTCCAATGAATGGCCAAAAGAACTTAAAGAATAATGAGAAACCAATTCCTTAAGGATTAAGACTTGCTTCCAATCAATGGCCAAAAGAACATAACTTACAAAGTGAAACCAATTCATTATGGATTAAGTCTTGCTTCCAATCAATGGCCAAAAGAACTTAAAGGACAAGGATAAACCAATTCGTAAAGGATAAAGACTTGCTTCCAATGAATGGCCAAAAGAACTTAAAGAATAATGAGAAACCAATTCCTTAAGGATTAAGACTTGCTTCCAATCAATGGCCAAAAGAACATAACTTACAAAGTGAAACCAATTCATTATGGATTAAGTCTTGCTTCCAATCAATGGCCAAAAGAACTTAAAGGGCAAGGATAAACCAATTCAGAAGGATAAAGACTTGCTTCCAATGAATGGCCAAAAGAACTTAAAGAATAATGAGAAACCAATTCCTTAAGGATTAAGACTTGCTTCCAATCAATGGCCAAAAGAACATAACTTACAAAGTGAAACCAATTCATTATGGATTAAGTCTTGCTTCCAATAAATGGCCAAAAGAACTTAAAGGACAAGGATAAACCAATTCGAAAAGGATAAAGACTTGCTTCTAATCAATGGCCAAAAGAACTTAAAGAATAATGAGAAACCAATTCCTTAAGGATTAAGACTTGCTTCCAATCAATGGCCAAAAGAACATAACTTACAAAGTGAAACCAATTCATTATGGATTAAGTCTTGCTTCCAATAAATGGCCAAAAGAACTTAAAGGACAAGGATAAACCAATTCATAAAGGATAAAGACTTGCTTCTAATCAATGGCCAAAAGAACTTAAAGAATAATGAGAAACCAATTCCTTAAGGATTAAGACTTGCTTCCAATCAATGGCCAAAAGAACATAACTTACAAAGTGAAACCAATTCATTATGGATTAAGTCTTGCTTCCAATCAATGGCCAAAAGAACTTAAAGGGCAAGGATAAACCAATTCAGAAGGATAAAGACTTGCTTCCAATGAATGGCCAAAAGAACTTAAAGAATAATGAGAAACCAATTCCTTAAGGATTAAGACTTGCTTCCAATCAATGGCCAAAAGAACTTAAAGAATAATGAGAAACCAATTCCTTAAGGATTAAGACTTGCTTCCAATCAATGGCCAAAAGAACATAACTTACAAAGTGAAACCAATTCATTATGGATTAAGTCTTGCTTCCAATCAATGGCCAAAAGAACTTAAAGGACAAGGATAAACCAATTCGTAAAGGATAAAGACTTGCTTCCAATCAATGGCCAAAAGAACTTAAAGAATAATGAGAAACCAATTCCTTAAGGATTAAGACTTGCTTCCAATCAATGGCCAAAAGAACTTAAAGAATAATGAGAAACCAATTCCTTAAGGATTAAGACTTGCTTCCAATCAATGGCCAAAAGAACATAACTTACAAAGTGAAACCAATTCATTATGGATTAAGACTTGCTTCCAATCAATGGCCAAAAGAACTTAAAGGGCAAGGATAAACCAATTCATAAAGGATAAAGACTTGCTTCCAATGAATGGCCAAAAGAACTTAAAGAATAATGACAAACCAATTCCTTAAGGATAAAGACTTGCTTCCAATCAATGGCCAAAAGAACTTAAAGAATAATGAGAAACCAATTCCTTAAGGATTAAGACTTGCTTCCAATCAATGGCCAAAAGAACATAACTTACAAAGTGAAACCAATTCATTATGGATTAAGTCTTGCTTCCAATCAATGGCCAAAAGAACTTAAAGGACAAGGATAAACCAATTCATTCGTAAAGGATAAAGACTTGCTTCCAATGAATGGCCAAAAGAACTTAAAGAATAATGAGAAACCAATTCCTTAAGGATTAAGACTTGCTTCCAATCAATGGCCAAAAGAACTTAAAGAATAATGAGAAACCAATTCCTTAAGGATTAAGACTTGCTTCCAATCAATGGCCAACAGAACATAACTTACAAAGTGAAACCAATTCATTATGGATTAAGACTTGCTTCCAATCAATGGCCAAAAGAACTTAAAGAATAAGGAGAAACCAATTCCTTAAGGATTAAGACTTGCTTCCAATCAATGGCCAAAAGAACACAACTTACAATAATGAGAAACCAATTCATTAAGGATTAAGACTTGCTTCCAATCAATGGCCAAAAGAACTTAAAGAATAATGAGAAACCAATTCCTTAAGGATTAAGACTTGCTTCCAATCAATGGCCAAAAGAACATAACTTACAAAGTGAAACCAATTCATTATGGATTAAGTCTTGCTTCCAATCAATGGCCAAAAGAACTTAAAGGGCAAGGATAAACCAATTCAGAAGGATAAAGACTTGCTTCCAATGAATGGCCAAAAGAACTTAAAGAATAATGAGAAACCAATTCCTTAAGGATAAAGACTTGCTTCCAATCAATGGCCAAAAGAACTTAAAGAATAATGAGAAACCAATTCCTTAAGGATTAAGACTTGCTTCCAATCAATGGCCAAAAGAACATAACTTACAAAGTGAAACCAATTCATTATGGATTAAGTCTTGCTTCCAATCAATGGCCAAAAGAACTTAAAGGGCAAGGATAAACCAATTCGTAAAGGATAAAGACTTGCTTCCAATGAATGGCGAAAAGAACTTAAAGAATAATGAGAAACCAATTCCTTAAGGATTAAGACTTGCTTCCAATGAATGGCCAAAAGAACTTAAAGAATAATGAGAAACCAATTCCTTAAGGATTAAGACTTGCTTCCAATCAATGGCCAAAAGAACATAACTTACAAAGTGAAACCAATTCATTATGGATTAAGTCTTGCTTCCAATCAATGGCCAAAAGAGCTTAAAGGACAAGGATAAACCAATTTGTAAAGGATAAAGATTCGCTTCCAATGATTGGCCAAAAGAACTTAAAGAATAATGAGAAACCAATTCCTTAAGGATTAAGACTTGCTTCCAATCAATGGCCAAAAGAACATAACTTACAAAGTGAAACCAATTCATTATGGATTAAGTCTTGCTTCCAATCAATGGCCAAAAGAACTTAAAGGGCAAGGATAAACCAATTCAGAAGGATAAAGACTTGCTTCCAATCAATGGCCAAAAGAACTTAAAGAATAATGAGAAACCAATTCCTTAAGGATTAAGACTTGCTTCCAATCAATGGCCAAAAGAACATAACTTACAAAGTGAAACCAATTCATTATGGATTAAGTCTTGCTTCCAATAAATGGCCAAAAGAACTTAAAGGACAAGGATAAACCAATTCAGAAGGATAAAGACTTGCTTCCAATCAATGGCCAAAAGAACTTTAAGAATAATGAGAAACCAATTCCTTAAGGATTAAGACTTGCTTCCAATCAATGGCCAAAAGAACATAACTTACAAAGTGAAACCAATTCATTATGGATTAAGTCTTGCTTCCAATCAATGGCCAAAAGAACTTAAAGGGCAAGGATAAACCAATTCGAAAATGATAAAGACTTGCTTCCAATGAATGGCCAAAAGAACTTAAAGAATAATGAGAAACCAATTCCTTAAGGATTAAGACTTGCTTCCAATCAATGGCCAAAAGAACATAACTTACAAAGTGAAACCAATTCATTATGGATTAAGTCTTGCTTCCAATAAATGGCCAAAAGAACTTAAAGGACAAGGATAAACCAATTCAGAAGGATAAAGACTTGCTTCCAATGAATGGCCAAAAGAACTTAAAGAATAATGAGAAACCAATTCCTTAAGGATTAAGACTTGCTTCCAATCAATGGCCAAAAGAACATAACTTACAAAGTGAAACCAATTCATTATGGATTATGTCTTGCTTCCAATAAATGGCCAAAAGAACTTAAAGGACAAGGATAAACCAATTCATAACGGACAGAGACTTGGTTCCAATCAATGGCCAAAAGAACTTAAAGAATAATGAGAAACCAATTCCTTAAGGATTAAGACTTGCTTCCAATCAATGGCCAAAAGAACTTAAAGGGCAAGGATAAACCAATTCCTAATGGATTAAGTCTTGCTTCCAATGAATGGCCAAAAGAACTTAAAGGGCAAGGATAAACCAATTCCTAAAGGATAAAGACTTGCTTCCAATCAATGGCCAAAAGAACTTAAAGAATAATGAGAAACCAATTCCTTAAGGATTAAGACTTGCTTCCAATCAATGGCCAAAAGAACATAACTTACAAAGTGAAACCAATTCATTATGGATTAAGTCTTGCTTCCAATCAATGGCCAAAAGAACTTAAAGGACAAGGATAAACCAATTCAGAAGGATAAAGACTTGCTTCCAATGAATGGCCAAAAGAACTTAAAGAATAATGAGAAACCAATTCCTTAAGGATTAAGACTTGCTTCCAATCAATGGCCAAAAGAACTTAAAGAATAATGAGAAACCAATTCCTTAAGGATTAAGACTTGCTTCCAATCAATGGCCAAAAGAACATAACTTACAAAGTGAAACCAATTCATTATGGATTAAGTCTTGCTTCCAATCAATGGCCAAAAGAACTTAAAGGACAAGGATAAACCAATTCGTAAAGGATAAAGACTTGCTTCCAATGAATGGCCAAAAGAACATAACTTATAATAATGAGAAACCAATTCCTTAAGGAATAAGACTTGCTTCCAATGAATGGCCAAAAGAACTTAAAGAATAATGAGAAACCAATTCCTTAAGGATTAAGACTTGCTTCCAATCAATGGCCAAAAGAACATAACTTACAAAGTGAAACCAATTCATTATGGATTAAGTCTTGCTTCCAATCAATGGCCAAAAGAACTTAAAGGGCAAGGATAAACCAATTCAGAAGGATAAAGACTTGCTTCCAATGAATGGCCAAAAGAACTTAAAGAATAATGAGAAACCAATTCCTTAAGGATTAAGACTTGCTTCCAATCAATGGCCAAAAGAACATAACTTACAAAGTGAAACCAATTCATTATGGATTAAGTCTTGCTTCCAATAAATGGCCAAAAAAACTTAAAGGTCAAGGATAAACCAATTGTAAAGGATAAAGACTTGCTTCCAATGAATGGCCAAAAGAACTTAAAGAATAATGAGAAACCAATTCCTTAAGGATTAAGACTTGCTTCCAATCAATGGCCAAAAGAACATAACTTACAAAGTGAAACCAATTCATTATGGATTAAGTCTTGCTTCCAATCAATGGCCAAAAGAACTTAAAGGGCAAGGATAAACCAATTCAGAAGGATAAAGACTTGCTTCCAATGAATGGCCAAAAGAACTTAAAGAATAATGAGAAACCAATTCCTTAAGGATTAAGACTTGCTTCCAATCAATGGCCAAAAGAACATAACTTACAAAGTGAAACCAATTCATTATGGATTAAGTCTTGCTTCCAATAAATGGCCAAAAGAACTTAAAGGACAAGGATAAACCAATTCGTAAAGGATAAAGACTTGCTTCCAATCAATGGCCAAAAGAACTTAAAGAATAATGAGAAACCAATTCCTTAAGGATTAAGACTTGCTTCCAATCAATGGCCAAAAGAACATAACTTACAAAGTGAAACCAATTCATTATGGATTAAGTCTTGCTTCCAATAAATGGCCAAAAGAACTTAAAGGACAAGGATAAACCAATTTGTAAAGGATAAAGACTTGCTTCCAATCAATGGCCAAAAGAACTTAAAGAATAATGAGAAACCAATTCCTTAAGGATTAAGACTTGCTTCCAATCAATGGCCAAAAGAACATAACTTACAAAGTGAAACCAATTCATTATGGATTAAGTCTTGCTTCCAATCAATGGCCAAAAGAACTTAAAGGACAAGGATAAACCAATTCGAAAAGGATAAAGACTTGCTTCCAATGAATGGCCAAAAGAACTTAAAGAATAATGAGAAACCAATTCCTTAAGGATTAAGACTTGCTTCCAATCAATGGCCAAAAGAACTTAAAGAATAATGAGAAACCAATTCCTTAAGGATTAAGACTTGCTTCCAATCAATGGCCAAAAGAACATAACTTACAAAGTGAAACCAATTCATTATGGATTAAGTCTTGCTTCCAATCAATGGCCAAAAGAACTTAAAGGACAAGGATAAACCATTTCGTCAAGGATAAAGACTTGCTTCCAATGAATGGCCAAAAGAACTTAAAGAATAATGAGAAACCAATTCCTTTAGGATAAAGACTTGCTTCCAATCAATGGCCAAAAGAACTTAAAGAATAATGAGAAACCAATTCCTTAAGGATTAAGACTTGCTTCCAATCAATGGCCAAAAGAACATAACTTACAAAGTGAAACCAATTCATTATGGATTAAGTCTTGCTTCCAATCAATGGCCAAAAGAACTTAAAGGGCAAGGATAAACCAATTCGTAAAGGATAAAGACTTGCTTCCAATCAATGGCCAAAAGAACTTAAAGAATAATGAGAAACCAATTCCTTAAGGATTAAGACTTGCTTCCAATCAATGGCCAAAAGAACATAACTTACAAAGTGAAACCAATTCATTATGGATTAAGTCTTGCTTCCAATAAATGGCCAAAAGAACTTAAAGGACAAGGATAAACCAGTTCATAAAGGATAAAGACTTGCTTCCAATCAATGGCCAAAAGAACTTAAAGAATAATGAGAAACCAATTCCTTAAGGATTAAGACTTGCTTCCAATCAATGGCCAAAAGAACATAACTTACAAAGTGAAACCAATTCATTATGGATTAAGTCTTGCTTCCAATCAATGGCCAAAAGAACTTAAAGGACAAGGATAAACCAATTCGAAAAGGATAAAGACTTGCTTCCCACCAATGGCCAAAAGAACTTAAAGAATAATGAGAAACCAATTCCTTAAGGATTAAGACTTGCTTCCAATCAATGGCCAAAAGAACATAACTTACAAAGTGAAACCAATTCATTATGGATTAAGTCTTGCTTCCAATAAATGGCCAAAAGAACTTAAAGGACAAGGATAAACCAATTCAGAAGGATAAAGACTTGCTTCCAATCAATGGCCAAAAGAACTTAAAGAATAATGAGAAACCAATTCCTTAAGGATTAAGACTTGCTTCCAATCAATGGCCAAAAGAACATAACTTACAAAGTGAAACCAATTCATTATGGATTAAGTCTTGCTTCCAATAAATGGCCAAAAGAACTTAAAGGACAAGGATAAACCAATTTGTAAAGGATAAAGACTTGCTTCCAATCAATGGCCAAAAGAACTTAAAGAATAATGAGAAACCAATTCCTTAAGGATTAAGACTTGCTTCCAATCAATGGCCAAAAGAACATAACTTACAAAGTGAAACCAATTCATTATGGATTAAGTCTTGCTTCCAATCAATGGCCAAAAGAACTTAAAGGACAAGGATAAACCAATTCGAGAAGGATAAAGACTTGCTTCCAATGAATGGCCAAAAGAACTTAAAGAATAATGAGAAACCAATTCCTTAAGGATTAAGACTTGCTTCCAATCAATGGCCAAAAGAACTTAAAGAATAATGAGAAACCAATTCCTTAAGGATTAAGACTTGCTTCCAATCAATGGCCAAAAGAACATAACTTACAAAGTGAAACCAATTCATTATGGATTAAGTCTTGCTTCCAATCAATGGCCAAAAGAACTTAAAGGGCAAGGATAAACCAATTCGTAAAGGATAAAGACTTGCTTCCAATGAATGGCCAAAAGAACTTAAAGAATAATGAGAAACCAATTCCTTAAGGATTAAGACTTGCTTCCAACCAATGGCCAAAAGAACTTAAAGAATAATGAGAAACCAATTCCTTAAGGATTAAGACTTGCTTCCAATCAATGGCCAAAAGAACATAACTTACAAAGTGAAACCAATTCATTATGGATTAAGTCTTGCTTCCAATAAATGGCCAAAAGAACTTAAAGGACAAGGATAAACCCATTCAGAAGGATAAAGACTTGCTTCCAATGAATGGCCAAAAGAACTTAAAGAATAATGAGAAACCAATTCCTTAAGGATTAAGACTTGCTTCCAATCAATGGCCAAAAGAACATAACTTACAAAGTGAAACCAATTCATTATGGATTAAGTCTTGCTTCCAATTAGTGGCCAAAAGAACTTAAAGGACAAGGATAAACCAATTCGTAAAGGATAAAGATTTGCTTCCAATGATTGGCCAAAAGAAGTTAAAGAATAATGAGAAACCAATTCCTTAAGGATCAAGACTTGCTTCCAATCAATGGCCAAAAGAACATAACTTACAAAGTGAAACCAATTCATTATGGATTAAGTCTTGCTTACTATAAATGGCCAAAAGAACTTTGTAACACCCTACTAATTTTATGTTATGCTTAAGTCATAGCATGAAACTAGTCAGGTCGTGTTACCGTGTTGATACTTTTCTTACCTTTCTTGTTTATAATTTCCCTTTTAAATCGCTCTCTATTGACGAAAACGGCGTACTACTATATTAAACTGAAACAAATGTAATATCACCAAGATAAGTATAGTATAACAATGTTATCGCATACGTGTAAACATGTATATGTATCAAGTCAACTGTTTCAGCTTATGTACAAAGATTTAAAGTAAAAATACATACATGGGGTAGTGTATCTAAACACCATACTGCCCTCATTTATCAGCCTTCCCTATGGACCTGATAGGTCATTACATAATCTCATCGCTAATTCTACAGTCAAACCCATGACCCAAAGCTACATGTCAGTCCAAAAGAGGGTCATCTTGTACAACATCCATCGCCGCTAAGCTACTCCGTCAGGTAGCCGTTAGCCATGCCAGGCTCGGCGAGTATAGTCCACGCTAGGTCCCGAGGAGGAAGAGGGCGACGCCGGTGGCCTCGGCGGTCACTCTCGGAACTCGGCCGGGACGTCGGGGCTACTGCGTGGTGACTCAGGAGCGTGGTCGGGGTGCAGGAGGTGCAGGGGTGTGGGTGCATCATATGTAGAGGGATGGCAATATAAGGGGCAGCAGGTCAAATAGGGATCGTGTAAAGGAACATCAAAGTTCCTGTCGCTACATAAGTACAAACGAAAGTTACACGTACCGGCTATGTACAGAGAGTCCAACTCCAGTCATGGTGGAACCGAAGTGTGGATCTCAATAAAAGGGTGGTGTGGAATCCATCGCTCGAATCTCGAGAATGATGCGAATACACAAGACGGGTGAGAATTTCAGGAAAATTCTCGGTAGGATTCGGATTATACTGACCGACATTACATACATTCTCGCTACCTCGGGTTTACTTAATTATTAAAATACGTGTGCAAACTAAAAGTCCATTTTCATGAGTTTAAAAACATGTCTGGTCCGAGGTAAGGTTCAATTTTACTTTAATTGGCATAAGAAACGAAATAAGTACTAATACTAATGCAATGTAATGATAAATGGAATAAATCAATGAATAGCAGTGAGCAATTGTAATGCATAATTGTAAACATCCTGATGCAACTACTCCACGTAATTATGCTTTCATATAATCATGTAAATTCATTCTTGAACTTTCTTTCATAAATTCTTTCATTACTTTCCATCATTTTTCCATCTCTCTTGGTCCCCTGGGAGTTCTTGGCCATTTTAGACTCCTGGGTAATAGTCTGCTTATCAGGATCGAGCTCGTTCCTATACAGAAACGCCGGGTTTACTTTCCCCGACCTTTCCACCGATCTATTCCCATTAACTTTCTATCCGGGGCTGGCCCAAGTAGTATGGAACTTGCATAATAACATGCTTCTTTTCATGACTTTCATGACTTTCTTAAGAATGTATATGCATTCATATGTGATTCATAACTTGTACATGGGTTCTACCGAAACTTCGGCAGCATAACGGAACGTGTCCGCTTCCCCATGAATAGTGCCAGCCAATCAATACATCAATATATCACAAGAAGCACAAATTCACATGTATACTCCAACATAAAACTCCAAGTCATATCAAATTCATTAAGACAGAAATTCTGCCTTAGCATATACAACCAACCCGGTTCTTGTAATTCATGCCACAATTTCATTTTAACTCATTTGGACCTCAAATTTGAGTATGTTACAGGGTTGTGTGTCTATTTTCTAACCTCTTTGGTCCCATCTAATTTCGGTATCTATAACTCTAGATATCTAAACTTTATCTCGGTCTGCCCATTAGCTAGCCAGAATCAGGCAACTAAAAATAGAAATTCACCAAAAATCGAAAACTCACTCAAATCAGACGAAATTGGTCTCATATTAAAGATAACAGGACAACCTTTCATATACAAAAAGTTCCATTTCATTTGCCTTAGTAGGACTCGAGTTACAAGCCCCGAAACTTAGCCTTTCTGAACTGCCCTGTGTTGGCCTGGTTTGGACATAGGGTAACTTCTTCAAATCACTGGGAACAACTGAGTGGATAACAAACTCGGAATTTCTCTGGATGTTGTTCTCCTACGTGTAAGCTTTCCAACAAGGTTGGTTTCACTCATTTTCATGTAGTATAGGTCGAGATCTACCCTAAATAATCCAATCTGCCCAGAGCCAGAGTCAAAACCCTAGGTCGAGATTCAGAAATTCATATCTTCCACAATTCTGATCCAAAACCCTTATATGATATGTCTATGGAAAGCCCTAGATGTCTAGTTTCATCTAAAAATAGGTTCATCGAATTTGACCGATCGTAGGCGGCGCCGTACGCTCCGCCATATGGTGTGCCGCGGGCTCTCCACCAAGACAGCACCTCTAGCCATCTAATCCTCTTAGTTTTCTTCTTCTAATTCTACTTCTAACTCAAAATCTTCTATTAATCCAAGTATAATTATTCAATTCACACATCAATTAAGGTGAAACTAATTCAGTCCAGCCAGCCAAGTGCATGGATCTAATGCAAGAAATTAAAACCCCTACCTTTGATTTAAGTGTTTTGGTGCTGAGTTCTTGAAATTTGGATGAACAAGGCTGGAATTTTGCTTAAGTCTTGGATGTGTGAGCAAGAGAAAAGAGAGCTGATGGAGAAGAGGAAAAGCAATGTGAATAATGGTCTGATTCAAAGGAGGATAGTGTGTTATATAGGCATGAGTGGGAGTTAACTTGGAAGATTGTGATTGGTTGCCCTCTTTGTGTGGTAGAATCACTCTCCACGTCGCCTAAGTGGTAGGAGTTTCTAGCATATTCTGGAAACGAAATCGGAACTCGTACGCTACATAAAGTCGGAACTCGTGAACCTCCTGTATATGAAGTCGGAACTCAGAAAACATCCAGTCTAATTGAAACTTAAAAGTAGAGCCTGGTGAGAAGCCAAGCACTTAAGGTCGGAACTCGTAAATCATGAACTTTCTATCCCGGAACTCGAAAAGATATAGAAGTGAGAGCTACTAATATTGAACTCAAGATCGGATCTCGTACCAGTTGTGAGTCATAATGTTGGAATTCGGAATACATTCAGTTCATCTGAGCCTCAGAGACGAAGTCGGAAATCGAACATTTTACTCTTTGAGCGATAAGATCGGAAGTCGTAAAAGTGCTGAAGTCGACAACGAACTCGTAAGTTGGAAGCATCAGTCACCCTCATTTCATCTCACGAAATTGGAAGTCGGAATTCATACCGAGGAGGTCAAAATTTACCCACGCTTACAAGGTTGGAAATCGTAAGCTCCATCCATTAAATCGGAGAGCGTAAGCTGCATGCCTGAGGTCGGAAATCGGAAGAAGTCCCTTGTAAGCCTTGAAACGGAGTCGGAAGTCGAGGCTAGTGTTGAGGTCGGAGGCCAAGTGTAAGGAAACTCGGAAATCGGAACTGTCAAAAATAATGGGGATCGGAAGTCGGAATTCGCGGATGTTACAAACTTAAAGGGCAAGGATAAACCAATTCGTAAATGATAAAGACTTGCTTCCAATGAATGGCCAAAAGACCTTAAAGAATAATGAGATACCAATTCCTGAAGGGTTAAGACTTGCTTCCAACCAATGGCCAAAAGAACTTAAAGAATAATGAGAAACCAATTCCTTAAGGATTAAGACTTGCTTCCAATCAATGGCCAAAAGAACATAACTTACAAAGTGAAGCCAATTCATTATGGATTAAGTCTTGCTTCCAATAAATGGCCAAAAGAACTTAAAGGACAAGGATAAACCAATTCGTAAAGGATAAAGACTTGCTTCCAAACAATGGCCAAAAGAACTTAAAGAATAATGAGAAACCAATTCCTTAAGGATTAAGACTTGCTTCCAATCAATGGCGAAAAGAACATAACGCACCAAGCGAAACCAATTCATTATGGATTATGTTTTGCTTCCAATCAATGGCCAAAGGAACTTAAAGGGCAAGGACAAACCAATTCATAAAGGATAAAGACTTGCTTCCCACCAATGGCCAAAATAACTTAAAGAATAATGAGAAACCAATTCCTTAAGGATTAAGACTTGCTTCCAATCAATGGGCAAAAGAACTTAAAGAATAATGAGAAACCAATTGCTTAAGGATTAAGACTTGCTTCTAATCAATGGCCAAAAGAACATAACTTACAAAGTGAAACCAATTCATTATGGATTAAGTCTTGCTTCCAATCAATGGCCAGAAGAACTTCAAGGACAAGGATAAACCAATTCGTAAAGGATAAAGACTCGCTTCCAATGATTGGCCAAAAGAACTTAAAGAATAATGAGAAACGAACTCCTTAAGGGTTAAGACTTGCTTCCAATCAATGGCCAAAAGAACATAACTTACAAAGTGAAACCAATTCATTATGGATTATGTTTTGCTTCCAATAAATGGCCAAAAGAACTTAAAGGGCAAGGATAAACCAATTCGTAAAGGATAAAGACTAGCTTCCAATGAATGGCCAAAAGACCTTAAAGAATAATAAGATACCAATTCCTTAAGGGTTTTAAGACTTGCTTCCAACCAATGGCCAAAAGAACATAAAGAATAATGAGAAACCAATTCCTTAAGGATTAAGACTTGCTTCCAATCAATGGCCAAAAGAACATAACTTACAAGGTGAAGACAATTCATTATGGATTAAGTCTTGCTTCCAATAAATGGCCAAAAGAACATAAAGGACAAGGATCAACCAATTCGTAAAGGATAAAGACTTGCTTCCAAACAATGGCCAAAAGAACTTAAAGAATAATGAGAAACCAATTCCTTAAGGATTAAGACTTGCTTCCAATCAATGGCCAAAAGAACATAACGCACCAAGTGAAACCAATTCATTATGGATTATGTCTTGCTTCCAATAAATGGCCACAAGAACTAAAAGGACAAGGATAAACCAATTAAGTAAAGGTTAAAGACTTGCTACCAATCAATGGCCAAAAGAACTTAAAGAATAATGAGAAACCAATTCCTTAAGGATTAAGACTTGCTTCCAATCAATGGCGAAAAGAACATAATGCACCAAGTGAAACCAATTCATTATGGATTATGTCTTGCTTCCAATAAATGGCCAAAAGAACTAAAAGGACAAGGATAAACCAATTAAGAAGGATAAAGACTTGCTTCCAATCAATGGCCAAAAGAACATAACTTACAAAGTGAAACCAATTCATTATGGATTAAGTCTTGCTTCCAATAAATGGCCAAAAGAACTTAAAGGACAAGGATAAAACAATTCGTAACGGATAAAGACTTTGTTCCAATCAATGGCCAAAAGAACTTAAAGAATAATGAGAAACCAATTCCTTAAGGATTAAGACTTGCTTCCAATCAATGGCCAAAAGAACATAACTTACAAAGTGAAACCAATTCATTATGGATTAAGTCTTGCTTCCAATCAATGGCCAAAAGAACTTAAAGGGCAAGGATAAACCAATTCGTGACTTGCTTCCCACCAATGGCCAAAAGAACTTAAAGAATAATGAGAAACCAATTCCTTAAGGATTAAGACTTGCTTCCAATCAATGGCCAAAAGAACATAACGCACCAAGTGAAACCAATTCATTATGGATTATGTCTTGCTTCCAATAAATGGCCAAAAGAACTTAAAGGACAAGGATAAACCAATTCGTAAAGGTTAAAGACTTGCTACCAATCAATGGCCAAAAGAACTTAAAGAATAATGAGAAACCAATTCCTTAAGGATTAAGACTTGCTTCCAATCAATGGCCAAAACAACATAACGCACCAAGTGAAACCAATTCATTATGGATTATGTCTTGCTTCCAATAAATGGCCAAAAGAACTAAAAGGACAAGGATAAACCAATTCATAAAGGTTAAAGACTTGCTACCAATCAATGGCCAAAAGAACTTAAAGAATAATGAGAAACCAATTCCTTAAGGATTACGACTTGCTTCCAATCAATGGCGAAAAGAACATAATGCACGAAGTGAAACCAATTCATTATGGATTATGTCTTGCTTCCAATAAATGGCCAAAAGAACTAAAAGGACAAGGATAAACCTATTCGTAAAGGTTAAAGACTTGCTACCAATCAATGGCCAAAAGAACATAACTTACAAAGTGAAGCCAATTCATTATGGATTAAGTCTTGCTTCCAATAAATGGCCAAAAGAACTTAAAGGACAAGGATAAAACAATTCGTAATGGATAAAGACTTTGTTCCAATCAATGGCCAAAAGAACATATCTTACAAGTGAAACCAATTCATTATGGATTAAGTCTTGCTTCCAATCAATGGCCAAAAGAACTTAAAGGGCAAGGATAAACCAATTCGTGACTTGCTTCCCACCAATGGCCAAAAGAACTTAAAGAATAATGAGAAACGAACTCCTTAAGGGTTAAGACTTGCTTCCAATCAATGGCCAAAAGAACATAACTTACAAAGTGAAACCAATTCATTATGGATTATGTTTTGCTTCCAATAAATGGCCAAAAGAACTTAAAGGGCAAGGATAAACCAATTCGTAAAGGATAAAGACTAGCTTCCAATGAATGGCCAAAAGACCTTAAAGAATAATAAGATACCAATTCCTTAAGGGTTTTAAGACTTGCTTCCAACCAATGGCCAAAAGAACATAAAGAATAATGAGAAACCAATTCCTTAAGGATTAAGACTTGCTTCCAATCAATGGCCAAAAGAACATAACTTACAAGGTGAAGACAATTCATTATGGATTAAGTCTTGCTTCCAATAAATGGCCAAAAGAACATAAAGGACAAGGATCAACCAATTCGTAAAGGATAAAGACTTGCTTCCAAACAATGGCCAAAAGAACTTAAAGAATAATGAGAAACCAATTCCTTAAGGATTAAGACTTGCTTCCAATCAATGGCCAAAAGAACATAACGCACCAAGTGAAACCAATTCATTATGGATTATGTCTTGCTTCCAATAAATGGCCACAAGAACTAAAAGGACAAGGATAAACCAATTCGTAAAGGTTAAAGACTTGCTACCAATCAATGGCCAAAAGAACTTAAAGAATAATGAGAAACCAATTCCTTAAGGATTAAGACTTGCTTCCAATCAATGGCTTAAAACAACATAACTTACCAAGTCAAACCAATTCATTATGGATTATGTCTTGCTTCCAATAAATGGCCAAAAGAACTAAAAGGACAAGGATAAACCAATTCGTAAAGGTTAAAGACTTGCTACCAATCAATGTCCAAAAGAACATAACTTACAAAGTGAAGCCAATTCATTATGGATTAAGTCTTGCTTCCAATAAATGGCCAAAAGAACTTAAAGGACAAGGATAAACCAATTCGTAAAGGATAAAGACTTTGTTCCAATCAATGGCCAAAAGAACTTAAAGAATAATGAGAAACCAATTCCTTAAGGATTAAGACTTGCTTCCAATCAATGGCCAAAAGAACATAACTTACAAAGTGAAACCAATTCATTATGGATTAACTCTTGCTTCCAATCAATGGCCAAAAGAACTTAAAGGGCAAGGATAAACCAATTCGTAAAGGATAAAGACTTGCTTCCACTGAACGGCGAAAAGAACTTAAAGAATAATGAGAAACCAATTCCTTAAGGATTAAGACTTGCTTCCAATCAATGGCCAAAAGAACATAACGCACCAAGTGAAACCAATTCATTATGGATTATGTCTTGCTTCCAATAAATGGCCAAAAGAACTAAAAGGACAAGGATAAACCAATTCATAAAGGTTAAAGACTTGCTACCAATCAATGGCCAAAAGAACTTAAAGAATAATGAGAAACCAATTCCTTAAGGATTAAGACTTGCTTCCAATCAATGGCCAAAACAACATAACGCACCAAGTGAAACCAATTCATTATGGATTATGTCTTGCTTCCAATAAATGGCCAAAAGAACTAAAAGGACAAGGATAAACCAATTCATAAAGGTTAAAGACTTGCTACCAATCAATGGCCAAAAGAACTTAAAGAATAATGAGAAACCAATTCCTTAAGGATTACGACTTGCTTCCAATCAATGGCGAAAAGAACATAATGCACGAAGTGAAACCAATTCATTATGGATTATGTCTTGCTTCCAATAAATGGCCAAAAGAACTAAAAGGACAAGGATAAACCTATTCGTAAAGGTTAAAGACTTGCTACCAATCAATGGCCAAAAGAACATAACTTACAAAGTGAAGCCAATTCATTATGGATTAAGTCTTGCTTCCAATAAATGGCCAAAAGAACTTAAAGGACAAGGATAAAACAATTCGTAATGGATAAAGACTTTGTTCCAATCAATGGCCAAAAGAACATATCTTACAAGTGAAACCAATTCATTATGGATTAAGTCTTGCTTCCAATCAATGGCCAAAAGAACTTAAAGGGCAAGGATAAACCAATTCGTAAAGGATAAAGACTTGCTTCCCACCAATGGCCAAAAGAACTTAAAGAATAATGAGAAACCAATTCCTTAAGGATTAAGACTTGCTTCTAATCAATGGCCAAAAGAACATAACTTACAAAGTGAAACCAATTCATTATGGATTATGTCTTGCTTCCAATAAATGGCCAAAAGAACTTAAAGGACAAGGATAAACCAATTCGTAAAGGATAAAGACTAGCTTCCAATGAATGGCCAAAAGACCTTAAAGAATAATAAGATACCAATTCCTTAAGGGTTTTAAGACTTGCTTCCAACCAATGGCCAAAAGAACATAAAGAATAAAGAGAAACCAATTCCTTAAGGATTAAGACTTGCTTCCAATCAATGGCCAAAAGAACATAACTTACAAGGTGAAGACAATTCATTATGGATTAAGTCTTGCTTCCAATAAATGGCCAAAAGAACATAAAGGACAAGGATCAACCAATTCGTAAAGGATAAAGACTTGCTTCCAAACAATGGCCAAAAGAACTTAAAGAATAATGAGAAACCAATTCCTTAAGGATTAAGACTTGCTTCCAATCAATGGCCAAAAGAACATAACGCACCAAGTGAAACCAATTCATTATGGATTATGTCTTGCTTCCAATAAATGGCCACAAGAACTAAAAGGACAAGGATAAACCAATTCGTAAAGGTTAAAGACTTGCTACCAATCAATGGCCAAAAGAACTTAAAGAATAATGAGAAACCAATTCCTTAAGGATTAAGACTTGCTTCCAATCAATGGCGAAAAGAACATAATGCACCAAGTGAAACCAATTCATTATGGATTATGTCTTGCTTCCAATAAATGGCCAAAAGAACTAAAAGGACAAGGATAAACCAATTCGTAAAGGTTAAAGACTTGCTACCAATCAATGTCCAAAAGAACATAACTTACAAAGTGAAGCCAATTCATTATGGATTAAGTCTTGCTTCCAATAAATGGCCAAAAGAACTTAAAGGACAAGGATAAAACAATTCGTAACGGATAAAGACTTTGTTCCAATCAATGGCCAAAAGAACTTAAAGAATAATGAGAAACCAATTCCTTAAGGATTAAGACTTGCTTCCAATCAATGGCCAAAAGAACATAACTTACAAAGTGAAACCAATTCATTATGGATTAAGTCTTGCTTCCAATCAATGGCCAAAAGAACTTAAAGGGCAAGGATAAACCAATTCGTAAAGGATAAAGACTTGCTTCCCACCAATGGCCAAAAGAACTTAAAGAATAATGAGAAACCAATTCCTTAAGGATTAAGACTTGCTTCCAATCAATGGCCAAAAGAACATAACGCACCAAGTGAAACCAATTCATTATGGATTATGTCTTGCTTCCAATAAATGGCCAAAAGAACTAAAAGGACAAGGATAAACCAATTCATAAAGGTTAAAGACTTGCTACCAATCAATGGCCAAAAGAACTTAAAGAATAATGAGAAACCAATTCCTTAAGGATTAAGACTTGCTTCCAATCAATGGCCAAAACAACATAACGCACCAAGTGAAACCAATTCATTATGGATTATGTCTTGCTTCCAATAAATGGCCAAAAGAACTAAAAGGACAAGGATAAACCAATTCATAAAGGTTAAAGACTTGCTACCAATCAATGGCCAAAAGAACTTAAAGAATAATGAGAAACCAATTCCTTAAGGATTACGACTTGCTTCCAATCAATGGCGAAAAGAACATAATGCACGAAGTGAAACCAATTCATTATGGATTATGTCTTGCTTCCAATAAATGGCCAAAAGAACTAAAGGACAAGGATAAACCTATTCGTAAGGTTAAAGACTTGCTACCAATCAATGGCCAAAGAACATAACTTACAAAGTGAAGCCAATTCATTATGGATTAAGTCTTGCTTCCAATAAATGGCCAAAAGAACTTAAAGGACAAGGATAAAACAATTCGTAATGGATAAAGACTTTGTTCCAATCAATGGCCAAAAGAACATATCTTACAAGTGAAACCAATTCATTATGGATTAAGTCTTGCTTCCAATCAATGGCCAAAAGAACTTAAAGGGCAAGGATAAACCAATTCGTAAAGGATAAAGACTTGCTTCCCACCAATGGCCAAAAGAACTTAAAGAATAATGAGAAACCAATTCCTTAAGGATTAAGACTTGCTTCCAATCAATGGCCAAAAGAACATAACTTACAAAGTGAAACCAATTCATCATGGATTAAGTCTTGCTTCCAATCAATGGCCAGAGGAACTTCAAGGACAAGGATAAACCAATTCGTAAAGGATAAAGACTCGCTTCCAATGATTGGCCAAAAGAACTTAAAGAATAATGAGAAACCAATTCCTTAAGGATTAAGACTTGCTTCCAATCAATGGCCAAAAGAACATAACTTACAAAGTGAAACCAATTCATTATGGATTAAGTCTTGCTTCCAATCAATGGCCAAAGGAACTTAAAGGGCAAGGATAAACCAATTCGTAAAGGATAAAGACTTGCTTCCCACCAATGGCCAAAATAACTTAAAGAATAATGAGAAACCAATTCCTTAAGGATTAAGACTTGCTTCTAATCAATGGCCAAAAGAACATAACTTGCAAAGTGAAGCCAATTCATTATGGATTAAGTCTTGCTTCCAACAAATGGCCAAAAGAACTTAAAGGACAAGGATAAACCAATTCGTAAAGGATAAAGACTTGCTTCCAATCAATGGCCAAAAGAACTTAAAGAATAATGAGAAACCAATTCCTTAAGGATTAAGACTTGCTTCCAATCAATGGCCAAAAGAACATAACTTACAAAGTGAAACCAATTCATTATGGATTAAGTCTTGCTTCCAATCAATGGCCAGAAGAACTTCAAGGACAAGGATAAACCAATTCGTAAAGGATAAAGACTCGCTTCCAATGATTGGCCAAAAGAACTTAAAGAATAATGAGAAACCAATTCCTTAAGGATTAAGACTTGCTTCCAATCAATGGCCGAAAGAACATAACTTACAAAGTGAAACCAATTCATTATGGATTATGTTTTGCTTCCAATAAATGGCCAAAAGAACTTAAAGGGCAAGGATAAACCAATTCGTAAAGGATAAAGACTTGCTTCCAATGAATGGCCAAAAGACCTTAAAGAATAATGAGATACCAATTCCTGAAGGGTTAAGACTTGCTTCCAACCAATGGCCAAAAGAACTTAAAGAATAATGAGAAACCAATTCCTTAAGGATTAAGACTTGCTTCCAATCAATGGCCAAAAGAGCATAACTTACAAGGTGAAGCCAATTCATTATGGATTAAGTCTTGCTTCCAATAAATGGCCAAAAGAACTTAATGGACAAGGGTAAACCAATTCGTAAAGGATAAAGACTTGCTTCCAAACAATGGCCAAAAGAACTTAAAGAATAATGAGAAAGCAATTCCTTAAGGATTAAGACTTGCTTCCAATCAATGGCGAAAAGAACATAACGCACCAAGTGAAACCAATTCATTATGGATTATGCCTTGCTTCCAATAAATGGCCAAAAGAACTAAAAGGACAAGGATAAACCAATTCGTAAAGGTTAAAGACTTGCTACCAATCAATGGCCAAAAGAACTTTAAGAATAATGAGAAACCAATTCCTTAAGGATTAAGACTTGCTTCCAATCAATGGCCAAAAGAACATATCTTACAAAGTGAAACCAATTCATTATGGATTATGTCTTGCTTCCAATCAATGGCCAAAAGAACTTAAAGGGCAAGGATAAACCAATTCGTGACTTGCTTCCCACCAATGGCCAAAAGAACTTAAAGAATAATGAGAAACCAATTCCTTAAGGATTAAGACTTGCTTCCAATCAATGGCCAAAAGAACATAACTTACAAAGTGAAACCAATTCATTATGGATTATGTTTTGCTTCCAATAAATGGCCGAAAGAACTTAAAGGGCAAGGATAAACCAATTCGTAAAGGATAAAGACTTGCTTCCAATGAATGGCCAAAAGACCTTAAAGAATAATGAGATACCAATTAGTTCTCAATTTCAGCCTCCAATTCTCCTTTTATAGTTACCAATCTTAGGCAATGAAACATTCTATTACCTACCTTCTTTTAAATAGATTAAGGAACATCCATTAACCTATTCTAATCACTAATTGACATAGGGAACATCCACTAAGTTCAATTAACAATTGTAACTAGAAGGACAGATTGATCTAAGTTTTGGTCTCTAACATAGGACTAAGTGACTTAGGTTATATTCTCCCTTGCATACAATCAAAACTTGACCATTAAGTTTGCACACAAGTTACTACATATGGATAAAGGATAATGAACATCATAATCCTAAATCTAGCAATCAGCCATAACATGAAATAGAAGGGTGGCCAATCCAAACATGTCACATTACTACCATAATCATGAAGTGAGTAGGAGAATATAATCAACTCTCAAGAAAATAGAGGCCTGAAAATCAATTTAATTACATGATAATTTAGGGTTCAAAGTTCACCCATAACGACAAAAGTAACTTAGCCTAACATTCTAAAGAAAACCATATCACAAATTGAAGAATACATGACATGAGTTAAGAAAGAAAGAAAACATGTGCAAACTTAAGGGTGAAAGCAAAGTTGCCCAAACTCTAATCTTCAGCACCTATCTCTTCTTCTTGTCCTCAATTAAATCCTTAAAGAGCAACAGAAAGTGATGTCCACAGCTACAAGCTTGATGAAAATGTCACTTCTCCCACTCCAATATTGTAACTATGGTTTCTAAGGATGAGTGGCTGAAACCTCTTTCTCTCTCCACGAAAATTTCTCCCTCTAGAAAGAGAAAATATGCTCAGTTCTGACTCCTCTCTGCTGCTGGTCCCTTCCAAAATGTAACCTCAGCCATCCAAATTGTAACTGCTCCAAGTGTAACTCCACATTAAACTAGCTTCATAGGTTACATTCTCACAAAGAATTGGTGATTATCAGAAATAATTCTGATAATTAAGTTTTAACAACCTATAATCAGACAATGAAAAGCCACAATTGAATTGAACTCAATTGGACCACCATTCATTAATTAAAATTGGCAGTTTCGATTTTTTCTGGCAGCTCAGCTTCACACGTAAATTTCATTGACCAAATGGACTTGGATTAGAGTAATTCGACCACCATTGGAAAGTTAACATCTTGGGCTTCATTTTTGGCTCTGGAATAATCCCATTTGGGCTTATATCAAGGGAGAACTGAATTGAGCAAAATTGCATTGAATGCAGTGACGGGTCAGTATCAGGCCCAACTTTGGCAGCTTCAATCTTTCTGGTCTGTTGGACTTTTTGATTGATCTTGGTGTCAAATTAAAGCTCTGGATGTCTACTTTCATCTCCAAGTGGAATCATGTCATTTTGACTTTGGAGGAAAAAGTTATGCCCTTGGAAAGACATACTGCTCATGCTGTCCAACACTCAATTCTTAACATTTTCTTGAATTAGCTCCAAATTGAGTCATTTTACTCTTGTTCAGCTCAAAAATCATCCTTAAGCTTTATTTTCCTACAAAACACAAATAGTAAAATAAAAACATAATATTTACATGTTAAAGCTACGAACAAGCATAGAAAATAACATAAAATAAGTGAATAAAATGCACTTATCAATTTCCCCCATACTTGAACCTTGCTTGTCCTCAAGCAAGACTAAAATAAAACCTAAGCTAATCCACTTTCGTAGGAAATCACGATTGCATTTAGCATATGCAACAAGCCTTTAAACCTCTAGGTGGCCCATAGAGGACGAGTTATAGTCTCGTGAGGGCTTCCAGTGATGATACCCACAAACACCTATTCTTTCCAGCATTTTTCAGAGAACTAGAAATACACAACCTTGAAATCGAACAAGAAAAATGTTATCATCAACCATTCTCAAGATAATGCATCCAATGAACATCATACTCAAGTAAATGAAACAACTAAGCTAATGGTGAAAAAAAAAAAAAAAAACTATGCAACACTTTAAACAGGCCTCACTCTTTCCACCTCCACAATTCAAGCTTTCAATTTTCATGCAATCATGTCAAGCATCAAATTCTTATAATTCATGCAAATGTCAAATCATCATCAAAACACCACAATGGAATCAAAAGGTCTTTTCTTTGGTTGTAATGGGGTCAATGGGGGTTGTAATGTATCTTAGGAAACAAAGGGAAAAGGAAATACACAAGAGTTTCTTTGAATTCCTAGAAACAGAGACATGAAATGATAATGCAAGCATGTTTAAGTCAAAACTCCATAGAACAAACATGAGGGTCAATTTTTTTTAGTGTGGACCCTTCCTTCACCTTTCTTTACTCAACACTGTAACATGCTTTGAACTTCAATTGAGTTTATTGAACACTTTTTTTTTTCTTTTTTTCCTTTTTTTTTCATTCCACTAATTGTTGGAAGATAACAAATTCCCCCACACTTCTCATCTTTACCATACTTGAATTACCAATATCTTGCACATCAATCAGGTCTCTAACTCTATTCCATCAAAGAAACAAAGGTTAGGACAAAAATTTATATCAAGCTAGGTAAAGAAGATAAGGGTGCCAAAGAAAATAAGACTAAATTCTATGAAGGCTCAAATTGGCTCACTAAGGATTTGTGTTCACTTTGGAACATCAAAATGTAGCGAACAGGTCCATTTGGCCATGGTGTAAGACAACAAAATGCCTTAATCATTTTCCAAAGTGGCGTAAATCAGTTTCAAATCCAAAAGCACTTCAAAAGAGAATTTTTAGCTCAACAATCAAACAATTAAATCTAATGACTATCCAAGTGTAAATTTCAAGAATGCAAGCAAGGTTAAAGTATGCATTATAATTGTACCAAAAGCAAAGTAAGTAACATTTAAAAGAGTATAACATTATAAAAATGCATTAACAAGAGAATGAAGTCAAATCCAACTCTAAACTTGTTATCAATCAAAGCTATGAATTAAAGCTCAAAATCTCATCATTTTTCTAGAAAGAATAAAATAAAATAAAAACCTAGAACTAGACTTAAAAACAAAATTATGAAAAAAACACAGCCAGAATTTTTTTTTAAAGCTTGATTTTTTTTTAATAAACAAGAAATTATCCTAAACCATTCCCCCCACACTTAATCCTTACATTGTCCTCAATGTACGACAAAAATATGAATTAAAGTGAAAGGGAAAGAGAAAAATAACAAACTGCAAAAGCAAGCAAAATAAAGGAGTAAAATGATAAAGAATAAGAGAGATCAAATCTGATATCCAAAGCTCTCTATCCATTGGGTTGCCTCCCAAAAGTGCTTGGTTTATTGTCCTCAGCCTGACTTTGCCTTAGAAGATCAAAGATGGTCATAAGAAGGCTCTTCCAACTTTATCTCCTCAATCTCATCAAAACCAGAAGATGGTAAATCATAATAAGGCTTCAATCTATGACCATTAACCTTGAATATTTTCCCTGTATCTAAAGCCTTAATTTCAACTGCACCATGGGGAAATATGTTAGTGACAACAAAAGGACCAATCCACCTTGATCTTAACTTACCAGGAAACAATTTTAGCTTTGAATGAAAAAGAAGAACTTTTTGACCAATGGAAAAATCCTTCCTCAAAATCATCTTGTCATGGAACATCTTTGTCTTCTCCTTATAGATTCTTGCATTATCATATGCATTGTTCCTGATTTCTTCAAGTTCTTGCAATTGTAACTTTCTATGAATTCCAGCTTCATCTAAATTCATGTTACATTGCTTAACAGCCCAATAAGCTTTATGTTCAAGCTCCACAGGTAAATGACAAGGTTTGCCATAAAGCAACCTGTATGGAGACATTCCCAAAGGCGTTTTATAGGCTGTCCTATAAGCCCACAATGCATCATCAAGCCTTAAGCTCCAATCCTTTAAATTTGGATTCACTGTTTTCTCCAAGATGGATTTCACCTCTCTATTTGACAATTCAGCTTGTCCACTTGTTTGAGGATGATATGCAGTGGAAATTCTATGGACAACATTATACTTCTTCAAGAGAGCTTGAAAAGACCTGTTACAAAAATGAGAACCCCTATCGCTAATAATAGCTTTCGGAGTGCCAAATCTTGCAAAGATATTAGTTCTCACAAAATTACAAACAGTTTTAGCATCATTCAACCTAGTGGCCTTAGCCTCAATCCACTTAGAGACATAGTCAACTGCAAGAAGAATGTAAACATTACCAAAGGAAGAAACAAATGGTCCCATAAAATCAATTCCCCAAACATCAAAAATTTCAACAACAAGTATGGGTGATTGGGGCATTTGGTTTTTAGGGCTTAAATTACCAACACGTTGGCATCTATCACATGCTTTGCAAAGCAAATATGCATCCTTAAACAGAGAAGGCCAATAAAAACCACATTCAAGCACTTTAAGAGCTGTTCTCTTTGGCCCAAAATGGCCACCACAAGCATAAGCATGACAGAAACTTAAAATTGAGTTAAATTCAGATTCAGGGACACACCTTCTTATTACCTGATCAGAACAATGCTTCCATAGATAAGGATCATCCCAAATATAATATTTGGAGTCACTCTTAATCTTGTCCTTTTGAGCTCGAGTTAAATCCTTTGGTAGCTCTTTTGCGACCTTAAAATTGACAATATCAAAGATACCAAGGAACACTGACATTAATGGCAAAGAGTTGCTCATCAGGGAACTTCTCTTCCAAAGGTAAGCCATCCTCTTCAAGAGCCAAGCGACTAAGATGATCAGCCACTAAGTTTTCACTTCCCTTCTTGTCTTTGATCTCAATGTCAAATTCCTGTAATAAAAGAATCCACCTAATCAGTCTAGGCTTTGCATCTTTCTTAGAAAGCAAATACTTAAGTGCTGCATGATCACTATAAACAACAACTTTAGATCCAACCAAATAAGATCTAAACTTCTCCAAAGCAAAGATTACAGCAAGAAATTCTTTTTCAGTGGTAGAATAGTTTAGTTGTGCATCATTTAGAGTGCGAGAAGCATAATAAATGACATGAGACAACTTCCGTTTTCGCTGACCCAAAACAGCACTAATAGCAAAATCACTTGCATCACACATAACCTCAAAAGGTAAACTCCAGTCAGGTGGCTGAATAATGGGAGTTGAAGTGAGAAGCTCTTTAAGCTTGTTGAATGCTATCTTGCACTCTTCATTGAAATCAAATGCCACTTCTTTTTGCAGCAACTTGCAGAGAGGATGAGAAATCTTTGAGAAATCCTTGATAAATCTTCTATAGAAACCTGCATGTCCAAGAAAGGAACGAACCTCCCTCACCGAAGTGGGGTATGGTAAGGATTTAACAAGGTCTACTTTAGCTTTATCTACCTCAATTCCTTTAGCTGAAATCACATGTCCCAAAACAATTCCTTGATCAACCATAAAATGGCATTTTTTCCAATTTAAAACAAGATTTGTTCTAAGCATCTTTCCAAGACAAGAGACAAATTATCAAGGCATTTATCAAAAGAATTACCATAAACAGAGACATCATCCATAAATACCTCAATAATGCTTTCAATGTAATCAGAAAAGATACTTACCATGCACCTTTGAAATGTAGAAGGGGCATTACATAAACCAAAGGGCATTCTTCTATAAGCATAAACACCATAAGGACATGTGAATGTGGTCTTTTCTTGATCTTTTGGAGCAATCACAATTTGGTTGTATCCTGAATAACCATCAAGGAAGCAGAAGTGAGAGTGTCCAGCCAATCTTTCCAGCATTTGATCCATGAAAGGAAGAGGAAAATGATCCTTCCTTGTGGTTGAATTAAGCTTCCTATAGTCAATACACATTCTCCAACCAGTTTGCACCCTTGTTGGAACCAACTCATTGTCTTCATTCTTGATCACTGTGATGCCAGATTTCTTGGGAACTACTTGCACAGGGCTCACCCATTTTGAATCAGAGATGGCATAGATGATACCAGCATCAAGCAGTTTCTGAATTTCCTTTTTCACAACCTCCATCATGTTAGGATTAAGTCTTCTTTGAGGTTCTCTACTTGGCTTTGCTCCATCTTCAATTAAGATCCTATGCATACACATAGAAGGGCTAATTCCCTTTATATCCACAATTGACCATGCAATGGCTGTCTTATTGTCTCTAAGGACTCTAATAAGCTTTCTTCTTGGGATGGTGTCAAATTGTTAGCAATGATCACAGGAAGTGTTTCTTTCTCTCCCAAGAATGCATATTTGAGATGACCTGGTAAAGGCTTCAATTCAAGCTCAAGTGCCTTAACAATGGATGGGGAAAGCTTTTCTTTGAGTGTAGGAAGCTCAAGGTATGACACCATGTGTAGAAGAATGGGAGACATGGCTTCCAAGGCAGCTACCTCTTCAATGATGTCATCTTGCAATTCTAGCTCCCACTTTGGCTCATTAAGCTTCTTTAACTCAAGATTGTTGACAAGAGCCACTTCCAAGCTATCTTCCTTCCCTAATTCAAACACTTGCTGCACTAATAAGTCAATTGCATCAATAACTTCAATGGAACATAAAGAAGATGAATCACAAGGGTATTTCATTGTATCAAACAAACTAAATTTAATGACATGCCCATCAAATTCCATAGAAAGAGATCCTTCACACACATCAATCTTAGTTCTAGCAGTCATTAAAAATGGTCTCCCAAGCAAAATAGGAGTAGGGTTAAGTGCACCCTCATCCTCCATATCTAGAACATAAAAATCAACGGAAAAACAAGTTCATTCACTTTCACAAGAACATCTTCAACAACTCCTTTAGGATATGCATGAGATCTATCACTAACTGAATTATGATGCCGCTTTCTTCTAATGGACCAAGATTCAAAGATTTGTAAATAGAAAAAGGCATTACACTAATAGAAGCACCTAGATCTAACATGCATCTCTCAAAAATTTTATCACCAATGATGCAAGGAATTGTAAATGAACCAGGATCTTTACATTTTGGAGGAAATTTCTTTTGAAAAACAGCAGAAACTTGTTCTCCCATGCAAACCTTTTCATTACCTTTTAACTTCCTCTTGTTTGTGCACAAATCCTTCAAAAATTTGGCATACCTGGGAACTTGCTTAATAGCCTCAAGCAATGGAATATTGATCTGCACCTTCTTGAAAGTGTCCAAAATCTGCTTTTCTTGTTCCTCTTTTTTGGACTTTGCAAGCCTTTGAGGGAAAGGTGGAGGATGCACATAAGTGTCAATTGTTGGAGATGTATGCTTCCTTGGAGATTGGGTGGAATCATGAGTTTCTTTGGTAACCACCACTTCCTTTTCTTCATCATTCCTCAATGTTTTGGATGCTAGATTTGTAAGCTCTTTTCCGCTTCTCAAAGTGATGGCACTAGCATTCTGAACATTAGGATTCACTATAGTTTGAGAAGGAATTTTGTTTGACACTTTAGCCTCCAAATTGTTTAAAGATGTTGCAAGTTGTCCAATCTGATTCTCCATATTCTTCATGCCAGATTGCATTTGAGAAATAGTTTGTTGCAATTGGATTGTATTTGAAGCAAGAGTCTTCATCATCTCCTTCATTTCATCATTAGAACCTTGTTGCTCTTGAGGTCTTTGTTGAAAATGTGCTGGCTTTTGAAAAAAACCAGGTGGTTTGTTAAACATTGCATGAGGTTGTTGACTTCCTCCAGAACTAAAACCTTGCTAACTATTCCAACCTCCATATTGAGGGCGTTGTGGCTGCCCTTGAAATCCTCCAATTGCATTGCAATCTTCTTCTTGAAGTGTGGGGCACATATCAGTAGGATGCCCAAAATTTGAACAAATTCCACAAGCCTTTACTTGCTGCACATTACCAACCATGAGTTGTTGCATTAAGGTTGCCAAATTTGAAATCTGTTGAGTGTTGGCAGAAATTTGTTGCTCCAAGGAAGATGATGACACTTCATTGACCCTCCTCATATCTTGTCTAGTGCCAAATTGTTGAGTATTGGCTGCCATGTTGGTAATCAAATCTCTTGCTTCTTGAGGAGTCTTGTTCATCAAAGCACCGCCACTAGTCAGCATCAATCATACTCCTATCCATTGGTGTGATTCCCTCATAAAAATATTGAATAAGCAGCTGCTCACTAATTTGATGATTAGGACAACTAGCACGAGACGCTTAAACCTCTCCCAATATTCATGTAATGTTTCCCATTCATCCTGTCTAATACCACAGATTTCCTTCCTTATGTTGGCGGCCTTGGATGCAGGGAAATATCTTTCAAGGAAGCTTCTTTTCAATTCAACCCAAGAACCAATTGAGCCTGGAGGTAAGTAGTAGAGCCAATCTTTTGCAGCACCATCCAAAGAGAATGGAAATGCTCTTAGCTTCACTTGTTCTTCTGAGATGTTTGAAGGTCTCATGGTAGAGCAAACAACTTGAAATTCCTTAAGGTGCTTGTTTGGGTCTTCTCCTGCAAGACCATTAAACTTTGGAAGCAAATGAATCATCCCAGACTTCAACTCAAATCCACCTTCAATGACTGGAAATTCTATGCACAAGGGTTGTTGATCAAGATTAGGAGCAGCAAGCTCCCTCAAGGTTTGATTTCCTGCCATCATCTCTTCTTCTGAAAATTCAGATGTTGAACTTGAAAGGGCAGTGTTGATGGCTTGTTCAATTTGGGATGGTGAAAAGCCTAAAGATGATGAGGATGGAGAATGTAGCAATGGTGGTGGTATTGGTGCAAAAATGTGTCTTCTAGCTTCAAAGAAATTGTTGAGTCTTCTATTTCTCTCAATATAAAAATTGTTCTCCGACATGCGCCTAAAGAACACCAAGAAAGCAAAACTCCAACAAAATGATTAGATAAATATAAATTTAAGGACAATGTAAGCAAAACTTAATGAAACAAAGAAAAACACAAAAACAAACAAGACTAAACCAGAACTTAAAAACACTAAAGAAGACCAACAAAATAGAACAGAACCTAAGTGAACAAAATAATCCAATTAATGTCAATTCCCCGGCAACGGCGCCAAAATTTGATATGTCGTTAAACTACCAAATTAAAAACCTTTGCTTGGTTTAGGAAAAATTAGTTTAGTAATGAGCAAAGGGTCGATCCACAAGGAATTGAATTAATCTAATTATTTAGCTTATTTTAGATTCTGATTCTAATAAACTCTAAAAAAAAACACAACGTAACACAAAATGGGGGGGTTTGTTGTTTCTATAATTCAAACAAAAATTATATAAAAAATTACACGAAAATAAAAAAAAATAAACAAGAGCAAATGATGTTGGTTTGTTGAAATCAATTAAAACTGGTTATGGGATCCCTTTTCCCCACCAAATTATATCATGCAATTAGTTCTCAATTTCAGCCTCCAATTCTCCTTTTATAGTTACCAATCTTAGGCAATGAAACATTCTATTACCTACCTTCTTTTAAATAGATTAAGGAACATCCATTAACCTATTCTAATCACTAATTGACATAGGGAACATCCACTAAGTTCAATTAACAATTGTAACTAGAAGGACAGATTGATCTAAGTTTTGGTCTCTAACATAGGACTAAGTGACTTAGGTTATATTCTCCCTTGCATACAATCAAAACTTGACCATTAAGTTTGCACACAAGTTACTTGATGAGTTTTCAACTTAAGCCAATTGAATTAGGATCTATCTAGGACTAGGACACAAGAAATATGATCAAATCAAAAACAAGTTTGCGCAGAAAATAGGGCTCCAGACGTCTTGTTAAAAAGGTTTCGTATCTGACGCTACAGACATCGGAATTGAGCGATTCCAAAACGAGAAGAAAGATGACATTCTGAAACTCAATTTAGACTCAAGAATCACCGAAAAACAATACGTATAACTCGAGATATGAGCAAGAGATAATTGATACGAATTCTGGGAAAATTAACGCGACATTGATGAAAAAGAAAACAAGATAAGAATGGCGCCACAAACCTAGTTTGATAAGCCAAGAAGGATCGCCACAAGAATTGGAGGATTCTTGATAAGATCAAAAGATGCAAGGAAGAACCCTAGCAGAGCAAAACTCACAATTTGTGCAACATATGTATTCTGGTCTGTTTTGATCTCCAAATGTTTTAATACAAATCAGTTCATGAGTTTGCCCCTGAGACTTAACAAAAACTAAAAGCAAAACCCCTTAGTATAAGCATTGCTGATGTGTTCTAGTGGTTAAGTAGACATATTCAGCCTCAAGTGCTTGGGTTCTAATCCTACTTTAGATAATTTATATCTTTTTTTTATCACAACATAACAATAGAAAAATAAAATAAACAACTAAAGTCTTGCTAATTCAGATTGACTCTTTGGGCTCTTTTCCTCTCACTCCAAGTGGGCTACGCATGTGTAAACTCTCAGATTCATGTGTTGGGCTTCCTTTGGATATTGGGCTTCAAATTGTGTTTGGGCTTCCAACAAGGAGATAATCACATGTTTGATAGCTTCTTGGACCTTCTTTGCTCTAGCTCTTGTCATGGGTCCTCCAAGGCCTTGTATTGGATCTTGGGCTTCTTTTTGGGCTTGAGTCTGGACTTGGGCTTGGGCCTTTGTGTCCTCATCATTCCCTCCTTCTTGTGAAGCATTTGTCCTCAAATCTTGTAAGTCATCACCTGCATCATAGAAGGACAAGTCAGCCACATTAAAAGAAGCACTCACACCATACTCACCTGGCAAATCAATCTTATAGGCATTATCATTGATCTTGGCCAATACTTGGAAAGGTCCATCTCCCCTTGGCATTAGCTTAGACTTCCGTTGAGATGGAAATCTTTCCTTCCTGAAGTGTACCCATACCCAGTCACCTGGTTCAAAAGTTACCTTCCTCCTTCCTTTGTTTGCATGTTTAGCATACCCTTCCATTTTCTTCTCAATTTGGGCCTTGATCTTCTCATGCAACTTCTTAACATAATCAGCTTTTTCCTGGCCAGACTTTTCTTTCAATTGAGAAATGTTAGGTAAAGGCAACAAATCCAAAGGAGTCAAAGGATTAAAACCATAAACAATTTCAAATGGTGAAAGCTGAGTAGTACTATGTACTGCCCTATTATAAGCAAATTCAACATGTGGCAAACATTCTTCCCAAGTTCTAAGATTTTTCTTAATAATAGCTCTAAGAAGAGTAGAAAGAGTTCTATTTACCACCTCTGTTTGCCCATCAGTTTGGGGATGGCACGTAGTTGAAAACAGAAGTTTAGTGCCGATCTTTCCCCACAAGGTCCTCCAAAAATGACTAAGGAATTTAGAGTCTCGATCACTCACAATACTCCTAGGCAAACCATGCAATCTTACCACCTCTTTGAAGAATAAGTCAGCTATATGACATGCATCATCCACCTTCTTGCAGGGTATAAAGTGAGCCATTTTTGAAAACCTGTCAACCACCACAAAAATTGAGTCCTTTCCTCCCTTGGTCCGAGGTAAACCTAAAACAAAATCCATAGAAATATCAATCCAAGGGTGTTTAGGAACAGGTAACGGAGTGTACAAACCATGTGGCATGACCTTAGACTTAGCCTTTTTACAAACAAGACACTTATCACACAACTTATGTACATCATGCTTCATGTGAGGCCAGTAGAAATGGTCATGCAAGATGTCATACGTCTTCTGCACCCCAAAGTGCCCCATTAAGCCCCCTTCATGTGCCTCCTGAACAAGCATTTCCCTAATTGAACTCTTAGGCACACAAAGTCTCTTATCCTTTATTAAATAACCATCATGCTTAAAATACCCATCAAATGCAGTATGAGAACATGTTTGATAAATATGAGAAAAATCAGCATCATGCTCATATAATTCCTTAATGCACTCAAAACCAAGAAACTTAGTTTCAAGAGTAGACAATAAAGCATACCTGCGTGACAAAGCATCAGCTACCACATTGGACTTACCTTTCTTGTGCTTGATCATATATGGGAATTGTTCAAGGAATTCCACCCACTTGGCATGCCTCTTGTTCAACTTTCCCTGCCCTTTCAAATACTTCAAGGATTCATGATCACTATGAATGATAAATTCTTTAGGCAGAAGATAATGTTGCCAAGTTTGCAAAGCCCTAACTAAAGCATACAATTCCTTATCATATGTAGGGTAGTTAAGGGCAGCCCCATTCAATTTTTCACTAAAATATGCAATGGGATGTCCTTCTTGCATTAAAACAGCTCCTATGCCTACCCCAGATGCATCACACTCCAATTCAAAGGATTTTGCAAAGTTAGGCAAAGCAAGTATGGGTGCATGTGTTAATTTCTCTTTTAGGACAGCAAATGCTTTCTCTTGTTTCTCTCCCCATTTAAATTCGACATGCTTCTTGACTAGCTCATTTAGAGGTGCAGCAATGGTACTAAAATCCTTAACAAACCTCCTATAGAAACTAGCAAGCCCATGGAAACTTCTTACCTCACTCACATTTTTAGGAGTTGGCCATTCTTGGATTGCTTTTATTTTCTCTTTATCTACATGCACTCCACTAGAATTAACCACAAATCCTAAGAACACAACATGGTCCTTACAAAACATGCACTTTTCCAAATTAGCATACAATCTTTCTTTTCTAAGAACATGCAAAACAGATTTCAAATGATGCAAATGCTCATCCAAATTTTTACTATATACAAGAATATCATCAAAGTAAACAACCACAAATTTCCCTAAAAACTCTCTCAAAACATGGTTCATCAATCTCATGAAGGTACTAGGGGCATTTGTCAAACCAAATGGCATTACTTTCCACTCATACAAGCCATACTTGGTTTTAAAAGCTGTTTTCCACTCATCACCTTCTCTAATCCTAATCTGATTATATCCACTTTTCAAATCAATCTTAGAGAAATAACAAGAACCATACAGTTCATCAAGAAGATCATCTAACACAGGAATGGGATGTCTGCATTTGATGGTGATGTTATTGATGGCTCTGCAATCAGAACACATCCTCCAGCTTCCATCCTTTTTGGGCACCAATATAACAGGTACATCACAAGGGCTCAAGCTCTCCTCAACCCAACCTTTGCTAATCAAGTCAGCAACTTGTTTTTGAATTTCCCGGGTTTCCTGGGGATTACTCCTATATGCTGGCCTGTTAGGCAACACAGCTCCTGGAACCAAATCAATATGATGTTCAATGCCTCTCAATGGTGGAAGTCCTGGTGGTATCTCTTCAGGAAATACATCTTGAAAGTCCTGCAAAATAGATTCAACACCACTTGGCAGATCAATGTTAGAAACAGAATTATGAGTAGGTGAAGTGACTTCCTTACTATATATAATGTACATGGATTTTCTTGCCAAAAGGACTCTTCTCACCTCTCCACTTTTCACAAATAGAGCATTTTTCCTCTCTTTCTTTTCTCCACTTTCTTTTCTCTCTTTCTTTGAACTCTTTTTCTCTTTCTGTTTCTCTTTTAGCTCTTGGCCACTCTCCCTCTTTTTACCCTCTTTTTCATTTTCTTTTCTTTCTTTTCTCTCTTGCTCTCTTTTCTCTCTCATTTTATTTTGATCCTCACAAACCTCTCTCAGAGACAATGGAACAAGAGTGACCTTGCGATCATTATGGACAAAGGTGTACTTGTTGGTGTGTCCATCATGGTGAGCTTTCTTATCAAATTGCCATGGTCTCCCAAGCAGCAAATGACTAGCCTCCATAGGAACTACATCACAAATAATCTTATCCACATACCTTCCAATGGAAAACTCAATTTCTACTTGCTTATCCACCTTCATCTCACCTTGCTCACTTAACCATTGTAGCTTATAAGGTCTAGGGTGGGGTTTGGTCTCCAAATTCATCTTTGCCACCATCCTAGCACTAGCCACATTCGTGCAACTCCCTCCATCTATGATCAAAGAACACAACTTCCCTTGGATAAGGCATCTAGTATGGAAAATGTTCTCTCTTTGGCTTCCTCATCTTCTTTAGCTATCCCTCCTAGCATCCTCCTCACAATGAATAAATCTCCTTCAAGAACCTCCTCTTCTTCCTCACTCTCTTCCTCACTAGATGGATCAGATTGAGAACTCTCACTTTTGATTTCCCCATCATCTTTTAACACCATAACTTTCTTAGTAGGACACTCAGAAGCTATGTGTCCTCTACCCAAACACTTAAAACACTTTATGTCTCTAGACCGAGACTTGTTGGCCACCTCTTTGCCCTTGTTTTGGGTTGGCTGTGATGCTGCACTTGGGGACCTATTAGATGAAGTTCCCTCCTTCTTAAACCTCTCCTTCCATCTAGAATTATCATAGTTTGAAGCACTCTTCCTCACACTTTTTCTTTTTAATTGTTGCTCCACTTTCATGGCCTGATGGACTAGATCCTCAATCTCTACATAATTTTGAAGTTCCACTACATCCCTTATTTCTCCATTCAACCCATCAAGAAATCTTGCCATAGTAACCTCTCTTTCCTCCTCAACATTGGCTCGAATCATGGCTATTTCTAACTCCTTATAATACTCATCCACACTCCTACTACCTTGGGTAAGTCTTTGTAGCCTATTATGTAATTCTCTATGGTAATGGGATGGCACATATCTCCTTCTCAAGACTCTTTTCAACTCCTCCCAAGTTTGCAACATAGGCTCTCCATACCTCCTTCTCTCCTTTTGAAATTGATCCCACCACACCAAGGCATAATCTGTGAACTCTAAGGTAGGCAATTTAATTTTTCTCTCTTCGTTAGGGTATGACAAGAAAAAATTTGTTCTACCTTCATCTCCCACTCTACATAAGCTTCAGGATCACTTTTTCCCCTAAATGGTGGAATTGTAACTCTTACTCCCTCATCTCGGTTTCCTCTTGGTTCTTCCTCAGCTTTCTCTCCTTCTCCTTCCATCAAGCCTCCTTCTACCTCCATCAAAGCATCAGGATGTCCTTGATTTTCTAACCGCTCAATTCTTACATATAACTCCTCTGTATGCTCCCTCATCATCCTTTCCATTTGAGCTGTAATAGCCTCCACTAACAATCTATTGTTTCCTTCAGGAGGAGGGCTACCACTACCACCTGTTCCTGCCATCATTCAAGTAAAAGAAAACAAAAGTGAAAGCAATAGGACCTCACCACACGTCTCACGTGTTTACACTCTTAAAGATGTATCACTTGTGTTTGTTGCACTCAAAATTGGCTTTTATGTAATGTAACTCTCTTGCCTTTTTCCACTCTTCCTCTAGCTTAAGGTTCTTACTAGATCAAATAATCAATTATCAAGAATCACTTAAGGGTAGCAAACACAAGACAAGAAAGATAAACACGGACTCTATGGAAAACAAAGATGAGACAAGACACAAGGCACAACTTAAGAAAATGAAGAGAAAACAAACTCACAGGTTTAGGACAGCAAAGGTACAAACTTCAACTAAGAAGAACAAAGGAACACAAATTACTACAAACCAAAGGAACAAGGATATCAACTTAGAAACAAGAAATAGACCAAAGAAACTTAGTTAAAAGAAATTTCAAGCCCTCTAAATCCAGAATTTCAAGATAGCTCAAGAATTCAATTTTTTTTTTTTTTCACCTTCAATTCTGTTTTCCTTCTTTTCGTTTTTTTTTTTTTCTAATTTGAATGCAGAATTTTATCCTTCAAATCACTAACAATTGTTCAACAAATCCTAGCCACACTTGATGTAAATTTCAGCACCAAATTCACCTCCAAACAGTTACAATTCAGAATTTGAATTCCCCCAAATTAGGCATCAAACAAGCAAATAAAATCAAGGTTTTACAAGTACCTACTTGCCAGCCAATGCAACACCTCCTTGCAGCCTTCAAGCAATCAAATTTCTGTGTTTTTCTTCTGCAAAAACAATCACCCAAACAGCCCCTTTTTCCTCTAAATTCACATCCACAACTAGCCCTAGTGACTAGCTCTGATTACCAAATGATGAGTTTTCAACTTAAGCCAATTGAATTAGGATCTATCTAGGACTAGGACACAAGAAATATGATCAAATCAAAAAACAAGTTTGCGCAGAAAATAGGGCTCCAGACGTCTTGTTAAAAAGGTTTCGTATCTAACGCTACAGACATCGGAATTGAGCGATTCCAAAACGAGAAGAAAGATGACATTCTGAAACTCAATTTAGACTCAAGAATCACCGAAAAACAATACGTATAACTCGAGATATGAGCAAGAGATAATTGATACGAATTCTGGGAAAATTAACGCGACATTGATGAAAAAGAAAACAAGATAAGAATGGCGCCACAAACCTAGTTTGATAAGCCAAGAAGGATCGCCACAAGAATTGGAGGATTCTTGATAAGATCAAAAGATGCAAGGAAGAACCCTAGCAGAGCAAAACTCACAATTTGTGCAACATATGTATTCTGGTCTGTTTTGATCTCCAAATGTTTTAATACAAATCAGTTCATGAGTTTGCCCCTGAGACTTAACAAAAACTAAAAGCAAAACCCCTTAGTATAAGCATTGCTGATGTGTTCTAGTGGTTAAGTAGACATATTCAGCCTCAAGTGCTTGGGTTCTAATCCTACTTTAGATAATTTATATCTTTTTTTTATCACAACATAACAATAGAAAAATAAAAATAAACAACTAAAGTCTTGCTAATTCAGATTGACTCTTTGGGCTCTTTTCCTCTCACTCCAAGTGGGCTACGCATGTGTAAACTCTCAGATTCATGTGTTGGGCTTCATTTGGATATTGGGCTTCAAATTGTGTTTGGGCTTCCAACAAGGAGATAATCACATGTTTGATAGCTTCTTGGACCTTCTTTGCTCTAGCTCTTGTCATGGGTCCTCCAAGGCCTTGTATTGGATCTTGGGCTTCTTTTTGGGCTTGAGTCTGGACTTGGGCTTGGGCCTTTGTGTCCTCATCATTACTACATATGGATAAAGGATAATGAACATCATAATCCTAAATCTAGCAATCAGCCATAACATGAAATAGAAGGGTGGCCAATCCAAACATGTCACATTACTACCATAATCATGAAGTGAGTAAGAGAATATAATCAACTCTCAAGAAAATAGAGGCCTGAAAATCAATTTAATTACATGATAATTTAGGGTTCAAAGTTCACCCATAACGACAAAAGTAACTTAGCCTAACATTCTAAAGAAAACCATATCACAAATTGAAGAATACATGACATGAGTTAAGAAAGAAAGAAAACATGTGCAAACTTAAGGGTGAAAGCAAAGTTGCCCAAACTCTAATCTTCAGCACCTATCTCTTCTTCTTGTCCTCAATTAAATCCTTAAAGAGCAGCAGAAAGTGATGTCCACAGCTACAAGCTTGATGAAAATGTCACTTCTCCCACTCCAATATTGTAACTATGGTTTCTAAGGATGAGTGGCTGAAACCTCTTTCTCTCTCCACAAAAATTTCTCCCTCTAGAAAGAGAAAATATGCTCAGTTCTGACTCCTCTCCTGGCTGCTGGTCCTGATACATGTTCAAGAGGGTAATTTGGTCATTCCAACACTGGAAAATAGCTTGTTTCTAGCAAGTCAGTTCTGCCTTGGAGATCAAGCAATCCAAGAGCTCATTTCAAGTTACTTGGAGATCAAGGAATCAAGCTTAATTAAAGTAACTTGGAAAGCAAGCAAATTGATTATATTGGAAGTATGTTTAGATTATGTTTAGATTCATTTTTTTATTTGTTTTGACTCAGTCTAGATTTGTTTAGATTTAAATCGATTTAGTTTATCTTTTAGGATTTAAATCAAATTTGATCAATCTATAAAGATCAAATCTGATTTAATTTTGTTAGGGATAAATCTTTTAGAATAGAATCATATCTTTAATTTTTAAATTTTAGTTGCAAATTAGATATGTTAGATAGGATTAGATAATTTCCAATTTTAGGATTTATGTATAAATAGGCAACTTGGCCTATTAACAGAAGAGAATTTTGATCATATTTTTTTATCATGGTTTAACTACCAATAAAATTGTGAGGTTTTCCTCATGTTCTTCTCATGTGATGCAGAATGTTCTATCTTTTCCCTGTTATCTATGTTTTCAAGGACAGGTTTCTTGGGGGTTTAGTAGGGAAATTCTTTCCTTTGATCTAGGTTGCTATGGACAGGTTTCATAGAGGTCTAGTAGGAAAATTCATTTCCGGTGACCTAGGTTGCTAAGAACAGGTTTCTTAGAGGTCTAATAGGAAAACCCTATGTTTACTATCCTTTGTTCTATTTCGTTTCCACTTTGTTAATTTTTTTCCCTAGTTTTTTTTTTTCCTTGTGTTTTGAGTGTCGTTTCCTTAATCGTTGTGTTTACTTTGTCCACATTTTTTTTTTTGGTATTTGAGGTATATTCAGTTAAAAAAAAAACAAAAAAAAAGGAACAAAAAAAAACGAAAAAAAAAGAGAGAGAAAAAAAAAAAGAAAAAAAAAAAGAGAAGAGAGAGTGTTAGTGAGATTCTTCAATTGCAGGTTCTTAGATGACTTCATGGAGGAAAGGCAATGGTGGAGATGTCTTTGAAGATTACAAAGGCAAGATTCGAGGACGAATCTTTTTTGAAGAGGGGGAGAATGATACATGCTTAGAGAGGGTAATTTGGTCATTCCAACAGTGGAAAAAAAGCTTGTTTCTAGCAAGTTGGTTCTACCTTGGAGATCAAGCAATCCAAGAGCTCATTTCAAGTTACTTGGAGATCAAGGAATCAAGCTTAATTACAGTAACTTGGAGAGCAAGCAATCTAATTATGTTGGAGATATATTTAGATTGTTGTTAGATTCTTTTTTGATTTGTTTTGACATTTTCAGATTTAAATTGAATTAGTATATCTTTTAAGACTTAAATCAAATCTGATCTAATCTATAAAGATCAAATCTGATTTAATTTTGTTAGCGATAAATCTTTTAGGATAGAATCGTATCTTTAATTTTTAAATTTTAGCTTCAAATCAAATCTTTTAGATAGGATTAGATAATTTCTAGTTTTAGAATTTATGTATAAATAGGCAACTTGGCCTATAGACAATAGAGAATTTTGATCATATTTTTTATCATGGTTTAACTACCAATAAAATTGTGAGGTTTTCCTCATGTTGTTCTGTGTGATGCAGAATGTTCTATCTTTTCCCTGTTATCTACGTTTTCAAGGACAAGTTTCTTGGGGGTTTAGTAGGGAGGGTCTTTATTCTACATCTTATCTTCTATCAAAATGTGTGCCTGGGGTTTCTGGATCGTTACATCCACGGGGTTCCATCATCATTTGGTATTTCTCCCCCTCTCCAAAAAGATTCGTCCTCGAATCTTGCCTTTGTAATCTTCAAAGACATCTCCACCATTGCCTTTCCTCCATGAAGTCATCTAAGAACCTACAATTGAAGAATCTCACTAACACTCTCTACTCTCTCTCTTTTTTTTTTTCCTTTTTTTCCTCTCTTTTTTTTTTCCTTCTTTCTTTTTTTCTCTTTTTTTTTGCTTTTTTTTCTTTTTTTTTTTTCTTTTTTTTTTTGCTTTTTTTTTCTTTTTGAACTGAATATACCTCAAATACAAAAAAAAAAAAAATGTGGACAAAGTAGACACAACGATTAAGGAAATGAGACTCAAAACACAAAGAAAAAAAAAACTAGGGAAAAAAATTAACAAAGTGGAAACGAAATAGAACAAAGGATAGTAAACATAGGGTTTTCCTATTAGACCTCTAAGAAACCTGTTCTTAGCAACCTAGGTCACCGGAAATGAATTTTCCTACTAGACCTCTATGAAACCTGTCCATAGCAACCTAGATCAAAGGAAAGAATTTCCCTACTAAACCCCCAAGAAACCTCGTCCTGGAAACGTAGATATGGGGAAAATAATTATGCTTATAATCCTCACCTTTTCTAATTTCTTCTCCTTTTTTTTTTTTTTTTTTTTGATCTGAACTAGCAACTAAAAAAAAAATGCAAAACAAAGAAGAAGCATAGAGATAGACAGAGATGTGACAACAACACAAGAGGATAGAATTCAAAAACACAAAAAAAGCATGGAAATGGACAAGGAAAAGAAGACAAAGATAAACGTAAAGACAAAGAAAGATAAATAGGAATATATCTAGACCTTGCTCTGATACCAAATGATGATGGAACCCCGTGGATGTAACGATCCAGAAACCCCAGGCACACATTTTGATAGAAGATAAGATGTAGAATAAAGACCCTCCCTACTAAACCCCCAAGAAACTTGTCCTTGAAAATGTAGATAATGAGGAAAAGATAGAACATTACATCACACGCGAGAACAACATGAGGAAAACCTCACAATTTTATTGGTAGTTAAACCATGATAAAAAATATGATCAAAATTCTCTTACATTAATAGGCCAAGTTGCCTATTTATACATAAATCCTAAAATTGGAAATTATCTAATCCTATCTAACATATCTAATTTGCAACTAAAATTTAAAAATTAAAGATATGATTCTATTCTAAAAGATTTATCCCTAACAAAATTAAATCAGATTTGATCTTTATAGATTGATCAAATTTGATTTAAATCCTAAAAGATAAACTAAATCGATTTAAATCTAAACAAATCTAGACTGAGTCAAAACAAATAAAAAAATGAATCTAAACATAATCTAAACATACTTCCAATATAATCAATTTGCTTGCTTTCCAAGTTACTTTAATTAAGCTTGATTCCTTGATCTCCAAGTAACTTGAAATGAGCTCTTGGATTGCTTGATCTCCAAGGCAGAACTGACTTGCTAGAAACAAGCTATTTTCCAGTGTTGGAATGACCAAATTACTCTCTTGAGCATGTATCAGGTCCCTTCCAAAATGTAACCTTAGCCATCCAAATTGTAACTGCTCCAAGTGTAACTCCACATTAAACTAGCTTCATAGGTTACATTCTCACAAAGAATTGGTGATTATCAGAAATAATTCTGATAATTAAGTTTTAACAATCTATAATCAGACAATGAAAAGCCACAATTGAATTGAACTCAATTGGCCCACCATTCATTAATTAAAATTGGCAGTTTCGGTTTTTTCTGGCAGCTCAGCTTCACACGAAAATTTCATTGACCAAATGGACTTGGATCAGAGTAATTCGACCACCATTGGAAAGTTAACATCTTGGGCTTCATTTTTGGCTCTGGAATCATCCCATTTGGGCTTATATCAAGGGAGAACTGAATTGAGCAAAACTGCATTGAATGAGTGACGGGTCAGCATCAGGCCCAACTTTGGCAGCTTCAATCTTTCTGGTCTGTTGGACTTTTTGATTGATCTTGGTGTCAAATTAAAGCTCTGGATGTCTACTTTCATCTCCAAGTGGAATCATGTCATTTTGACTTCGGAGGAAAAAGTTATGCCCTTGGAAAGACATACTGCTCATGCTGTCCAACACTCAATTCTTAACATTTTCTTGAATTAGCTCCAAATTGAGTCATTTTACTCTTGTTCAGCTCAAAAATCATCCTTAAGCTTTATTTTCCTACAAAACACAAATAGTAAAATAAAAACATAATATTTACATGTTAAAGCTACGAACAAGCATAGAAAATAACATAAAATAAGTGAATAAAATGCACTTATCAGAAACCAATTCCTTAAGGATTAAGACTTGCTTCCAATCAATGGCCAAAAGATCATAACTTACAAAGTGAAACCAATTCATTATGGATTAAGTCTTGCTTCCAATCAATGGCCAGAAGAACTTCAAGGACAAGGATAAACCAATTCGTAAAGCATAAAGACCCGCTTCCAATGATTGGCCAAAACAACTTAAAGAATAATGAGAAACCAATTCCTTAAGGATTAAGACTTGCTTCCAATCAATGGCCAAAAGAACATAACTTACAAAGTGAAATGAATTCATTATGGATTATGTCTTGCTTCCAATAAATGGCCAAAAGAACTTAAAGGACAAGGATAAACCAATTCACAAAGGATAAAGACATGCTACCAATCAATGGCCAGAAGAACTTAAAGAATAATGAGAAACCAATTCCTTAAGGATTAAGACTTGCTTCCAATCAATGGCCAAAAGAACATAACTTACAAAGTGAAACCAATTCATTATGCATTAACTCTTGCTTCCAATCAATGGCCAAAAGAGCTTAAAGGACAAGGATAAACCAATTCGTAAAGGATAAAGATTCGCTTCCAATGATTGGCCAAAAGAACTTAAAGAATAATGAGAAACCAATTCCTTTAGGATTAAGATTTGCTTCCAATCAATGGCCAAAGGAACATAACATACAAAGTGAAGCCAATTCATTATGGATTAAGTCTTGCTTCCAATAAATGGCCAAAAGAATTTAAAGGACAAGGATAAACCAATTCGTAAAGGATAAAGACGTGCTTCCAATCAATGGCCAAAAGAACTTAAAGAATAATGAGAAACCAATTCCTTAAGGATTAAGACTTGCTTCCAATCAATGGCCAAAAGAACATAACTTACAAAGTGAAGCCAATTCATTATGGATTAAGTCTTACTTCCAATAAATGGCCGAAAGAACTTAAAGGACAAGGAAAAACCAATTCATAAAGCATAAAGACTTGCTTCCAATGAATGGCCAAAAAACTTAAAGAATAATGAGAAACCAATTCCTTAAGGATTAAGACTTGCTTCCAATCAATGGCCAAAAGAACAAAACCTACAAAGTGAAACCAATTCATTATGGATTATGTCTTGCTTCCAATAAATGGCCAAAAGAACTTAAAGGACAAGGATAAACCAATTCGTAAAGGATAAAGACTTGCTACCAATCAATGGCCAGAAGAACTTAAAGAATAATGAGAAACCAATTCCTTAAGGATTAAGACTTGCTTCCAATCAATGGCCAAAAGAACATAACTTACAAAGTGAAGCAAATTCATTATGGCTTAAGTCTTGCTTCCAACAAATGGCCAAAAGAACTTAAAGGACAAGGATAAACCAATTCATAAAGGCTAAAGACTTGCTTCCAATCAATGGCCAAAAGAACTTAAAGAATAATGAGAAACCAATTCCTTAAGGATTAAGACTTGCTTGCAATCAATGGCCAAAAGAACATAACTTACAAAGTGAAGCCAATTCATTATGGATTAAGTCTTACTTCCAATAAATGGCCGAAAGAACTTAAAGGACAAGGAAAATCCAATTCATAAAGCATAAAGACTTGCTTCCAATGAATGGCCAAAAAATTTAAAGAATAATGAGAAACCAATTCCTTAAGGATTCAGACTTGCTTCCAATCAATGGCCAAAAGAACATAACTTACAAAGTGAAACCAATTCATTATGGATTATGTCTTGCTTCCAATAAATGGCCAAAAGAACTTAAAGGACAAGAATAAACCAATTCGTAAAGGATAAAGACTTGCTACCAATCAATGGCCAGAAGAACATCAAGAATAATGAGAAACCAATTCCTTAAGGATTAAGACTTGCTTCCAATGAATGGCCAAAAGAACATAACTTACAAAGTGAAGCCAATTCATTATGGCTTAAGTCTTGCTACCAATAAATGGCCAAAAGAACTTAAAGGACAAGGATAAACCAATTCGTAAAGGATAAAGACTTGCTTCCAATGAATGGCCAAAAGAACTTAAAGAATAATGAGAAACCAATTCCTTAAGGATTAAGACTTGCTTCCAATCAACGGCCAAAAGATCAACTTACAAAGTGAAACCAATTCATTATGGATTAAGTCTTGCTTCCAATCAATGGCCAGAAGAACTTCAAGGACAAGGATAAACCAATTCGTAAAGGATAAAGACTCGCTTCCAATGATTGGCCAAAAGAACTTAACGAATAATGAGAAACCAATTCCTTAAGGATTAAGACTTGCTTCCAATCAATGGCCAAAAGAACATAACTTACAAAGTGAAATGAATTCATTATGGATTATGTCTTGCTTCCAATAAATGGCCAAAAGAACTTAAAGGACAAGGATAAACCAATTCATAAAGGATAAAGACTTGCTACCAATCAATGGCCAGAAGAACTTAAAGAATAATGAGAAACCAATTCCTTAAGGATTAAGACTTGCTTCCAATCAATGGCCAAAAGAACATAACTTACAAAGTGAAACCAATTCATTATGGATTAAGTCTTGCTTCCAATAAATGGCCAAAAGAACTTAAAGGACAAGGATAAACCAATTCGTAAAGGATAAAGATTCGCTTCCAATGATTGGCCAAAAGAACTTAAAGAATAATGAGAAACCAATTCCTTTAGGATTAAGATTTGCTTCCAATCAATGGCCAAAGGAACATAACATACAAAGTGAAGCCAATTCATTATGGATTAAGTCTTGCTTCCAATAAATGGCCAAAAGAACTTAAAGGACAAGGATAAACCAATTCGTAAAGGATAAAGATGTGCTTCCAATCAACGGCCAAAAGAACTTAAAGAATAATGAGAAACCAATTCCTTAAGGATTAAGACTTGCTTCCAATCAATGGCCAAAAGATCATAACTTACAAAGTGAAACCAATTCATTATGGATTAAGTCTTGCTTCCAATCAATGGCCAGAAGAACTTCAAGGACAAGGATAAACCAATTCGTAAAGCATAAAGACCCGCTTCCAATGATTGGCCAAAACAACTTAAAGAATAATGAGAAACCAATTCCTTAAGGATTAAGACTTGCTTCCAATCAATGGCCAAAAGAACATAACTTACAAAGTGAAATGAATTCATTATGGATTATGTCTTGCTTCCAATAAATGGCCAAAAGAACTTAAAGGACAAGGATAAACCAATTCATAAAGGATAAAGACATGCTACCAATCAATGGCCAGAAGAACTTAAAGAATAATGAGAAACCAATTCCTTAAGAATTAAGACTTGCTTCCAATCAATGGCCAAAAGAACATAACTTACAAAGTGAAACCAATTCATTATGCATTAACTCTTGCTTCCAATCAATGGCCAAAAGAGCTTAAAGGACAAGGATAAACCAATTCGTAAAGGATAAAGATTCGCTTCCAATGATTGGCCAAAAGAACTTAAAGAATAATGAGAAACCAATTCCTTTAGGATTAAGATTTGCTTCCAATCAATGGCCAAAGGAACATAACATACAAAGTGAAGCCAATTCATTATGGATTAAGTCTTGCTTCCAATAAATGGCCAAAAGAACTTAAAGGACAAGGATAAACCAATTCGTAAAGGATAAAGACGTGCTTCCAATCAATGGCCAAAAGAACTTAAAGAATAATGAGAAACCAATTCCTTAAGGATTAAGACTTGCTTCCAATCAATGGCCAAAAGAACATAACTTACAAAGTGAAGCCAATTCATTATGGATTAAGTCTTACTTCCAATAAATGGCCGAAAGAACTTAAAGGACAAGGAAAAACCAATTCATAAAGCATAAAGACTTGCTTCCAATGAATGGCCAAAAAACTTAAAGAATAATGAGAAACCAATTCCTTAAGGATTAAGACTTGCTTCCAATCAATGGCCAAAAGAACAAAACCTACAAAGTGAAACCAATTCATTATGGATTATGTCTTGCTTCCAATAAATGGCCAAAAGAACTTAAAGGACAAGGATAAACCAATTCGTAAAGGATAAAGACTTGCTACCAATCAATGGCCAGAAGAACTTAAAGAATAATGAGAAACCAATTCCTTAAGGATTAAGGCTTGCTTCCAATGAATGGCCAAAAGAACATAACTTAGAAAGTGAAGCAAATTCATTATGGCTTAAGTCTTGCTTCCAACAAATGGCCAAAAGAACTTAAAGGACAAGGATAAACCAATTCTTAAAGGATAAAGACTTGCTTCCAATCAATGGCCAAAAGAACTTAAAGAATAATGAGAAACCAATTCCTTAAGGATTAAGACTTGCTTGCAATCAATGGCCAAAAGAACATAACTTACAAAGTGAAGCCAATTCATTATGGATTAAGTCTTACTTCCAATAAATGGCCGAAAGAACTTAAAGGACAAGGAAAATCCAATTCATAAAGCATAAAGACTTGCTTCCAATGAATGGCCAAAAAATTTAAAGAATAATGAGAAACCAATTCCTTAAGGATTCAGACTTGCTTCCAATCAATGGCCAAAAGAACATAACTTACAAAGTGAAACCAATTCATTATGGATTATGTCTTGCTTCCAATAAATGGCCAAAAGAACTTAAAGGACAAGAATAAACCAATTCGTAAAGGATAAAGACTTGCTACCAATCAATGGCCAGAAGAACATCAAGAATAATGAGAAACCAATTCCTTAAGGATTAAGACTTGCTTCCAATCAATGGCCAAAAGAACATAACTTACAAAGTGAAGCCAATTCATTATGGCTTAAGTCTTGCTACCAATAAATGGCCAAAAGAACTTAAAGGACAAGGATAAACCAATTAAATAAAGGATAAAGACTTGCTTCCAATGAATGGCCAAAAGAACTTAAAGAATAATGAGAAACCAATTCCTTAAGGATTAAGACTTGCTTCCAATCAACGGCCAAAAGATCAACTTACAAAGTGAAACCAATTCATTATGGATTAAGTCTTGCTTCCAATCAATGGCCAGAAGAACTTCAAGGACAAGGATAAACCAATTCGTAAAGGATAAAGACTCGCTTCCAATGATTGGCCAAAAGAACTTAAAGAATAATGAGAAACCAATTCCTTAAGGATTAAGACTTGCTTCCAATCAATGGCCAAAAGAACATAACTTACAAAGTGAAACCAATTCATTATGGATTATGTCTTTTGCTTCAATAAATGGCCAAAAGACCTTAAAGGACAAGTATAAACCAATTCATAAAGGATAAAGACTTGCTTCCCAAATCAATAAGGCCAAAAGAACTTAAGAATAATGAGAAACCAATTCCTTAAGGATTGAGACTTGCTTCCAATCAATGGCAAAAGAACATAACTTACAAGAGTGAAACCAATTCATTATATGGATTAAGTCTTGCTTCAATAAATGGCCAAAAAGAACTTAAGGACAAGGATAAACCAATTAAGTAAAGGATAAAGACTTGCTTCCAATGATTGGCCAAAAGAACTTAAAGAATAATAGAAACCAATTCCTTAAGGATTAAGATCCTTGTTTCCAATCAATGGCCAAAAAGAACATAACTTACAAAAAGTAGAAACCAATTCATTATGGATTAAGTCTTGCTTCAATAAATGGCCAAAAGAACTTAAAGGACAAAGGATAAATCTTCAATTAAGTAAAGGATAAAGACTTAAACTTCCAATCAATGGCCAAAAGAACTTAAAGAATAATGAGAAACCAATTCGCTTTGGATTAAGACTTGCTTCCAATCAATGGCCAAAGAGACATAACATACAAAAGTGAGAAACCAATTCATTATGGATTAAGTCTTGCTTCCAATAAATGGCCAAAAAGAACTTGAAGGACAAGGATAAACCAATTAAATAAAGCATAAAGACTTGCTTCCAATGAATGGCCAAAAAGAACTTAAAAGAATAATGAGAAACCAATTCCTTAAGGATTTAAGACTTGCTTCCAATCAATGGCCAAAAGAGACATAACTTACAAAAGTGAAACCAATTCATTATGGATTAATTCTTACTTCCAATAAATGGCCAAAAGAACTTAAAGGACAAGGATAAACCAATTAAGTAAAGGATAAAGACTTGCCTTCCAATCAATGGCCATAAAGAACATAAAGAATAATGAGAAACCAATTCCTTAAGGATTAGAGACTTGCTTCAATCAATGGCCAAAGAACATAACTTACAAAGTGAAACCAATTCATTATGGCTTAAGTCTTGCTTCAATAAATGGCCAAAAGAACTTAAAGGACAAGGGATAAACCAATTACGTAAAGGATAAAGACTTTGCTTCCAATCAATGGCCAGAAAGAACTTATAAAGAATAATGAGAAACCAATTCCTTATAGGATTAAGACTTATCACGATAATGGCCGAACATAACTTACAAAAAGTGGAGCCAATTCATTATGGATTAAGTCTTACTTCAATAAATGGCGAAGAACTCAAGGACAAGGAAAATCAATTCATAAGCAAGACTTTAGCACCAATGAATGGCCAAAAATTTAAGAATAATGAGAAGCCAGTTACTGGGATTAGGACTTTGCTTCAATCAATGGCCAAAAGAACATAACTTACAAAAGTGAAACCAATTCATTATGGATTAAGTCTTGCTTCCAATAAATGGCCAAAGAACTTAAAGGACAAGGATAAACCAATTAATAAAGGATAAAAGACTTGCTTCCAATCAATGGCCAAAAGAACTTAAAGAATAATGAAACCAATTCCTTAAGGATTAAGACTTTGCTTGCAATCAATGGCCAAAAAGAACATAACTTACAAAAAGTGAAACCAATTCATTATGGATTAGAGTCTTGCTTCCAATAAATGGCCAAAAGAACTTAAAGGACAAGGATAAACCAATTAAATAAAGCATAAAGACTTGCTTCCAATGAATGGCCAAAAGAACTTAAAGAATAATGAGAAACCAGAATTCCTTAAGGATTAAGACTTGCTTCAATCAATGGCCAAAAGAACATAACACAAAGTAGAAACCAATTCATTATGGATTAAGTCTTGCTTCCAATAAATGTGCCAAAAGAACTTGCAAAGGACAAAGGATAAACCAATTAAGTAAAGGATAAAGACTTGCTTCCAATCAATGTGCGAGAAAAGAACATTAAAGAATAATGAGAAACCAATTCCTTGGGATTAAGACTTGCTTCCAATCAATGGCCAAAAGAACATAACTTACAAAGTGAAACCAATTCATTATGGATTAGAATCTTGCTTCCAATAAATGGCCAAAAAGAACTTAAAGGACAAAGGATAAACCAATTCAATAAAGGATAAAGACTTTGCTTCCAATGAATGGCCAAAAGAACTTAAAAGAATAATGAGAAACCAATTCCTTAAGGATTAAGACTTGCTTTCAATCAATGGCCAAAGAACATAACTTACAAAGTGAAACCAATTCATTATGGATTAAGTCTTGCTTCCAATAAATGGCCGGAAGAACTTCAAGGACAAGGATAAACCAATTAAGTAAAGGATAAAGAACTTCGCTTCCAATGAATGGCCAAAGAACTTAAAGAATAATGAGAAACCAATTCCTTAAGGATTTAAGACTTGCTTCCAAGAAATCAATGGCCAAAGAACACCAACTTTACAAGAGTGAAATGTTCAATTCATTATGGATTATGTCTTGCTTCAATAAATGGCCAAAGAACTTAAAGGACAAGGATAAACCAATTCGTAAAGGATAAAGACTTGCTTCTGCAATCAATGGCGGAAGAACTTAAGAATAATGAAAACCAATTCCTTAAGGATTAAGACTTGCTTCCAATCAATGGCCAAAGAACATAACTTACAAAGTAGAAGCCAATTCATTATGAGTTGCAAGTCTTGCTTCCAATAAATGGCCAAAAGAACTTAAAGGACAAGGATTAAACCAATTCATAAAGGATAAAGACTTGCTTCCAATCAATGGCCAAAAGAACTTAAAGAATAATGAGAAACCAATTCCTTAAGGATTTAAGACTTGATTCCATTCAATGCCAAAAAGAATATAACTTACAAAGTGAAACCAATTCACATTATGGATTAAGTCTTACCACTTCCAATAAATGGCCAAAAGAACTTAAAGGACAAGGATAAACCAATTACGTAAAGGATAAAGACTCTGCTTCCAATCAATGGCCAAAAGAGCTTAAAGAATAATGAGAAACCAATTTCCTTAAGGATTAAGAGCACTTGCTTCAATCAATATGGCCAAAAGAACATAACTTACAAAGTGAAACCAATTTCATTATGGATTAAGTCTTGCTTCCAATAAATGGCCAAAAAGAACTTAAGGACAAGGGAATAAACCAATTCGTAAAGGATAAAGACTTGCTTTACCAATCAATGGCCAAAAGAACTTAAAGAATAATGCCAGAAACCAATTCATTAAGGATTGAAGACTTGCTTCCAATCAATGGCGAAAAAGACATAACTTACAAAGTGAAGCCAATTCATTATGGATTAAGTCTTGCTTCCAATAAATGGCTGAAAAAGAACTTAAGGACAAGGATAAATCCCAATTCAGTAATCAGCGATAAAGACTTGCTTCAATGAATGGCCAAAAGAACTTAAAGAATAATGAGAAACCAATTCCTTAAGGATTAAGACTTGCTTCCAATCAACGGCCAAAAGATCAACTTACAAAGTGAAACCAATTCATTATGGATTAAGTGCTTGCTTCCAATAAATGGCCAAAAAAGAACTTAAAGGACAAGGATAAACCAATTAAGTAAAGGATAAAGACTTGCTTCCAATCAATGGCCGAAAAGAACTTAAAGAATAATGAAGAAACCAATTCATGAAGGATTAAGACTTGCTTCCAATCAATGGCCAAAAAAGAACATAACTTACAAAAAGTGAAAGCAATTCATTATGGATTAAGTCTTGCTTCCAATAAATGGCCAAAAGAACTTTCTAAAGGACAAGGATAAACCAATTAAGTAAAGCGATAAAGACTTGCTTCCAATGAATGGCCAAAAAGAACTTAAAGAATAATGAAACCAATTCCTTAAGGATTAAGATCTTTAGCTTCCAATCAATGGCCAAAGATCATAATCTTACAAAGTGAAATCAATTCGTGTTATGGATTAAGTCTTGCTTCCAATCAATGGCCGGAGAAAAGGAACTTCAAGGACAAGGATAAAACCAATTAAGTAAGGATAAAGACTTAAGCTTCCAATGATTGGCCAAAAAGAACTAAGAATAATAGAAACTTGAATTCCTTAAGGATTAAGACTTGCTTCACGATCAATGGCCAAAGAACATAACACTTACAAAGTGAAACCAATTCATTATGGATTAAGTCTTGCTTCAATAAATGGCCAAAAAGAACTTTAAGGACAAGGATAAACCAATTCATAAAGGATAAAGACTTTGCTTCCAATCAATGGCCAAAGAACTTAAAGAATAATGAGAAACCAATTCCTTAAGGATTAAGACTTGCTTCAATCAATGGCCAAAAAGAACATAACTTACAAAAGTGAAACCAATTCATTATGGATTAAGTCTTGCTTCCAATAAATGGCCAAAAGAACTTAAAGGACAAGGATAAACCAATTACGTAAAGGATAAAGACTCGCTTCCAATGATTGGCAAAAAGAACTTAAAGAATAATGAGAAACCAATTCCTTAAGGATTAAGACTTGCTTCCAATCAATGGCCAAAAGAACATAACTTACAAAGTGAAGCCAATTCATTATGGATTAAGTCTTTGGCTTCCAATAAATGGCCAAAAGAACTTAAGGACAGGAATAAACCAATTCGTAAAGGATAAAGACTTTTAAGCTTCACAATGAATGTCTGCCAAAGAACTTAAAGAATAATGAGAAATAAACCAATTCCTTAAGGAATTAAGACTTGCTTCAATCAATGGCCAAAAAGAATCATAACTTACAAAGTAGAAACCAATTCATTATGGATTAAGTCTTGCTTACAATAAATGGCCAAAAGAACTTCAAAGGACAAGGATAAACCAATTAAGTAAAGGATAAAGACTTGCTTCCAATCAATGGCCAAAAGAACTTGAGGAATAATGAAACCAATTCCTTAAGGATTAAGACTTCTAACTTCAATCAATGGCCAAAGAACATAACTTACAGAAGTGAAACCAATTCATTATGGATTAAGTCTTGCTTCCAATAAATGGCCAAAAAGAACTTAAAGGACAAGGATAAACCAATTAAGTAAAGGATAAAGATTTCGCTTCCAATGATTGGCCAAAAAGAACTTAAAGAATAATGAGAAACCAATTCCTTAAGGATTAAGACTTGCTTCAATCAATGGCCAAAAGAACATAACTTACAAAGTGGAAGCCAATTCATTATGGATTAAGTCTTGCTTCCAATAAAAATTGGCCAAAAGAACTTAAGGACAGGATAAAGCCAATTAAGTAAAGGATAAGAACTTTGTTCAATCAATATTAAAAAGAACTTAAGAATAATCAGAAACCAATTCATGGGATTAGAATTGCTTCAATCAATAGCCAAAGAACACTATCTTTCAAAGTGAAACCAATTCGTATGGATTAAGTCTTGCTTCAATCCAATGGCCAGAACTTAAGGGCAGGCTAAACCAATTAAGTAAGGATAGACTTGCTTCCAATCAATGGCCAAAAAGAACTTGGAGAATAATGAGAAACCAATTCCTTATCAGGATTAAGACTTGCTTCCAATCAATGGCCAAAAAGAACATAACTTTACAAAGTGAAATCAGTTCATTATGGATTAAGTCTTGCTTCCAATCAATGGCCTGAAGAACTTAAAGGACAAGGATAAACCAATTCGTAAAGGATAAAGACTCGCTTCCAATGATTGGCCAAAAGAACTTAAAGAATAATGAGAAACCAATTCCTTAAGGATTAAGACTTGCTTCCAATCAATGGCCAAAGGAACTTAAAGGACAAGGATAAACGAATTCGTAAAGGATAAAGACTCGCTTCCAATGATTGGGCAAAAGAACTTAAAGAATAATGAGAAACCAATTCCTTAAAGATTAAGACTTGCTTCCAATCAACGGCCAAAGGAACTTAAAGGACAAGGATAAACCAATTCGTAAAGGATAAAGATTTGCTTCCCATCAATGGCCAAAATAACTTAAAGAATAATGTGAAACCAATTCCTTAAGGACTAAGACTTGCTTCTAATCAATGGCCAAAAGAACATAACTTGCAAAGTGAAGCCAATTCATTATGGATTAAGTCTTGCTTCCAAGAAATGGCCAAAAGAACTTAAAGGACAAGGATAAACCAATTAAGTAAAGGATAAAGACTTGCTTCCAATCAATGGCCAAAAAGAACTTAAAGAATAATGAGAAACCAATTCCTACTTAAGGATTAAGACTTGCTTCCAATCAATGGCCAAAAAGAGACATAACTTAGAAAGTGAAACCAATTCATTATGGATTAAGTCTTGCTTCCAATCAATGGCCGGAAAGAACTTAAAGGATCAAGGATAAACCAATTCTTAAAAGGATAAAGACTTGCTTCCAATCAATGGCCAAAGAACTTAAAGAATAATGAAACCAATTCATGAAGGATTAAAGACTTGCTTCCAATCAATGGCCAAAGGAACTTAAGGACAAGGATCGCGAATTAAGTAAAGATAAGAACTAGCTTCCAATGATTGAGCAAAAGAACTTAAGAACAAAATTAAACCAATTCCATTATGGATTAAGTCTTGCTTCCAATAAATGGCCAAAGAACTTAAAGGACAAGGATAAACCAATTAAGTAAGGATAAAGACTTGCTTCCAATGAATGGCCAAAAATAACTTAAAGAATAATGAGAAACCAATTCCTTAAGGATTAAGACTTGCTTCTAATCAATGGCCAAAGAACATAACTTACAAAGTGAAACCAATTCATTATAGGATTAAAATCCCCTTGCTTCCAATGAATAGCCAAAAGAACTTAAAGGAACAAGAGATAAACCAATGGGGTCGTAAAGGATAAAAGACTTGCTTCCAATCAATGGCCAAAAGAACATCAAGAATAATGAGAAACCAATTAACTGCTTAAGGATTAAGACTTGCTTCAATCAATGGCCAAAAAGGAACTTAACTTACAAAGTGAAACCAATTCATTATGGCTTAAGTCTTGCTTCCAACAAATAACCAAAAAAGAACTTAAAGGACGAGGATAAACCAATTCTTAAAGGATAAAGATTGGCTTCCAATGATTGGCCAATACAACTTAAGGAATAATGAGTAATTAATTCCTTAAGGATTAAAGACTTGCTTTGCAATCAATGGCCAAAAGAACATAACTTACAAAGATAATTCATTATGGATTAAGTCTTACTTTTAATAAATGGCAGAATGAACTTAAAGGACAAGAGATAAACCAATTCATTAAGGATAAAGACTTGCTTCCAATGATTGGCCAAAAGAACTTAAAAGAATAATGCAGAAACCAATTCCTTAAGGATTAAGACTTGCTTCCAATCAATGGCCAAAAAGAACATAACTTACAAAGTGAAACCAATTCATTATGGATTAAGTCTTGCTTCCAATCAAAGGCCAAAAGAACTTAAAGGACAAGAATATACCAATTAAGTAAAGGATAAAGAACTTTGCTTCAATCGGACAATGGCCAAAAGAACTTAAAGAATAATGAGAAACCAATTCCTTAAGGATTAAAGACTTGCTTCTAATCAATGGCCAAGGAACTTAAAGGACAAGGATAAACCAATTAAGTAAAGATGAACTTCCTTCAATGATTGGCCAAAAGAACTTACAAGAATAATGAAACCAATTCATTATGGATTAAGTGCTTGCTTCAATAAATGGCCAAAGAGGCTTATCAAAGGACAAAAAGGATAAACCAATTAAATCAAAGGATAAGGCACTTGCTTCCAATGAATGGCCAAAAAAAGTCTTAAAGAATTAATAGGGAAAACCAATTCCTTAAGGATTAAGACTTGCTTCAATCAATGGCCAAAGAACATAACTTACAAAAGTGAAACCAATTCATTATGGATTCTAAGTCTTGCTTCCAATAAATGGCCAAAAAGAACTTCAAAGGACAGAGGATAAACCAATTAAGTAAAGGATAAAGACTTGCTTCCAGATCAATGGCCAAAAGAACTTAAAGAATAATGAGAAACCAATTCCTTAAGGATTAAGACTTGCTTTAATCAATGGCCAAAGAGACACACCAACTTACAAAAGTGAAACCAATTCATTATGGATTAAGTCTTGCTTCGAATAAATGGCCAAAAGAACTTAAAGGACAAGGATAAACCAATTAAGTAAAAGGATAAAGACTTGCTTCCAATGAATGGCCAAAATAACTTAAAGAATAATGAGAAACCAATTCATTAAAGACTAAGATCTTTGCTTCAATCAATGGCCAAAGAACAAAACCTACAAAATGAAACCAATTCATTATGGATTATGTCTTGCTTCCAATAAATGGCCAAAAGAACTTAAAGGACAAGGATAAACCAATTCGTAAAGGATAAAGACTTGCCTATAATCAATGTGAAGAACTTAAAGAAATTAATGAGAAACCAAGTTCAGCAGGATTAAGACTTGCTTCAATCAATGGCCAAAGAACATAACTTACAAAGAGTGAAGCCAATTAATTATGGATTAAGCCTTGCTTCGAATAAATGGCTTATTAAGGAACTATAAGGACAAGGATAAACCAGTCTATATTAAGTAAAGGATAAAGACTTGCTTCCCACCAATGGCCAAAATAACTTAAAGAATAATGAGAAACCAATTCCTTAAGGACTAAGACTTGCTTCTAATCAATGGCCAAAAGAACATAACTTGCAAAGTGAAGCCAATTGATTATGGATTAAGTCTTGCTTCCAACAAATGGCCAATAGAACTTAAAGGACAAGGATAAACCAATTCGTAAAGGATAAAGAGTTGCTTCCAATCAATGGCCAAAAGAACTTAAAGAATAATGCGAAACCAATTCCTTAAGGATTAAGACTTTCTTCCAATCAATGGCCAAAAGAACATAACTTACAAAGTGAAGCCAATTCATTATGGATTAAGTCTTACATCCAATAAATGGCCAAAAGAACTTAAAGGACAAGGAAAAACCAATTCATAAAGCATAAAGACTTGCTTCCAATGAATGGCCAAAAAACTTAAAGAATAATGAGAAACCAATTCCTTCAGGATTAAGACTTGCATCTAATCAATGGCCAAAAGAACATAACTTACAAAGTGAAGCCAATTCATAATGGATTAAGTCTTACTTCCAATAAATGGCCAGAAAAGGGCTTAAAGGACAAGGAAAAACTGATTCAGTAAAGCATAAAAAGACTTTAGCACAATCAATGACCAAAAAGAACTTAAAGAATAATGAGAAACCAATTCCTTGGGGATTTGGGCTTGCTTCCAATCAATGGCCAAAAAGAACATAGCTTGACAAAGTGAAACCAATTCATTATGGATTAAGTCTTGCTTCCAATAAATGGCCAAAAAGAACTTGGGGACAAGGATAAACCAATTAAGTAAAGGATAAAGGCAGCTTCCAATCAATGGCCAAAGAACTTAAAGAATAATGAGAAACCAGTTCCTTAAGGATTAAGGCTTGCTTCCAATGAATGGCCCAAAAAGAACATAGCTTACAAAGTGAAACAAATTCATTATGGCTTAAGTCTTGCTTCCAATAAATGGCCAAAAGAACTTAAAGGACAAGGATAAACCAATTAAGTAAAGGATAAAGACTTGCTTCCAATCAATGGCCAAAGAACTTAAAGAATAATGAGAAACCAATTCCTTAAGGATTAAGACTTGCTTCAATCAATGGCCAAAGAACATAACTTACAAAGTGAAACCAATTCATTATGGATTAAGTCTTGCTTCCAATAAATGGCCAAAAGAACTTAAAGGACAAGGATAAACCAATTAAGTAAGGATAAAGACTTGCTTCCAATCAATGGCCAAAAGAACTTAAAGAATAATGAGAAACCAATTCCTTAAGGATTAAGACTTGCTTCAATCAATGGCCAAAAGAACATAACTTACAAAGTGAAACCAATTCATTATGGATTAAGTCATGCTTCCAATAAATGGCCAAAAGAACTTAAAGGACAAGGATAAACCAATTAAGTAAAGGATAAAGGCTTGCTTCCAATCAATGGCCAAAAGAACTTAAAGAATAATGAGAAACCAATTCCTTAAGGATTAAGACTTGCTTCCAATCAATGGCCAAAAGAACATAACTTACAAAGTGAAACCAATTCATTATGGATTAAGTCTTGCTTCCAATCAATGGCCAAAAGAACTTAAGGACAAGGATAAACCAATTAAGTAAAGGATAAAGACTTGCTTCTAATGATTGGCCAAAAAACTTAAAGAATAATGAGAAACCAATTCCTTAAGGATTAAGACTTGCTTCCAATCAATGGCCAAAAGAACATAACTTACAAAGTGAAACCAATTCATTATGGATTAAGTCTTGCTTCCAATAAATGGCCAAAAGAACTTAAAGGACAAGGATAAACCAATTCGTAAAGGATAAAGACTTGCTTCCACTCAATGGCCAAAAGAACTGAACGAATAATGAGAAACCAATTCCTTAAGGATTACGACTTGCTTCGAACCATAGGCCAACCGAACATAACTCACAAAGTGAACCCAATTCATTATGGATTAAGTCTTGCTCCCAATAAATGGCCAAAAGAACTTATAGGATAAGGATAAACCAATTAAGTAAAGGATAAAGACTTGCTTCCAATGATTGGCCAAAAGAACTTAAAGAATAATGAGAAACCAATTCCTTAAGGATTAAGACTTGCCTCCAATCAATGGCCAAAAGAACATAACTTACAAAGTGAAACCAATTCATTATGGATTAAGTCTTGCTTCCAATAAATGGCCAAAGGAACTTAAAGCACAAGGATAAACCAATTAAGTAAAGGATAAAGACTTGCTTCCAATCAATGGCCAAAAGAACTTAAAGAATAATGAGAAACCAATTCCTTAAGGATTAGGACTTGCTTCCAATCAATGGCCAAAAGAACATAACTTACAAAGTGAAACCAATTCATTATGGATTAAGTCTTGCTTCCAATAAATGGCCAAAAGAACTGAAAGGACAAGGATAAACCAATTCGTAAAGGATAAAGATTCGCTTCCAATGATTGGCCAAAAGAACTTAAAGAATAATGAGAAACCAATTCCTTAAGGATTAAGACTTGCTTCCAATCAATGGCCAAAAGAACATAACTTACAAAGTGAAACCAATTCATTATGGATTAAGTCTTGCTTCCAATAAATGGCCAAAAGAACATAAAGGACAAGGATAAACCAATTGATAAAGGATAAAGACTTGCTTCCAATCAATGGCCAAAAGAACTTAAAGAACAATGAGAAACCAATTCCTTAAGGATTAAGACTTGCTTCCAATCAATGGCAAACGAACATAACTTACAAAGTGAACCCAATTCATTATGGATTAAGTCTTGCTTCCAATAAATGGCCAAAAGAACTTATAGGACAAGGATAAACCAATTCGCAAAGGATAAAGACTTGCTTCCAATCAATGGCCAAAGGAACATAACTTACAAAGTGAAACCAATTCATTATGGATTAAGTCTTGCTTCCAATAAATGGCCAAAAGAACTTAAAGGACAAGGATAAACCAATTAAGTAAAGGATAAAGACTTGCTTCCAATCAATGGCCAAAGAACTTAAAGAATAATGAGAAACCAATTCCTTAAGGATTAAGACTTGCTTCCAATCAATGGCCAAAAGAACATAACTTACAAAGTGAAACCAATTCATTATGGATTAAGTCTTGCTTCCAATCAACGGCCAAAAGAACTTAAAGGGCAAGGATAAACCAATTCATAAAGGATAAAGACTTGCTTCCAATGAATGGCCAAAAGAACTTAAAGAATAATGAGAAACCAATTCCTTAAGGATTAAGACTTGCTTCCAATCAATGGCCAAAAGAACTTAAAGGACAAGGATAAACCAATTCGTAAAGGATAAAGACTTGCTTCCAATGAATGGCCAAAAGAACTTAAAGAATAATGAGAAACCAATTCCTTAAGGATTAAGACTTGCTTCCAATCAATGGCCAAAAGAACATAACTTACAAAGTGAAACCAATTCATTATGGATTAAGTCTTGCTTCCAATAAATGGCCAAAAGAACTTAAAGGACAAGGATAAACCAATTAAGTAAAGGATAAAGACTTGCTACCAATCAATGGCCAGAAGAACTTAAAGAATAATGAGAAACTAATTCCTTAAGGATTAAGACTTGCTTCCAGTCAATGGCCAAAATAACATAACTTACAAAGTGAAACCAATTCATTATGGATTAAGTCTTGCTTCCAATAAATGGCCAAAAGAACTTAAAGGACAAGGATAAACCAATTTTGTAAAGGACGAAGACTCGCTTCCAATGATTGACCAAAAGAACTTAAAGGATAATGAGAAACCAATTCCTTAAGGATTAAGACTTGCTTCAATCAATGGCCAAAAGAACATAACTTACAAAGTGAAACCAATTCATTATGGATTAAGTCTTGCTTCCAATAAATGGCCAAAAGAACTTAAAGGACAAGGATAAACCAATTCGTAATGGATAAAGACTTGCTACCAATCAATAGCCAAAAGAACTTAAAGAATAATGGGAAACCAATTCCTTAAGGATTAAGACTTGCTTCCAATCAATGGCCAAAAGAACATAACTTACAAAGTGAAACCAATTCATTATGGATTAAGTCTTGCTTCCAATAAATGGCCAAAAGAACTTAAAGGACAAGGATAAACCAATTCGTAAAGGATAAAGACTTGCTTCCAATCAATGGCCAAAAGAACTTAAAGAATAATGAGAAACCAATTCCATAAGGATTAAGACTTGCTTCCAATCAATGGCCAAAAGAACATAACTTACAAAGTGAAACCAATTCATTATGGATTAAGTTTTGCTTCCAATCAATGGCGAAAAGAACTTCAAGGACAAGGATAAACCAATTCGTAAAGGATAAAGACTCGCTTCAATCAATGGCCAAAAGAACTTAAAGAATAATGAGAAACCAATTCCTTAAGGATTAAGACTTGCTTCAATCAATGGCCAAAGAACATAACTTGCAAAGTGAAGCCAATTCATTATGGATTTAGTCTTGCTTCCAACAAATGGACAAAGAACTTAAAGGACAAGGATAAACCAATTCGTAAAGGATAAAGACTTGCTTCCAATCAATGGCCAAAAGAACTTAAAGAATAATGAGAAACCAATTCCTTAAGGATTAAGACTTGCTTCCAATCAATGGCCAAAAGAACATAACTTACAAAGTGAAGCCAATTCATTATGGATTAAGTCTTGCTTCCAACAAATGGCCAAAAGAACTTAAAGGACAAGGATAAACCAATTCGTAATGGATAAAGACTTGCTTCCAATCAATGGCCAAAAGAACTTAAAGAATAATGAGAAACCAATTCCTTAAGGATTAAGACTTGCTTCCAATCAATGGCCAAAAGAACATAACTTACAAAGTGAAACCAATTCATTATGGATTAAGTCTTGCTTCCAATCAATGGCCAAAAGAACTTAAAGGACAAGGATAAACCAATTAAGTAAAGGATAAAGACTTGCTTCCAATCAATGGCCAAAAGAACTTAAAGAATAATGAGAAACCAATTCCTTAAGGATTAAGACTTGCTTCAATCAATGGCCAAAGAACATAACTTACAAAGTGAAACCAATTCATTATGGATTAAGTCTTGCTTCCAATAAATGGCCAAAAGAACTTAAAGGACAAGGATAAACCAATTCGTAAAGGATAAAGACTTGCTTCCAATGAATGGCCAAAAGAACTTAAAGAATAATGAGAAACCAATTCCTTAAGGATAAAGACTTGCTTCCAATCAATGGCCACAGACATAACTTACAAAGTGAAACCAATTCATTATGGATTAAGTCTTGCTTCCAATAAATGGCCAAAAGAACTTAAAGGACAAGGATAAACCAATTAAGTAAAGGATAAAGACTTGCTTCCACTCAATGGCCAAAAGACCTTAAAGAATAATGAGAAACCAATTCCTTAAGGATTAAGACTTGCTTCCAATCAATGGCCAACAGAACATATCTTACAAAGTGAAACCAATTCATTATGGATTAAGTCTTGCTTCCAATAAATGGCCAAAAGAACTTAAAGGACAAGGATAAACCAATTAAGTAAAGGATAAAGACTTGCTTCCAATCAATGGCCCAAAGAACTTATATAACAATGCGAAACCAATTCCTTAAGGATTAAGACTTGCTTCCAATCAATGGCCAAAAGAACATAACTTACAAAGTGAAACCAATTCATTATGGATTAAGTCTTGCTTCCAATAAATGGCCAAAAGAACTTAAAGGACAAGGATAAACCAATTAAGTAAAGGATAAAGACTTGCTTCCAATGAATGGCGCAAAGAACTTAAAGAATAATGAGAAACCAATTCCTTAAGGATTAAGACTTGCTTCCAATCAATGGCCAAAAGAACATAACTTACAAAGTGAAACCAATTCATTATGGATTAAGTCTTGCTTCCAATAAATGGCCAAAAGAACTTAAAGGACAAGGATAAACCCATTAGTAAAGGATAAACACTTGCTACCAATCTATGGCCAAAAGAACTTAAAGAATAATGACAAACCAATTCCTTAAGGATTAAGACTTGCTTCCAATCAATGGCCAAAGAACATAACTTACAAAGTGAAACCAATTCATTATGGATTAAGTCTTGCTTCCAATAAATGGCCAAAAGAACTTAAAGGACAAGGATAAACCAATTCGTAAAGGATAAAGACTTGCTTCCAATCAATGGCCAAAAGAACTTAAAGAATAATGAGAAACCAATTCCTTAAGGATTAAGACTTGCTTCCAGTCAATGGCCACAGACATAACTTACAAAGTGAAACCAATTCATTATGGATTAAGTCTTGCTTCCAATCAATGGCCAAAAGAACTTAAAGGACAAGGATAAACCAATTGGTAAAGGATAAAGATTTGCTTCCAATGATTGGCCAAAAGAACTTAAAGAATAATGAGAAACTAATTCCTTAAGGATTAAGACTTGCTTTTCAATCAATGGCCAAAAGAACATAACTTACAAAGTGAAACCAATTCATTATGGATTAAGTCTTGCTTCCAATAAATGGCCAAAAGAACTTAAAGGACAAGGATAAACCAATTAAGTAAAGGATAAAGACTTGCTTCAATGAATGGCAAAAAGAACTTAAAGAATAATGAGAAACCAATTCCTTAAGGATTAAGACTTGCTTCAAATCAATGGCAAACAGATCATAACTTACAAAGTGAAACCAATTCATTATGGATTAAGTCTTGCTTCCAATAAATGGCCAAAAGAACTTAAAGGACAAGGATAAACCAATTCGTAAAGGATAAAGACTTGCTTCCAATGAATGGCCAAAAGAACTTAAAGAATAATGAGAAACCAATTCCTTAAGGATTAAGACTTGCTTCCAATCAATGGCCAAACAACATAACTTACAAAGTGAACCCAATTCATTATGGATTAAGTCTTGCTTCGAATAAATGGGGAAAAGAACTTAAAGGTCAATGATAAACCAATTAAGTAAAGGATAAAGACTTGCTTCCAATCAATGGCCAAAAGAACTTAAAGAATAATGAGAAACCAATTCCTTAAGGATTAAGACTTGCTTCCAATCAATGGCCAAAAGAACATAACTTACAAAGTGAAACCAATTCATTATGGATTAAGTCTTGCTTCCAATAAACGGCCAAAAGAACTTAAAGGACAAGGATAAAGCAATTCGTAAAGGATAAAGACTTGCTTCCAATCAATGGCCAAAAGAACTTAAAGAATAATGAGAAACCAATTCCTTAAGGATTAAGACTTGCTTCCAATCAATGGCCAAAAGAACATAACTTACAAAGTGAAACCAATTCATTATGGATGAAGTCTTGCTTCCAATAAATGGCCAAAAGAACTTAAAGGACAAGGATAAACCAATTAAGTAAAGGATAAAGACTTGCTTCCAATCAATGGCCAAAAGAACTTAAAGAATAATGAGAAACCAATTCCTTAAGGATTAAGACTTGCTTCGAGTCAATGGCCAAAGAACACATAACACAAAGTGAAACCAATTCATTATGGATTAAGTCTTGCTTCCAATAAATGGCCAAAAACATAACTTAAAGGACAAGGATAAACCAATTCATTAAAGGATAAAGACTTGCTTCCAATGGCCAAAAGAACTTGGCCAATTAGATTAAGACTTGTCAATGGCCAAGAATAATGAGAAACCAATTCCTTAAGGATTAAGACTTGCTTCCAATCAATGGACAAGAAGGGGTAAATTCCCAACTGAAGCCAATTCATTATGCATTAAGTCTTGCTTCCAATAAATGGCCAAAAGCACTTAAAGGACAAGGATAAACCACTTCATCAAGGATAAAGACTTGCTTCCAATCAATGGCCAAAAGAACTTAAAGAATAATGAGAAACCAATTCCTTAAGGATTAAGACTTGCTTCTAATCAATGGCCAAAAGAACATAACTTACAAAGTGAAGCCAATTCATTATGGATTATGTCTTGCTTTCAATAAATGGCCAAAAGAACTTAAAGGACAAGGATAAACCAATTCGTAAAGGATAAAGACTTGCTTCCAATCAATGGCCAAAAGAACTTAAAGAATAATGAGAAACCAATTCCTTAAGGATTAAGACTTGCTTCCAATCAATGGCCAAAAGAACATAACTTACAAAGTGAAACCAATTCATTATGGATTAAGTCTTGCTTCCAATAAATGGCCAAAAGAACTTAAAGGACAAGGATAAACCAATTCATAAAGGATAAAGACTTGCTTCCAATGAATGGCCAAAAGAACTTAAAGAATAATGAGAAACCAATTCCTTAAGGATTAAGACTTGCTTCCAATCAATGGCCAAAAGAACATAACTTACAAAGTGAAACCAATTCATTATGGATTAAGTCTTGCTTCCAATCAATGGCCAAAAGAACTTAAAGGACAAGGATAAACTAATAAGTAAAGGATAAAGACTTGCTTCCAATCAATGCCCAAAAGAACTTAAAGAATAATGAGAAACCAATTCCTTAAGGATTAAGACTTGCTTCCAATCAATGGCCAAAAGAACATAACTTACAAAGTGAAACCAATTCATTATGGATTAAGTCTTGCTTCCAATAAATGGCCAAAAGAACTTAAAGGACAAGGATAAACCAATTAAGTAAAGGGTTAAGACTTGCTTCAAACCAATGGCCAAAAGAACTTAAAGAATAATGAGAAACCAATTCCTTAAGGATTAAGACTTGCTTCCAATCAATGGCCAAAGAACATAACTTACAAAGTGAAACCAATTCATTATGGATTAAGTCTTGCTTCCAATCAATGGCCAAAAGAACTTAAAGGACAAGGATAAACCAATTCGTAAAGGATAAAGACTTGCTTCCAATGATTGGCCAAAAGAACTTAAAGAATAATGAGAAACCAATTCCTTAAGGATTAAGACTTGCTTCCAATCAATGGCCAAAGAACATAACTTACAAAGTGAAACCAATTCATTATGGATTAAGTCTTGCTTCCAATCAATGGCCAAAAGAACTTAAAGGACAAGGATAAACCAATTCGTAAAGGATAAAGACTTGCTTCCAATCAATGGCCAAAAGAACTTAAAGAATAATGAGAAACCAATTCCTTAAGGATTAAGACTTGCTCCCAATCAATGGCCAAAAGAACATAACTTACAAAGTGAAACCAATTCATTATGGATTAAGTCTTGCTTCCAATAAATGGCCAAAAGAACTTAAAGGACAAGGATAAACCAATTAAGTAAAGGATAAAGACTTGCTTCCAATCAATGGCCAAAAGAACTTAAAGAATAATGAGAAACCAATTCCTTAAGGATTAAGACTTGCTTCCAATCAATGGCCAAAAGAACATAACTTACAAAGTGAAACCAATTCATTATGGATTAAGTCTTGCTTCCAATAAATGGCCAAAAGAACTTAAAGGACAAGGATAAACCAATTAAGTAAAGGATCAAGACTTGCTTCCAATGAATGGCCAAAAGAACTTAAAGAATAATGAGAAACCAATTCCTTAAGGATTAAGACTTGCTTCCAATCAATGGCCAAAAGAACATAACTTACAAAGTGAAACCAATTCATTATGAATTAAGTCTTTCTACCAATTAATGGCCAAAAGAACTTAAATGACAAGGATAAACCAATTCGTAAGGGATAAAGACTTGCTTCCAATCAGCCTTTGGCCAATGTAAGAACTTAAAGAATAATGGAGAAACCAATTCCTTTACAGGATTGACAAGAGCATTGCTTCCAATCAATTCGGCCAAAAGAACATAACTTACAAAGTGAAACCAATGTCATTATGGATTATGTCTTTGCTTCAATCAATGGCCAAAAGAACTTAAAGGACAAAGGATACTAAACCAATTAAGTAAAGGATAAAGCACTTGCCCTATCCAACCAATGGCCAAAAGAACTTAAAGAATAATGAGAAACCTGCTCCTTAAGGATTAAGACATGCTTCCAATCAACGGCCAAAAGAACATAACTTACAAAGTGAAACCAAAAATATTATGGATTAAGTCTTGCTTCCAATCAATGGCCAAAGGAACTTAAAGGACAAGGATAAACCAATTAAGTAAATGATAAAGACTTCGCTTCCAATCAATGGCCAAAAGAACTTAAAGAATAATGAGAAACCAATTGCTTAAGGATTACGACTTGTTACGATCCAATGGCCAAAAGAAGATAACTTACAAAGTGAAACCAATTCATTATGGATTAAGTCTTGCTTCCAACAAATGGCCAAAAGAACTTAAAGGACAAGGATAAACCAATTCGTAAAGGATAAAGACTTGCTTCCAATGAATGGCCAAAAGAACTTAAAGAATAATGAGAAACCAATTCCTTAAGGATTAAGACTTGCTTCCAATCAATGGCCAAAAGAACATAACTTACAAAGTGAAACCAATTCATTATGGATTAAGTCTTGCTTCCAATAAATGGCCAAAAGAACTTAAAGGACAAGGATAAACCAATTCGTAAAGGATAAAGACTTGCTTCCAATCAATAACCAAAAGAACTTAAAGAATAATGAGAAACCAATTCCTTAGGGATTAACAGTTGTTTGCAATCAATGGCCAAAAGAACATAACTTACAAAGTGAAACCAATTCATTATGGATTATGTCTTGCTTCCAATAAATGGCCAAAAGAACTTAAAGGACAAGGATAAACCAATTCATAAAGGATAAAGACTTGCTACCAATCAATGGCCAGAAGAACTTAAAGAATAATGAGAAACCAATTCCTTAAGGATTAAGACTTGCTTCCAATCAAAGGCCAAAGAACATAACTTACAAAGTGAAGCCAATTCATTATGGATTAAGTCTTGCTTCCAATAAATGGCCAAAAGAACTTAAAGGACAAGGATAAACCAATTCATAAAGGATAAAGACTTGCTTCCAATGAATGGCCAAAAGAACTTAAAGAATAATGAGAAACCAATTCGTTAAGGATTAAGACTTGCTTCCAATCAATGGCCAAAAGAACATAACTTACAAAGTGAAACCAATTCATTATGGATTAAGTCTTGCTTCCAATCAATGGCCAAAAGAACTTCAAGGACAAGGATAAACCAATTAAGTAAACATAAAGACTTGCTTCCAATGATTGGCCAAAAGAACTTAAAGAATAATGAGAAACCAATTCCTTAAGGATTAAGACTTGCTTCCAATCAATGGCCAAAAGAACATAACTTACAAAGTGAAACTAATTCATTATGGATTAAGTCTTGCTTCCAATAAATGGCCAAAAGAACTTAAAGGACAAGGATAAACCAATTCAGTAAGGATAAAGACTTGCTTAATCAATGGCCAAAAGAACTTAAAGAATAATGAGAAACCAATTCCTTAAGGATTAAGACTTGCTTCCAATCAATGGCCAAAAGAACATAACTTACAAAGTGAAGCCAATTCATTATGGATTAAGTCTTGCTTCCAATAAATGGCCAAAAGAACTTAAAGGACAAGGATAAACCAATTAAGTAAAGGATAAAGACTTTGCTCCAATCAATGGCCAAAAGAACTTAAAGAATAATGAGAAACCAATTCCTTAAGGATTAAGACTTGCTTCCAATCAATGGCCAAAAGAACATAACTTACAAAGTGAAACCAATTCATTATGGATTAAGTCTTGCTTCCAATAAATGGCCAAAAGAACTTAAAGGACAAGGATAAACCAATTCGTAAAGGATAAAGACTTGCTTTCAATCAATGGCCAAAAGAACTTAAAGAATAATGAGAAACCAATTCCTTAAGGATTAAGACTTGCTTCCAATCAATGGCCAAAAGAACATAACTTACAAAGTGAAACCAATTCATTATGGATTAAGTCTTGCTTCCAATCAATGGCCAAAAGAACTTAAAGGACAAGGATAAACCAATTCGTAAAGGATAAAGACTTGCTTCCAATGATTGGCCAAAAGAACTTAAAGAATAATGAGAAACCAATTCCTTAAGGATTAAGACTTGCTTCCAATCAATGGCCAAAAGAACATAACTTACAACGTGAAACCAATTCATTATGGATTAAGTCTTGCTTCCAATAAATGGCCAAAAGAACTTAAAGGACAAGGATAAACCAATTCGTAAAGGATAAAGACTTGCTTCCAATGATTGGCCAAAAGAACTTAAAGAATAATGAGAAACCAATTCCTTAAGGATTAAGACTTGCTTCCAATCAATGGCCAAAAGAACATAACTTACAAAGTGAAACCAATTCATTATGGTTTAAGTCTTGCTTCCAATCAATGGCCAAAAGAACTTAAAGGACAAGGATAAACCAATTCATAAAGGATAAAGACTTGCTTCCAATCAATGGCCAAAAGAACTTAAAGAATAATGAGAAACCAATTCCTTAAGGATTAAGACTTGCTTCCAATCAATGGCCAAAAGAACATAACTTACAAAGTGAAGCCAATTCATTATGGATTAAGTCTTGCTTCCAATAAATGGCCAAAAGAACTTAAAGGACAAGGATAAACCAATTCGTAAAGGATAAAGACTTGCTACCAATCAATGGCCAAAAGAACTTAAAGAATAATGAGAAACCAATTCCTTAAGGATTAAGACTTGCTTCCAATCAATGGCCAAAAGAACATAACATGCAAAGTGAAGCCAATTCATTATGGATTAAGTCTTACTTCCAATAAATGGCCGAAAGAACTTAAAGGACAAGGATAAACCAATTCGTAAAGCATAAAGACTTGCTTCCAATGAATGGCCAAAAAACTTAAAGAATAATGAGAAACCAATTCCTTAAGGATTAAGACTTGCTTCCAATCAACGGCCAAAAGAACATAACTTACAACGTGAAGCCAATTCATTATGGATTAAATCTTGCTTCCAATAAATGCCCAAAAGAACTTAAAAGACAAGGATAAACCAATTCGTAAAGGATAAAGACTTGCTACCAATCAATGGCCAAAAGAACTTAAAGAATAATGAGAAACCAATTCCTTAAGGATTAAGACTTGCTTCCAATCAATGGCCAAAAGAACATAACTTACAAAGTGAAACCAATTCATTATGGATTAAGTCTTGCTTCCAATAAATGGCCAAAAGAACTTAAAGGACAAGGATAAACCAATTAAGTAAAGGATAAAGATTCGCTTCCAATGATTGGCCAAAAGAACTTAAAGAATAATGAGAAACCAATTCCTTAAGGATTAAGACTTGCTTCCAATCAATGGCCAAAAGAACATAACTTACAAAGTGAAGCCAATTCATTATGGATTAAGTCTTGCTTCCAATAAATGGCCAAAAGAACTTAAAGGACAAGGATAAACCAATTCGTAAAGGATAATGACGTGCTTCCAATCAATGGCCAAAAGAACTTAAAGAATAATGAGAAACCAATTCCTTAAGGATTAAGACTTGCTTCCAATCAATGGCCAAAAGAACATAACTTACAAAGTGAAACCAATTCATTATGGGTTAAGTCTTGCTTCCAATAAATGGATAAAAGAACTTAAAGGACAAGGATAAACCAATTCGTAAAGGATAAAGATTCGCTTCCAATGATTGGCCAAAAGAACTTAAAGAATAATGAGAAACCAATTTCTTTAGGATTAAGAGTTGCTTCCAATCAATGGCCAAAAGAACATAACTTACAAAGTGAATTCAATTCGTTATGGATTAAGTCTTGCTTCCAATTACTGGCCAAAAGAACTTAAAGGACAAGGATAAACCAATTCGTAAAGGATAAAGACTTGCTTGCAATCAATGGCCAAAAGAACTTAAAGAATAAAGAATTTATGGGAATTAATGATCAATACTAACTTAGCGAGATAAACCAATTCGTAAAGGATAAAGACTTGCTTCCAATCAATGGCCAAAAGAACATAACTTACAAAGTGAAACCAATTCATTATGGATTAAGTCTTGCTTCCAATAAATGGCCAAAAGAACTTAAAGGACAAGGATAAACCAATTCGAAAAGGATAAAGACTTGCTTCTAATCAATGGCCAAAGGAACTTAAAGAATAATGAGAAACCAATTCCTTAAGGATTAAGACTTGCTTCCAATCAATGGCCAAAAGAACATATCTTACAAAGTGAAACCAATTCATTATGGATTATGTCTTGCTTCCAATAAATGGCCAAAAGAACTTAAAGGACAAGGATAAACCAATTCGTAAAGGATAAAGACTTGCTTCCAATGAATGGCCAAAAGAACTTAAAGAATAATGAGAAACCAATTCCTTAAGGATTAAGACTTGCTTCCAATCAATGGCCAAAAGAACATAACTTACAAAGTGAAACCAATTCATTATGGATTAAGTTTTGCTTCCAATCAATGGCGAAAAGAACTTCAAGGACAAGGATAAACCAATTCGTAAAGCATAAAGACTCGCTTCCAATGATTGGCCAAAAGAACTTAAAGAATAATGAGAAACCAATTCCTTAAGGATTAAGACTTGCTTCCAATCAATGGCCAAAAGAACATAACTTACAAAGTGAAACCAATTCATTATGGATTAAGTCTTGCTTCCAATCAATGGCCAAAAGAACTTAAAGGACAAGGATAAACCAATTCGTAAAGGATAAAGACTTGCTTCAATGATTGGCCAAAAGAACTTAAAGAATAATGAGAAACCAATTCCCTTAAGGATTAAGACTTGCTTCCAATCAATGGCCAAAAAGAACATAACTTACAAGTGAAGCCAATTCATTATGGATTAAGTCTTGCTTCCAATAAATGGCAGCTAAAGGACAAGGATAACTTAAATGATACATGTTAGGGTACTTGGTTATTCAACCTTTGGAAAAAGAGCTTGTTTCTAGCAAGTCAGTTCTGCCTTGGAGATCAAACAATCCAAGAACTCATTTCAAGTTACTTGGATATCAAGGAATCAAGTTTAATTAAAGTAACTTGGGGAGCAAGTAATTTGATTATGTTGATAATATGTTTAGATTGTGTTTAGATTCATTTTTTTATTTGTTTTGACTTAGTGTAGGGTTGTTTAGATTTAAATTGATTCCGTTTGTCTTTTAGGATTTAAATCAAATATGATGTAATCTATAAAGATCAAATCTGATTTAAATTAGTTAGGAATAAATCTTTTAGAATAGAATCATATCTTTAATTTTCAAATTTTAGTTTCAAATCAGATCTTCTAGATAGGGTTAGATAATTTTCAATTTTAGGATTTATGTATAAATAGGCAACTTGGCCTATAGACAATAGAGAATTTTGATCATATTTTTTTATCATGGTTTAACTACCAATAAAATTGTGAGGTTTTCCTCATGTTGTTCTGTGTGATGCAGAATGTTCTATCTTTCCCCTGTTATCTACGTTTCCAAGGACAGGTTTCTTGGGGGTTTAGTAGGGAGGGTCTTTATTCTACATCTTATCTTCTATCAAAGTGTGTGCCTGGGGTTTCTGGATCTTTATATCCACGGGGTCTCCATCATCATTTGGTATCAGAGCAAGGTCTAGATAAATTCCTATTTATCTATCTTTGTCTTTTACGTTTATCTTTTGTCTTCTTTCCTTGTCCATTTGTGTTCTTTTTTTTGTGTTTTTGAATTCTATCCTCTTGTGTTGTTGTCACATCTCTGTCTATCTCTATGCTTCTTCTTTGTTTTGCATTTTTTTTTTAGTTGCTAGTTCAGATCAAAAAAAAAAAAAAAAAAAGGAGAAGAAATTAGAAAAGGTGAGGATTATAAGCATAATTTTTTTCCCTGTTATCTACGTTTCCAAGGACAGGTTTCTTGGGGGTTTAGTAGGGAAATTCTTTCCTTTGATCTAGGTTGCTATGGACAGGTTTCATAGAGGTCTAGTAGGAAAATCCATTTCCGGTGACCTAGGTTGCTAAGAACAGGTTTCTTAGAGGTCTAGTAGGAAAACCCTATGTTTACTATCCTTTGTTCTATTTCGTTTCCGCTTTGTTAATTTTATTTCCCTAGTTTTTTTTTTCTTTCTTTGAGTTTTCCCTAGTTTTTTTCTTTGTGTTTTGAGTCTTGTTTCTTTAATCGTTGTGTCTACTTTGTCCACATTTTTTTTTTGTATTTGAGGTATATTCAGTTCCAAAAAAAAAAGCAAAAAAAAAGAAGAAAAAAAAGCGAAAAAAAAAGAGAAGACAAAAAAAAAGGAAAAAAAAAAAAAGAGAGGAAAGAGTGTTAGTGAGATTCTTCAATTGTAGGTTCTTAGATGGCTTCATGGAGGAAAAGGCAATGGTGGAGATATCTTTGAAGATTACAAAGGCAAGATTCGAGGACGAATCTTTTTGAAGAGGGGGAGAATGATACAAGCTCAAGAGGGTAATTTGGTCATTCCAACACTGGAAAATAGCTTGTTTCTAGCAAGTCAGTTCTGCCTTGGAGATCAAACAATCCAAGAACTCATTTCAAGTTACTTGGATATCAAGGAATCAAGTTTAATTAAAGTAACTTGGGGAGCAAGTAATTTGATTATGTTGAAAATATGTTTAGATTGTGTTTAGATTCATTTTTTTATTTGTTTTGACTTAGTCTAGGTTTGTTTAGATTTAAATTGATTCAGTTTGTCTTTTAGGATTTAAATCAAATATGATGTAATCTATAAAGATCAAATCTGATTTAAATTAGTTAGGAATAAATCTTTTAGAATAGAATCATATCTTTAATTTTCAAATTTTAGTTTCAAATCAGATCTTCTAGATAGGGTTAGATAATTTTCAATTTTAGGATTTATGTATAAATAGGCAACTTGGCCTATAGACAATAGAGAATTTTTGATCATATTTTTTTATCATGGTTTAACTACCAATAAAATTGTGAGGTTTTCCTCATCTTGTTCTATGTGATGCAGAATATTCTATCTTTTCCCTGTTATCAACGTTTCCAAGGACAGGTTTCTTGGGGGTTTAGTAGGGAGGGTCTTTATTCTACATCTTATCTTCCATCAAAGTATGTGCCTGGGGTTTCTGGATCTTTATATCCATGGGGTTCCGCATCAGTCTTGCCTCCAACAAATGGCCAAAAGAACTTAAAGGACAAGGATAAACCAATTCGTAAAGGATAAAGACTTGCTTGCAATCAATGGCCAAAAGAACTTAAAGAATAATGAGAAACCAATTCGTAAAGGATAAAGACTTGCTTCCGATCAATGGCCAAAAGAACATAACTTACAAAGTGAACCCAATTCATTATGGATTAAGTCTTACTTCCAATAAATGGCCAAAAGAACTTAAAGGACAAGGATAAACCAATTCGTAAAGGATAAAGACTTGCTTCCAATGAATGGCCAAAAGAACTTAAAGAATAATGAGAAACCAATTCCTTAAGGATTAAGACTTGCTTCCAATCAATGGCCAAAAGAACATAACTTACAAAGTGAAACCAATTCATTATGGATTATGTCTTGCTTCCAATAAATGGCCAAAAGAACTTAAAGGACAAGGATAAACCAATTCGTAAAGGATAAAGACTTGCTTCCAATCAATGGCCAAAAGAACTTAAAGAATAATGAGAAACCAATTCCTTAAGGATTAAGACTTGCTTCCAATCAATGGCCAAAGAACATAACTTACAAAGTGAAACCAATTCATTATGGATTAAGTCTTGCTTCCAATAAATGGCCAAAAGAACTTAAAGGACAAGGATAAACCAATTCGTAAAGGATAAAGACTTGCTTCCAATGAATGGCCAAAAGAACTTAAAGAATAATGAGAAACCAATTCCTTAAGGATTAAGACTTGCTTCCAATCAATGGCCAAAAGAACATAACTTACAAAGTGAAACCAATTCATTATGGATTAAGTCTTGCTTCCAATAAATGGCCAAAAGAACTTAAAGGACAAGGATAAACCAATTCGTAAAGGATAAAGACTTGCTTCCAATGATTGGCCAAAAGAACTTAAAGAATAATGAGAAACCAATTCCTTAAGGATTAAGACTTGCTTCCAATCAATGGCCAAAAGAACATAACTTACAAAGTGAAACCAATTCATTATGGATTAAGTCTTGCTTCCAATAAATGGCCAAAAGAACTTAAAGGACAAGGATAAACCAATTAAGTAAAGGATAAAGACTTGCTTCCAATGAATGGCCAAAAGAACTTAAAGAATAATGAGAAACCAATTCCTTAAGGATTAAGACTTGCTTCCAATCAATGGCCAAAAGAACATAACTTACAAAGTGAAACCAATTCATTATGGATTAAGTCTTGCTTCCAATAAATGGCCAAAAGAACTTAAAGGACAAGGATAAACCAATTAAGTAAAGGATAAAGACTTGCTTCCAATGAATGGCCAAAAGAACTTAAAGAATAATGAGAAACCAATTCCTTAAGGATTAAGACTTGCTTCCAATCAATGGCCAAAAGAACATAACTTACAAAGTGAAACCAATTCATTATGGATTAAGTCTTGCTTCCAATAAATGGCCAAAAGAACTTAAAGGACAAGGATAAACCAATTAAGTAAAGGATAAAGACTTGCTTCCAATGAATGGCCAAAAGAACTTAAAGAATAATGAGAAACCAATTCCTTAAGGATTAAGACTTGCTTCCAATCAATGGCCAAAAGAACATAACTTACAAAGTGAAACCAATTCATTATGGATTAAGTCTTGCTTCCAATAAATGGCCAAAAGAACTTAAAGGACAAGGATAAACCAATTAAGTAAAGGTTAAAGACTTGCTACCAATCAATGGCCAAAAGAACTTAAAGAATAATGAGAAACCAATTCCTTAAGGATTAAGACTTGCTTCCAATCAATGGCCAAAAGAACATAACTTACAAAGTGAAACCAATTCATTATGGATTAAGTCTTGCTTCCAATAAATGGCCAAAAGAACTTAAAGGACAAGGATAAACCAATTCGTAAAGGATAAAGACTTGCTTCCAATGATTGGCCAAAAGAACTTAAAGAATAATGAGAAACCAATTCCTTAAGGATTAAGACTTGCTTCCAATCAATGGCCAAAAGAACATAACTTACAAAGTGAAACCAATTCATTATGGATTAAGTCTTGCTTCCAATAAATGGCCAAAAGAACTTAAAGGACAAGGATAAACCAATTCAGTAAAGGATAAAGACTTGCTTCCAATGATTGGCCAAAAGAACTTAAAGAATAATGAGAAACCAATTCCTTAAGGATTAAGACTTGCTTCCAATCAATGGCCAAAAGAACATAACTTACAAAGTGAAACCAATTCATTATGGATTAAGTCTTGCTTCCAATAAATGGCCAAAAGAACTTAAAGGACAAGGATAAACCAATTCAGAAGGATAAAGACTTGCTTCCAATGATTGGCCAAAAGAACTTAAAGAATAATGAGAAACCAATTCCTTAAGGATTAAGACTTGCTTCCAATCAATGGCCAAAAGAACATAACTTACAAAGTGAAACCAATTCATTATGGATTAAGTCTTGCTTCCAATAAATGGCCAAAAGAACTTAAAGGACAAGGATAATCCAATTTCTAAAGGATAAAGATGTGCTTCCAATGAATGGCCAAAAGAACTTAAAGAATAATGAGAAACCAATTCCTTAAGGATTAAGACTTGCTTCCAATCAATGGCCAAAAGAACATAACTTACAAAGTGAAACCAATTCATTATGGATTAAGTCTTGCTTCCAATAAATGGCCAAAAGAACTTAAAGGACAAGGATAAACCAATTAAGTAAACGATAAAGACTTGCTTCCAATCAATGGCCAAAAGAACTTAAAGAATAATGAGAAACCAATTCCTTAAGGATTAAGACTTGCTTCCAATCAATGGCCAAAAGAACATAACTTACAAAGTGAAACCAATTCATTATGGATTAAGTCTTGCTTCCAATAAATGGCCAAAAGAACTTAAAGGACAAGGATAAACCAATTCAGAAGGATAAAGACTTGCTTCCAATGAATGGCCAAAAGAACTTAAAGAATAATGAGAAACCAATTCCTTAAGGATTAAGACTTGCTTCCAATCAATGGCCAAAAGAACATAACTTACAAAGTGAAACCAATTCATTATGGATTAAGTCTTGCTTCCAATAAATGGCCAAAAGAACTTAAAGGACAAGGATAAACCAATTAAGTAAAGGATAAAGACTTGCTTCCAATGAATGGCCAAAAGAACTTAAAGAATAATGAGAAACCAATTCCTTAAGGATTAAGACTTGCTTCCAATCAATGGCCAAAAGAACATAACTTACAAAGTGAAACCAATTCATTATGGATTAAGTCTTGCTTCCAATAAATGGCCAAAAGAACTTAAAGGACAAGGATAAACCAATTCAGTAAAGGATAAAGACTTGCTTCCAATGAATGGCCAAAAGAACTTAAAGAATAATGAGAAACCAATTCCTTAAGGATTAAGACTTGCTTCCAATCAATGGCCAAAAGAACATAACTTACAAAGTGAAACCAATTCATTATGGATTAAGTCTTGCTTCCAATAAATGGCCAAAAGAACTTAAAGGACAAGGATAAACCAATTCGTAAAGGATAAAGACTTGCTTCCAATGATTGGCCAAAAGAACTTAAAGAATAATGAGAAACCAATTCCTTAAGGATTAAGACTTGCTTCCAATCAATGGCCAAAAGAACATAACTTACAAAGTGAAACCAATTCATTATGGATTAAGTCTTGCTTCCAATAAATGGCCAAAAGAACTTAAAGGACAAGGATAAACCAATTAAGTAAGGATTAAGACTTGCTTCCAATGATTGGCCAAAAGAACTTAAAGAATAATGAGAAACCAATTCCTTAAGGATTAAGACTTGCTTCCAATCAATGGCCAAAAGAACATAACTTACAAAGTGAAACCAATTCATTATGGATTAAGTCTTGCTTCCAATAAATGGCCAAAAGAACTTAAAGGACAAGGATAAACCAATTCGTAAAGGATAAAGACTTGCTACCAATCAATGGCCAGAAGAACTTAAAGAATAATGAGAAACCAATTCCTTAAGGATTAAGACTTGCTTCCAATCAATGGCCAAAAGAACATAACTTACAAAGTGAAACCAATTCATTATGGATTAAGTCTTGCTTCCAATAAATGGCCAAAAGAACTTAAAGGACAAGGATAATCGTACGTAAAGGATAAAGACTTGCTTCCAATGAATGGCCAAAAGAACTTAAAGAATAATGAGAAACCAATTCCTTAAGGATTAAGACTTGCTTCCAATCAATGGCCAAAAGAACATAACTTACAAAGTGAAACCAATTCATTATGGATTAAGTCTTGCTTCCAATAAATGGCCAAAAGAACTTAAAGGACAAGGATAAACCAATTAAGTAAAGGATAAAGACTTGCTTCCAATGAATGGCCAAAAGAACTTAAAGAATAATGAGAAACCAATTCCTTAAGGATTAAGACTTGCTTCCAATCAATGGCCAAAAGAACATAACTTACAAAGTGAAACCAATTCATTATGGATTAAGTCTTGCTTCCAATAAATGGCCAAAAGAACTTAAAGGACAAGGATAAACCAATTCGTAAAGGATAAAGACTTGCTTCCAATGATTGGCCAAAAGAACTTAAAGAATAATGAGAAACCAATTCCTTAAGGATTAAGACTTGCTTCCAATCAATGGCCAAAAGAACATAACTTACAAAGTGAAACCAATTCATTATGGATTAAGTCTTGCTTCCAATAAATGGCCAAAAGAACTTAAAGGACAAGGATAAACCAATTCGTAAAGGATAAAGACTCGCTTCCAATGATTGGCCAAAAGAACTTAAAGAATAATGAGAAACCAATTCCTTAAGGATTAAGACTTGCTTCCAATCAATGGCCAAAAGAACATAACTTACAAAGTGAAGCCAATTCATTATGGATTAAGTCTTGCTTCCAATAAATGGCCAAAAGAACTTAAAGGACAAGGATAAACCAATTCGTAAAGGATAAAGACTTGCTTCCAATGAATGGCCAAAAGAACTTAAAGAATAATGAGAAACCAATTCCTTAAGGATTAAGACTTGCTTCCAATCAATGGCCAAAAGAACATAACTTACAAAGTGAAACCAATTCATTATGGATTATGTCTTGCTTCCAATAAATGGCCAAAAGAACTTAAAGGACAAGGATAAACCAATTCGTAAAGGATAAAGACTTGCTTCCAATCAATGGCCAAAAGAACTTAAAGAATAATGAGAAACCAATTCCTTAAGGATTAAGACTTGCTTCCAATCAATGGCCAAAAGAACATAACTTACAAAGTGAAACCAATTCATTATGGATTAAGTCTTGCTTCCAATAAATGGCCAAAAGAACTTAAAGGACAAGGATAAACCAATTCGTAAAGGATAAAGACTTGCTTCCAATGAATGGCCAAAAGAACTTAAAGAATAATGAGAAACCAATTCCTTAAGGATTAAGACTTGCTTCCAATCAATGGCCAAAAGAACATAACTTACAAAGTGAAACCAATTCATTATGGATTAAGTCTTGCTTCCAATAAATGGCCAAAAGAACTTAAAGGACAAGGATAAACCAATTAAGTAAAGGATAAAGACTTGCTTCCAATGAATGGCCAAAAGAACTTAAAGAATAATGAGAAACCAATTCCTTAAGGATTAAGACTTGCTTCCAATCAATGGCCAAAAGAACATAACTTACAAAGTGAAACCAATTCATTATGGATTAAGTCTTGCTTCCAATAAATGGCCAAAAGAACTTAAAGGACAACGATAAACCAATTGAGAAAGGATAAAGACTTGCTTCCAATGAATGGCCAAAAGAACTTAAAGAATAATGAGAAACCAATTCCTTAAGGATTAAGACTTGCTTCCAATCAATGGCCAAAAGAACATAACTTACAAAGTGAAACCAATTCATTATGGATTAAGTCTTGCTTCCAATAAATGGCCAAAAGAACTTAAAGGACAAGGATAAACCAATTAAGAAGGATAAAGACTTGCTTCCAATGAATGGCCAAAAGAACTTAAAGAATAATGAGAAACCAATTCCTTAAGGATTAAGACTTGCTTCCAATCAATGGCCAAAAGAACATAACTTACAAAGTGAAACCAATTCATTATGGATTAAGTCTTGCTTCCAATAAATGGCCAAAAGAACTTAAAGGACAAGGATAAACCAATTCGTAAAGGATAAAGACTTGCTTCCAATGATTGGCCAAAAGAACTTAAAGAATAATGAGAAACCAATTCCTTTAGGATTAAGACTTGCTTCCAATCAATGGCCAAAAGAACATAACTTACAAAGTGAAGCCAATTCATTATGGATTAAGTCTTGCTTCCAATAAATGGCCAAAAGAACTTAAAGGACAAGGATAAACCAATTCGTAAGGATAAAGACTTGCTTCCAATCAATGGCCAAAAGAACTTAAAGAATAATGAGAAACCAATTCCTTAAGGATTAAGACTTGCTTCCAATCAATGGCCAAAAGAACATAACTTACAAAGTGAAACCAATTCATTATGGATTAAGTCTTGCTTCCAATAAATGGCCAAAAGAACTTAAAGGACAAGGATAAACCAATTCGTAAAGGATAAAGACTTGCTTCCAATGATTGGCCAAAAGAACTTAAAGAATAATGAGAAACCAATTCCTTAAGGATTAAGACTTGCTTCCAATCAATGGCCAAAAGAACATAACTTACAAAGTGAAACCAATTCATTATGGATTAAGTCTTGCTTCCAATAAATGGCCAAAAGAACTTAAAGGACAAGGATAAACCAATTCGAAAGGATAAAGACTTGCTTCCAATGAATGGCCAAAAGAACTTAAAGAATAATGAGAAACCAATTCCTTAAGGATTAAGACTTGCTTCCAATCAATGGCCAAAAGAACATAACTTACAAAGTGAAACCAATTCATTATGGATTAAGTCTTGCTTCCAATAAATGGCCAAAAGAACTTAAAGGACAAGGATAAACCAATTCGTAAAGGATAAAGACTTGCTTCCAATGAATGGCCAAAAGAACTTAAAGAATAATGAGAAACCAATTCCTTAAGGATTAAGACTTGCTTCCAATCAATGGCCAAAAGAACATAACTTACAAAGTGAAACCAATTCATTATGGATTAAGTCTTGCTTCCAATAAATGGCCAAAAGAACTTAAAGGACAAGGATAAACCAATTCGTAAAGGATAAAGACTTGCTACCAATCAATGGCCAAAAGAACTTAAAGAATAATGAGAAACCAATTCCTTAAGGATTAAGACTTGCTTCCAATCAATGGCCAAAAGAACATAACTTACAAAGTGAAACCAATTCATTATGGATTAAGTCTTGCTTCCAATAAATGGCCAAAAGAACTTAAAGGACAAGGATAAACCAATTCGTAAAGGATAAAGACTTGCTTCCAATCAATAGCCAAAAGAACTTAAAGAATAATGAGAAACCAATTCCTTAAGGATTAAGACTTGCTTCCAATCAATGGCCAAAAGAACATAACTTACAAAGTGAAACCAATTCATTATGGATTAAGTCTTGCTTCCAATCAATGGCCAAAAGAACTTAAAGGACAAGGATAAACCAATTAAGTAAAGGATAAAGACTTGCTTCCAATGATTGGCCAAAAGAACTTAAAGAATAATGAGAAACCAATTCCTTAAGGATTAAGACTTGCTTCCAATCAATGGCCAAAAGAACATAACTTACAACGTGAAACCAATTCATTATGGATTAAGTCTTGCTTCCAATAAATGGCCAAAAGAACTTAAAGGACAAGGATAAACCAATTCGAAAAGGATAAAGACTTGCTTCCAATCAATGGCCAAAAGAACTTAAAGAATAATGAGAAACCAATTCCTTAAGGATTAAGACTTGCTTCCAATCAATGGCCAAAAGAACATAACTTACAAAGTGAAACCAATTCATTATGGATTAAGTCTTGCTTCCAATCAATGGCCAAAAGAACTTAAAGGACAAGGATAAACCAATTCAGTAGGATAAAGACTTGCTTCCAATGATTGGCCAAAAGAACTTAAAGAATAATGAGAAACCAATTCCTTAAGGATTAAGACTTGCTTCCAATCAATGGCCAAAAGAACATAACTTACAAAGTGAAACCAATTCATTATGGATTAAGTCTTGCTTCCAATAAATGGCCAAAAGAACTTAAAGGACAAGGATAAACCAATTCGTAAAGGATAAAGACTTGCTTCCAATGAATGGCCAAAAGAACTTAAAGAATAATGAGAAACCAATTCCTTAAGGATTAAGACTTGCTTCCAATCAATGGCCAAAAGAACATAACTTACAAAGTGAAACCAATTCATTATGGATTAAGTCTTGCTTCCAATAAATGGCCAAAAGAACTTAAAGGACAAGGATAAACCAATTCAGAAGGATAAAGACTTGCTTCCAATCAATGGCCAAAAGAACTTAAAGAATAATGAGAAACCAATTCCTTAAGGATTAAGACTTGCTTCCAATCAATGGCCAAAAGAACATAACTTACAAAGTGAAACCAATTCATTATGGATTAAGTCTTGCTTCCAATCAATGGCCAAAAGAACTTAAAGGACAAGGATAAACCAATTCAGAAGGATAAAGACTTGCTTCCAATCAATGGCCAAAAGAACTTAAAGAATAATGAGAAACCAATTCCTTAAGGATTAAGACTTGCTTCCAATCAATGGCCAAAAGAACATAACTTACAAAGTGAAACCAATTCATTATGGATTAAGTCTTGCTTCCTATAAATGGCCAAATGAACTTAAAGGACAAGGATAAATCAATTCGTAAAGGATAAAGACTTGCTTTCAATGAATGGCCAAAAGAACTTAAAGAATAATGAGAAACCAATTCCTTAAGAATTAAGACTTGCTTCCAATCAATGGCCAAAAGAACATAACTTACAAAGTGAAACCAATTCATTATGGATTAAGTCTTGCTTCCAATAAATGGCCAAAAGAACTTAAAGGACAAGGATAAACCAATTCGTAATGGATAAAGATTCGCTTCCAATGATTGGCCAAAAGAACTTAAAGAATAATGAGAAACCAATTCCTTAAGGATTAAGACTTGCTTCCAATCAATGGCCAAAAGAACATAACTTACAAAGTGAAACCAATTCATTATGGATTAAGTCTTGCTTCCAATAAATGGCCAAAAGAACTTAAAGGACAAGGATAAACCAATTAAGTAAAAGATAAAGATCCGCTTCCAATGATTGGCCAAAAGAACTTAAAGAATAATGAGAAACCAATTCCTTAAGGATTAAGACTTGCTTCCAATCAATGGCCAAAAGAACATAACTTACAAAGTGAAACCAATTCATTATGGATTAAGTCTTGCTTCCAATAAATGGCCAAAAGAACTTAAAGGACAAGGATAAACCAATTCGTAAAGGATAAAGACTTGCTTCCAATCAATGGCCAAAAGAACTTAAAGAATAATGAGAAACCAATTCCTTAAGGATTAAGACTTGCTTCCAATCAATGGCCAAAAGAACATAACTTACAAAGTGAAACCAATTCATTATGGATTAAGTCTTGCTTCCAATAAATGGCCAAAAGAACTTAAAGGACAAGGATAAACCAATTCGTAAAGGATAAAGACTTGCTTCCAATGAATGGCCAAAAGAACTTAAAGAATAATGAGAAACCAATTCCTTAAGGATTAAGACTTGCTTCCAATCAATGGCCAAAAGAACATAACTTACAAAGTGAAACCAATTCATTATGGATTATGTCTTGCTTCCAATAAATGGCCAAAAGAACTTAAAGGACAAGGATAAACCAATTCGTAAAGGATAAAGACTTGCTACCAATCAATGGCCAAAAGAACTTAAAGAATAATGAGAAACCAATTCCTTAAGGATTAAGACTTGCTTCCAATCAATGGCCAAAAGAACATAACTTACAAAGTGAAACCAATTCATTATGGATTAAGTCTTGCTTCCAATAAATGGCCAAAAGAACTTAAAGGACAAGGATAAACCAATTCAGAAGGATAAAGACTCGCTTCCAATGATTGGCCAAAAGAACTTAAAGAATAATGAGAAACCAATTCCTTAAGGATTAAGACTTGCTTCCAATCAGTGGCCAAAAGAACATAACTTGCAAAGTGAAGCCAATTCATTATGGATTAAGTCTTGCTTCCAATAAATGGCCAAAAGAACTTAAAGGACAAGGATAAACCAATTCGTAAAGGATAAAGACTCGCTTCCAATGATTGGCCAAAAGAACTTAAAGAATAATGAGAAACCAATTCCTTAAGGATTAAGACTTGCTTCCAATCAATGGCCAAAAGAACATAACTTACAAAGTGAAACCAATTCATTATGGATTAAGTCTTGCTTCCAATAAATGGCCAAAAGAACTTAAAGGACAAGGATAAACCAATTCGTAAAGGATAAAGACTTGCTTCCAATCAATGGCCAAAAGAACTTAAAGAATAATGAGAAACCAATTCCTTAAGGATTAAGACTTGCTTCCAATCAATGGCCAAAAGAACATAACTTACAAAGTGAACCCAATTCATTATGGATTAAGTCTTACTTCCAATAAATGGCCAAAAGAACTTAAAGGACAAGGATAAACCAATTCGTAAAGGATAAAGACTTGCTTCCAATGAATGGCCAAAAGAACTTAAAGAATAATGAGAAACCAATTCCTTAAGGATTAAGACTTGCTTCCAATCAATGGCCAAAAGAACATAACTTACAAAGTGAAACCAATTCATTATGGATTAAGTCTTGCTTCCAATAAATGGCCAAAAGAACTTAAAGGACAAGGATAAACCAATTCGTAAAGGATAAAGACTTGCTACCAATCAATGGCCAAAAGAACTTAAAGAATAATGGGAAACCAATTCCTTAAGGATTAAGACTTGCTTCCAATCAATGGCCAAAAGAACATAACTTACAAAGTGAAACCAATTCATTATGGATTAAGTCTTGCTTCCAATAAATGGCCAAAAGAACTTAAAGGACAAGGATAAACCAATTCATAAAGGATAAAGACTTGCTTCCAATGAATGGCCAAAAGAACTTAAAGAATAATGAGAAACCAATTCCTTAAGGATTAAGACTTGCTTCCAATCAATGGCCAAAAGAACATAACTTACAAAGTGAAACCAATTCATTATGGATTAAGTCTTGCTTCCAATAAATGGCCAAAAGAACTTAAAGGACAAGGATAAACCAATTAAGAAGGATAAAGACTCGCTTCCAATGATTGGCCAAAAGAACTTAAAGAATAATGAGAAACCAATTCCTTAAGGATTAAGACTTGCTTCCAATCAATGGCCAAAAGAACATAACTTACAAAGTGAAACCAATTCATTATGGATTAAGTCTTGCTTCCAATAAATGGCCAAAAGAACTTAAAGGACAAGGATAAACCAATTCGAAAGGATAAAGACTTGCTTCCAATGAATGGCCAAAAGAACTTAAAGAATAATGAGAAACCAATTCCTTAAGGATTAAGACTTGCTTCCAATCAATGGCCAAAAGAACATAACTTACAAAGTGAAACCAATTCATTATGGATTAAGTCTTGCTTCCAATAAATGGCCAAAAGAACTTAAAGGACAAGGATAAACCAATTCGTAAAGGATAAAGACTTGCTTCCAATGAATGGCCAAAAGAACTTAAAGAATAATGAGAAACCAATTCCTTAAGGATTAAGACTTGCTTCCAATCAATGGCCAAAAGAACATAACTTACAAAGTGAAACCAATTCATTATGGATTAAGTCTTGCTTCCAATAAATGGCCAAAAGAACTTAAAGGACAAGGATAAACCAATTCGTAAAGGATAAAGACTTGCTACCAATGAATGGCCAAAAGAACTTAAAGAATAATGAGAAACCAATTCCTTAAGGATTAAGACTTGCTTCCAATCAATGGCCAAAAGAACATAACTTACAAAGTGAAACCAATTCATTATGGATTAAGTCTTGCTTCCAATAAATGGCCAAAAGAACTTAAAGGACAAGGATAAACCAATTGGTAAAGGATAAAGACTTGCTTCCAATGAATGGCCAAAAGAACTTAAAG
>JAVHNO010000270.1:232057-337084 GCA_031439595.1 Pterocarpus santalinus | reverse complement strand
TTGGTTTCACTTTAGTTCTTTTGGCCATTTATTAGAAGCAAGACTTAATCCATAATGAATTGGTTTCACTTTGTAATCAAGTTATGTTCTTCTTTCTTGGCCATTGATTTGAAGCAAGTCTTTAATCCTTAAGCCGAATTGTGGTTTCTTCATTATTCTTCTAAGTTCTTTGGCCAATCATTGGAAGCGTCTTTATCCTTTACTTAATTGGTTTATCCTTGTCCTCAAGTTCTTTTGGCCATTGATTGGAAGCAAGACTTAATCCATAATGAATTGGTTTCACTTTGTGTTATGTTCTTGGCCATTGATTGGAAGCAAGTCTTAATCCTTAAGGAATTGGTTTCTCATTATTCTTTAAGTTCTTTTGGCCATTGATTGGAAGCAAGTCTTTATCCTTTACGAATTGGTTTATCCTTGTCCTTTAAGTTCTTTCGGCCATTGATTGGAAGCAAGAATTAATCCATAATGAATTGGCTTCACTTTGCAAGTTATGTTCTTTTGGCCATTGATTGAAGCAAGTCTTAATCCTTAAGGAATTGGTTTCTCATTATTCTTTGTTCTACCGTTTGGCCATTCATTTGAAGCATAGTCTTTATCCTTACTGAATTGGTTTATCCTTGTCCTTTAAGTTCTTTGGCCATTGATTGGAAGCAAGACTTAATCCATAATGAATTGGTTTCACTTTGTGTTATGTTCTTTGGCCATTGATTGGAAGCAAGTCTTAATCCTTAAGGAATTGGTTTCTCATTATTCTTAAGTTCTTTTGGCCATTGATTGAAGCAAGTCTTTATCCTTACTTAATTGGTTTATCCTTGTCCTTTAAGTTCTTTTTGGCCATTTATTGGAAGCAAGACTTAATCCATAATGAATTGGCTTCACTTTGTAAGATATGTTCTTTTGCAATTGATTGGAAGCAAGTCATAATGATTAAGGAATTGGTTTCTCATTATTCTTAAGTTCTTTTGGCCATTGATTGGAAGCAAGTCTTTATCCTTTACAAATTGGTTTATCCTTGTCCTTTAAGTTCTTTTGGCCATTGATTGAAGCAAGACTTAATCCATAATGAATTGGTTTCACTTTGTAAGTTATGTTCTTTTGGCCATTGATTGGAAGCAAGTCTTAATCCTTAAGGAATTGGCTTTCTCATTATTCTTTAAGTTCTTTGGCCAATCATTGGAAGCAAGTCTTTATCCTTACTGAATTGGTTTATCCTTGTCCTTTAAGTTCTTTTGGCCATTGATTGAAGCAAGACTTAATCCATAATGAATTGGTTTCACTTTGTGTTATGTTCTTTGGCCATTGATTGGAAGCAAGTCTTAATCCTTAAGGAATTGGTTTCTATTATTCTTTAAGTTCTTTTGGCCAATAAGATTGAAGCAAGTCTTTATCCTTTACAATTGGTTTATCCTGTCCTTAAGTTCTTTTGGCCATTGATTGGAAGCAAGACTTAATCCATAATGAATTGGTTTCACTTTGTAAGTTATGTTCTTTTGGCCATTGATTGGAAGCAAGTCTTAATCCTTAAGGAATTGGTTTCTCATTATTCTTTAAGTTCTTTTGGCCATTGATTGAAGCAAGTCTTTATCCTTACTTAATTGGTTTATCCTTGTCCTGAAGTTCTTTTTGGCCATTTATTGGAAGCAAGACTTAATCCATAATGAATTGGTTTCACTTTGTAAGTTATGTTCTTTTGGCCATTGATTGAAGCAAGTCTAATCCTTAAGGAAATTGGTTTCTCATTATTCTTTAAGTTCTTTTGGCCATTGATTGAAGCGAAGTCTTTATCCTTACTAATTGGTTTATCCTTGTCCTTAAGTTCTTTTGGCCATTGATTGGAAGCAAGACTTAATCCATAATGAATTGGTTTCACTTTGTAAGTTATGTTCTTTGGCCATTGATTGGAAGCAAGTCTTAATCCTTAAGGAATTGGTTTCTCATTATTCTTTAAGTTCTTTTGGCCATTGATTGAAGCAAGTCTTATCCTTGCTTAATTGGTTTATCCTTGTACTTTAAGTTGCTTTGGCCGTTGATTGGAAGCAAGACTTAATCCATAATGAATTGGTTTCACTTTTTAAGTTATGTTCTTTTGGCCATTGATTGAAGCAAAGTCTTAATCCTTAGGAATTGGTTTCATTATTCTTTAAGTTCTTTGGCCAATCATTGGAAGCCAGTCTTTATCCTTTACGTAATTGGTTTATCCTTGTCCTTAAGTTCTTTTGGCCATTTATTGGAAGCAAGACTTAATCCATAATGAATTGGTTTCACTTTGTAAGTTATGTTCTTTTGGCCATTGATTAGAAGCAAGCCTTAATCCTTAAGGAATTGGTTTCTCATTGTTCTTTAAGTTCTTTCTTTTGGCCATTGATTGGAAGCAAGTCTTTATCCTTTACTTAATTGTTTATCCTTGTCCTTTAAGTTCTTTTGGCCATTGATTGAAGCAAGACTTAATCCATAATGAATTGGTTTCACTTTGTAAGTTATGTTCTTTTGGCCATTGATTGAAGCAAGTCTTAATCCTTAAGGAATTGGTTTCTCATTATTCTTTAAGTTCTTTTGGCCAATCATAGAGAGCATGGCTTTATCCTTTACGAATTGGTTTATCTTTGTCCTTTAAGTTCTTTTGGCCATTTATTGAAACAAGACTTAATCCATAATGAATTGGTTTCACTTTGTAAGTTATGTTCTATTGGCCATTGGTTGGAAGCAAGTCTTAACCTTTAAGGAATTGGTTTATCACTATTGTTTAAGTTCTTTTGGCCATTCATTGGAAGCAAGTCTTTATCCTTTTACGAATTAGTTTATCCTTGTCCTTTAAGTTCTTTGGCCATTGATTGAAGCAAGACTTAATCCATAATGAATTGGTTTTCATTATTCTTTAAGTTCTTCTGGCCATTGATTGGAAGCAAGTCTTATCCTTGAAGGAATTGGTTTCTCATTATTCTTAAGTTCTTTTGGCCATTTATTGGAAGCAAGTGTTAATCCATAATGAATTGGCTTCATTTTGTAAGTTATGTTCTTTTGGCCATTGATTGGAAGCAAGTCTTAATCCTTATGGAATTTGTTTCTCATTATTCTTTAAGTTCTTTTTGGCCAATCATTGGGAAGCAAGTCTTTATCCTTTACGAATTGGTTTATCCTTGTCCTTTAAGTTCTTTTGGCCATTGATTGGAAGCAAGACTTAATCCTTAATGAATTGGTTTCACTTTGTAAGTTATGTTCTTTTGCCCATTGATTGGAAGCAAGTCTTAATCCTTAAGGAATTGGTTTCTCATTATTCTTTAAGTTCTTTTGGCCAATCCTTGGAAGTGAGTCTTTATCCTTACTAATTGGTTTATCCTTGTCCTTTAAGTTCTTGGCCATTGATTGAAGCAAGACTTAATCCATAATGAATTGGTTTCACTTTGTAAGTTATGTTCTTTTTGGCCATTGATTGAAGCAAGTCTTAATCCTTAAGGAATTGGTTTCTCATTATTCTTTAAGTTCTTTTGGCCATTGATTGAAGCGAGTCTTTATCCATAATGAATTGGTTTCATCCTTGTCCTTGAAGTTCTTTTGGCCATTGATTGAAGCAAAGTCTTAATCCATAAGGAATTGGTTTCTATTATTCTTTAAGTTCTTTTTGGCCATTGATTGGAAGCAAGTCTTAATCCTTAAGGAATTGGTTTCACTTGTCCTTTAAGTTCTTTTGGCCATTGATTGAAGCAAGTCTTAATCCATAATGAATTGGTTTTCACTTTGTAAGTTATGTTCTTTTGGCCATTGATTAGAAGCAAGTCTTAATCCTTAATGAATTGGTTTCACATTGTAATCTTAAGTTCTTTTTGGCCATTGATTGGAAGCAAGTCTTTATCCTTAACGAATCGGTTTATCCTTGTCCTTTAAGTTCTTTTGGCCATTGATTGGAAGCAAGTCTTAATCCTTAAGGAATTGGCTTCTCATTATTCTTTAAGTTCTTGTGGCCATTCACTGGAAGCAGTCTTTATCCTTTTAATTGGTTTATCCTTGTCCTTTAAGTTCTTTTGGCCATTGATTGAAGCAAAACTTAATCCATAATGAATTGGTTTCACTTTGTAAGTTATGTTCTTTGGCCATTGATTGAAGCAAGTCTTAATCCTTAAGGAATTGGTTTCTCATTATTCTTTAAGTTCTTTGGCCAATCATTGGAAGCAAGTCTTTATCCTTTTACTAATTGGTTTATCCTTGTCCTTAAGTTCTTTTGGCCATTGATTGGAAGCAAGACTTAATCCATAATGAATTGGTTTCACTTTTGTAAGTTATGTTCTTTTGGCCATTGATTGAAGCAAGTCTTAATCCTTAAGGAATTGGTTTCTCATTATTCTTTAAGTTCTTTTTGGCATTGAATGGAATCAAGTCTTTATCCTTTACGAATTGGTTTATCCTTGCCCTTTAAGTTCTTTTGGCCATTGATTGGGAGCAAGTCTTAATCCATAATGAATTGGTTTCACTTTGGAAGTTATGTTCTTTTTGGCCATTGATTGGAAGCAAGTCTTAATCCTTAAGGAATTGGTTTCTCATTATTCTTTAAGTTCTTTTGGCCAATCATTGGAATCGAGTCTTTATCCTTTACGAATTGGTTTATCCTTGTCCTTGAAGTTCTTTTGGCCATTTATTAGAAGCAAGACTTAATCCATAATGAATTGGCTTCACTTTGTAAGTTATGTTCTTTTGGCCATTGATTGGAAGCAAGTCTTAATCCTTAAGGAATTGGTTTCTCATTATTCTTTAAGTTCTTTTGGCCAATCATTGGAAGCAAGTCTTTATCCTTTACGAATTGGTTTATCCTTGTCCTTAAGTTCTTTTGGCCATTGATTGGAGCAAGACTTAATCCATAATGAATTGGCTTCACTTTGTAAGTTATGTTCTTTGGCCATTGATTTGAAGCAAGTCTTAATCCCATGAATTGGTTTCTCATTATTCTTTAAGTTCTTTGGCCATTGATTGGATGCAAGTCTTTATCCTTTACTATTTGGTTTATCCTTGCCCTTTAAGTTCTTTTGCCCATTGATTGGAAGCAAGACTTAATCCATAATGGAATTGGTTTCACTTTGTGTTATGTTCTTTTTTTGGCCATTGATTGAAGCAAGTCTTAATCCTAAGGAATTGGTTTCTCATTATTCTTTAAGTTCTTTTGGCCATTGATTGAAGCAAGTCTTTATCCTTACTTAATTGGTTTATCCTTGTCCTTTAAGTTCTTTTGGCCATTTATTGAAGCAAGACTTAATCCATAATGAATTGGTTTCACTTTGTAAGTTATGTTCTTTTGGCCATTGATTGAAGCAAGTCTTAATCCTTAAGGAATTGGTTTCTATTATTCTTTAAGTTCTTTGGCCATTGATTGGAAGCAAGTCTTTATCCTTTACGATTGGTTTATCCTTGTCCTTAAGTTCTTTTGGCCATTTATTGGAAGCAAGACTTAATCCATAATGAATTGGCTTCACTTTGCAAGTTATGTTCTTTGGCCATTGATTGAAGCAAGTCTTAATCCTTAAGGAATTGGTTTCTCTATTATTCTTTAAGTTCTTTTTTGGCCATTGATTGGAAGCAAGTCTTTATCCTTTACGAATTGGTTTATCCTTGTCTTTAAGTTCTGGCCATTGATTGGAAGCAAGACTTAATCCATAATGAATTGGCTTCACTTTGTAAGTTATGTTCTTTTTGGCCATTGATTGGAAGCAAGTCTTAATCCTAAGGAATTGGTTTCTCATTATTCTTTAAGTTCTTTTGGCCATTGATTGGAAGCAAGTGTGTATCCTTTGCGTATTGGTTTATCCTTGTCCTTTAAGTTCTTTTGGCCATTTATTGGAAGCAAGACTTAATCCATAATGAATTGGTTTCACTTTGTAAGTTATGTTCCGCTGGCCATTGATTTTAAGCAAGTCTTAATCCTTAAGGAATTGGTTTCTCATTATTCTTTAAGTTCTTTTGGCCATTCATTGGAAGCTTAATCTTTATCCTTTACTTAATTGGTTTATCCTTGTCCTTTAAGTTGTTTTGGGCATAGATTGGAAGGAAGAGTTAATGCATAATGAATTGGTTTCACTTTTGTAAGTTATGTTCTGTTGGCCATTGATTGGAAGCAAGTCTTAATCCTTAAGGAATTGGTTTCTCATTATTCTTTAAGGTCTTTTGGCCATTGAGTGGAAGCAAGTCTTTATCCTTTACGAATTGGTTTATCCTTGTCCTTTAAGTTCTTTTGGCCATTTATTGGAAGCAAGACATAATCCATAATGAATTGGTTTGACTTGGTAAGTTATGTTTTTTTGGCCATTGATTGGAAGCAAGTCTTAATCCTTAAGGAATTGGTTTCTCATTATTCTTTAAGTTCTTTTGGCCATTCATTGGAAGCAAGTCTTTATCCTTTACCTATTGGTTTATCCTTGTCCTTTAAGTTCTTTTGGCCTTTTATTGGAAGCAAGACTTAATCCATAATGAATTGGTTTCACTTTGTAAGTTATGTTCTTTTGGCCATTGATTGGAAGCAAGTCTTAATCCTTAAGGAATTGGTTTCTCATTATTCTTTAAGTTCTTTTGGCCATTGATTGTTAGCAAGTCTTTATCCTTTACGAATTGGTTTATCCTTGTCCTTTAAGTTCTTTTGGCCATTTATTGGAAGCAAGACTTAATCCATAATGAATTGGTTTCACTTTGTAAGTTATGATCTTTTTGCCATTGATTTGAAGCAAGTCTTAATCCTTAAGGAATTGGTTTCTCATTATTCTTTAAGTTCTTTTGGCCAATCATTGGAAGCGAATCTTTATCCTTTACTTAATTGGTTTATCCTTGTCCTTAAGTTCTTTTTTGGCCATTTATTGGAAGCAAGACATAATCCATAATGAATTGGTTTCACTTTGTAAGTTATGTTCTTTTGGCCATTGATTGGAAGCAAGTCTTAATCCTTAAGGAATTGGTTTCTCATTATTCTTTAAGTTCTTTTGGCCATTGATTGGAAGCAAGTCTTTATCCTTTACGAATTGGTTTATCCTTGTCCTTTAAGTTCTTTTGGCCATTTATTGGAAGCAAGACTTAATCCATAATGAATTGGTTTCACTTTGTAAGTTATGTTCTTTTGGCCATTGATTGGAAGCTAGTCTTAATGCCTAAGGAATTGGTTTCTCATTATTCTTAAGTTCTTTTGGCCATTGATTGGAAGCAAGTCTTTATCCTTACTGTAATTGGTTTATCCTTGTCCTTTAAGTTCTTTTGGCCATTGATTGGAAGCAAGATTTAATCCATAATGAATTGGTTTCACTTTGTAAGTTATGTTCTTTTGGCCATTGATTGGAAGCAAGTCTTAATCCTTAAGGAATTGGTTTCCCATTATTCTTTAAGTTCTTTTAGCCAATCATTGGAAGCAAGTCTTTATCCTTTACTTAATTGGTTTATCCTTGTCCTTAAGTTCTTTTTGGCCATTGATTGAAGCAAAACTTAATCCATAATGAATTGGTTTCACTTTGTGTTATGTTCTTTTTGGCCATTGATTGGAAGCAAGTCTTAATCCTAAGGAATTGGTTTCTCATTATTCTTAAGTTCTTTTGGCCATTGATTGGAAGCAAGTCTTTATCCTTTACGTAATTGGTTTATCCTTGTCCTTTAAGTTCTTTTTGGCCATTGATTGGAAGCAAGACTTAATCCATAATGAATTGGTTTCACTTTGTAAGTTATGTTCTTTTGGCCATTGATTGGAAGCAAGTCTTAATCCTAAGGAATTGGTTTCATTATTCTTTAAGTTCTTTGGCCATTGATTGGAAGCAAGTCTTTATCCTTTACTTAATTGGTTTATCCTTGTCCTTAAGTTCTTTTGGCCATTGATTGGAAGCAAGACTTAATCCATAATGAATTGGTTTCACTTTGTAAGTTATGTTCTTTGGCCATTGATTGAAGCAAGTCTTAATCCTTAAGGAATTGGTTTCTCATTATTCTTTAAGTTCTTTTGGCCAATCATTGAAGCAAGTCTTTATCCTTTACGTAATTGGTTTATCCTTGTCCTTTGAAGTTCTTTTTGGCCATTGATTGAAGCAAGACTTAATCCATAATGAATTGGTTTCACTTTGTGTTATGTTCTTTTGGCCATTGATTGGAAGCAAGTCTTAATCCTTAAGGAATTGGTTTCTCTCATTATTCTTTAAGTTCTTTTGGCCATTGATTGAAGCAAGTCTTTATCCTTTACTTAATTGGTTTATCCTTGTCCTTTAAGTTCTTTGGCCATTTATTGGAAGCAAGACTTAATCCATAATGAATTGGTTTCACTTTGTAAGTTATGTTCTTTGGCCATTGATTGGAAGCAAGTCTTAATCCTTAAGGAATTGGTTTCTCATTATTCTTTAAGTTCTTTTGGCCATTGATTGGAAGCAAGTCTTTATCCTTTACTTAATTGGTTTATCCTTGTCCTTAAGTTCTTTTGGCCATTTATTGAAGCAAGACTTAATCCATAATGAATTGGTTTCACTTTGTAAGTTATGTTCTTTTGGCCATTGATTGAAGCAAGTCTTAATCCTTAAGGAATTGGTTTCTCATTATTCTTTAAGTTCTTTTGGCCATTGATTGGAAGCAAGTCTTTATCCTTACTTAATTGGTTTATCCTTGTCCTTTAAGTTCTTTTGGCCATTGATTGGAAGCAAGACTTAATCCATAATGAATTGGTTTCACTTTGTAAGTTATGTTCTTTGGCCATTGATTGGAAGCAAGTCTTAATCCTTAAGGAATTGGTTTCTCATTATTCTTTAAGTTCTTTGGCCATTGATTGAAGCAAGTCTTTATCCTTACTTAATTGGTTTATCCTTGTCCTTTAAGTTCTTTTGGCCATTTATTGAAGCAAGACTTAATCCATAATGAATTGGTTTCACTTGTAAGTTATGTTCTTTGGCCATTGATTGAAGCAAGTCTTAATCCTTTAAGGAATTGGTTTCTCATTATTCTTTAAGTTCTTTTGGCCATTGATTGAAGCAAGTCTTTATCCATAATGAATTGGTTTATCCTTGTCCTTTAAGTTCTTTTTGGCCATTGATTGGAAGCAAGTCTTAATCCTTAAGGAATTGGTTTCTCATTATTCTTAAGTTCTTTGGCCAATGATTGGAAGCAAGTCTTTATCCTTAAGGAATTGGTTTATCCTTGTCCTTTAAGTTCTTTTGGCCATTGATTGGAAGCAAGACTTAATCCATAATGAATTGGTTTCACTTTGTAAGTTATGTTCTTTTTGGCCATTGATTGAAGCAAGTCTTAATCCTAAAGGAATTGGTTTCTATTATTCTTTAAGTTCTTTTGGCCAATCATTGGAAGCTAAGTCTTTATCCTTTACTTAATTGGTTTATCCTTGTCCTTTAAGTTCTTTTGGCCATTGATTGGAAGCAAGACTTAATCCATAATGAATTGGCTTCACTTTGTGTTATGTCTCTTTGGCCATTGATTGGAAGCAAGTCTTAATCCTTAAGGAATTGGTTTCTCATTATTCTTTAAGTTCTTTTGGCCATTCATTGAAGCAAGTCTTTATCCTTTACTTAATTGGTTTATCCTTGTCCTTAAGTTCTTTTGGCCATTTATTGAAGCAAGACTTAATCCATAATGAATTGGTTTCACTTTGTGTTATGTTCTTTGGCCATTGATTGGAAGCAAGTCTTAATCCTTAAGGAATTGGTTTCTCATTATTCTTAAGTTCTTTTGGCCATTGATTGGAAGCAAGTCTTTATCCTTAATGAATTGGTTTATCCTTGTCCTTTAAGTTCTTTTGGCCATTGATTGGAAGCAAGACTTAATCCATAATGAATTGGTTTCTCATTATTCTTAAGTTCTTTTGGCCATTGATTGAAGCAAGTCTTTATCCTTAAGGAATTGGTTTATCCTTGTCCTTTAAGTTCTTTTTTGGCCATTGATTGGAAGCAAGACTTAATCCATAATGAATTGGTTTCACTTTGTAAGTTAAGTTCTTTGGCCATTGATTGAAGCAAGTCTTAATCCTTAAGGAATTGGTTTATCATTGTCTTTAAGTTCTTTTGGCCATTGATTGGAAGCAAGTCTTAATCCATAATGAATTGGCTTTATCCTTGTCCTTTATGTTCTTTTTGGCCATTGATTGAAGCAAGTCTTAATCCTTAAAGGAATTGGTTTCTCATTATTCTTAAGTTCTTTGGCCATTGATTGAAGCAAGTCTTTTATCCTTTACTTAATTGGTTTATCCTTGTCTTTAAGTTCTTTTTGGCTATTGATTGGAAGCAAGACTTAATCCATAATGAATTGGTTTCACTTTGTAAGTTATGTTCTTTGGCCATTGATTGAAGCAAGTCTTAATCCTTAAGGAATTGGTTTCTCATTATTCTTTAAGTTCTTTTGGCCATTCATTGGAAGCAAGTCTTTATCCTTTACGAATTGGTTTATCCTTGTCCTTTAAGTTCTTTTGGCCATTTCTTGGAAGCAAGACTTAATCCATAATGAATTGGTTTCACTTTGTAAGTTATGTTCTTTTGGCCATTGATTGGAAGCAAGTCTGAATCCTTAAGGAATTGGTTTCTCATTATTCTTTAAGTTCTTTTGGCCACTGATTAGAAGCAAGTCTTTATCCTTTTCGAATTGGTTTATCCTTGTCCTTTAAGTTCTTTTGGCCATTTATTGCAAGCAAGACTTAATCCATAATGAATTGGTTTCACTTTGTAAGTTATGTTCTTTTGGCCATTGATTGGAAGCAAGTCTGAATCCTTAAGGAATTGGTTTCTCATTATTCTTTAAGTTCTTTTTGGCCACTGATTAGAAGCAAGTCTTTATCCTTTTCGAATTGGTTTATCCTTGTCCTTTAAGTTCTTTTGGCCATTTATTGGAAGCAAGACTTAATCCATAATGAATTGGTTTCACTTTGTAAGTTATGTTCTTCTGGCCATTGATTGGAAGCAAGTCTTAATCCTTAAGGAATTGGTTTCTCATTATTCTTTAAGTTCTTTTGGCCATTCATTGGAAGTAAGTCTTTATCCTTTACGAATTGGTTTATCCTTGTCCTTTAAGTTCTTTTGGCCATTTATTGGAAGCAAGACTTAATCCATAATGAATTGGTTTCACTTTGTAAGTTATGTTCTTTTGGCCATTGATTGGAAGCAAGTCTTAATCCTTAAGGAATTGGTTTCTCATTATTCTTTAAGTTCTTTTTGGCCACTGATTAGAAGCAAGTCTTTATCCTTACGAATTGGTTTATCCTTGTCCTTTAAGTTCTTTTGGCCATTTATTGGACGCAAGACGTAATCCATAATGAATTGGTTTCACTTTGTTTGTCAAATTCTTTTGGCCATCGATTGGAAGCAAGTCTTAATCCTTAAGGAATTGGTTTCTCATTATTCTTTAAGTTCTTTTGGCCAATCATTGGAAGCGAGTCTTTATCCTTACTTAATTGGTTTATCCTTGTCCTTTAAGTTCTTTTGGCCACTGATTGGAAGCAAGACTTAATCCATAATGAATTGGCTTCACTTTGTAAGTTATGTTCTTTTGGCCATTGATTGGAAGCAAGTCTTAATCCTTAAGGAATTGGTTTCTCATTATTCTTTAAGTTCTTTTGGCCATTGATTGGAAGCAAGTCTTTATCCTTTACGAATTGGTTTATCCTTGTCCTTTAAGTTCTTTTGGCCATTGATTGGAAGCAAGACTTAATCCATAATGAATTGGCTTCACTTTGTAAGTTATGTTCTTTTGGCCATTGATTGGAAGCAAGTCTTAATCCTTAAGGAATTGGTTTCTCATTATTCTTTAAGTTCTTTTGGCCATTGATTGGAAGCAAGTCTTTATCCTTTACGAATTGGTTTATCCTTGTCCTTTAAGTTCTTTTGGCCATTGATTGGAAGCAAGACTTAATCCATAATGAATTGGTTTCACTTTGTGTTATGTTCTTTTGGCCTTTGATTGGAAGCAAGTCTTAATCCTTAAGGAATTGGTTTCTCATTATTCTTTAAGTTCTTTTGGCCATTGATTGGAAGCAAGTCTTTATCCTTTAGCAATTGGTTTATCCTTGTCCTTCAAGTTCTTTTGGCCACTTGGTTGAAGCAAAACTTAATCCATAATGAATTGGTTTCACTTTGTAAGTTATGTTCTTTTGGCCATTGATTGGAAGCAAGTCTTAATCCTTAAGGAATTGGTTTCTCATTATTCTTTAAGTTCTTTTGGCCAATCGTTGGAAGCGAGTCTTTATCCTTTACTTAATTGGTTTATCCTTGTCCTTTAAGTTCTTTTGGCCATTTATTGAAGCAAGACTTAATCCATAATGAATTGGTTTCACTTTGTAAGTTATGTTCTTTTTGGCCATTGATTGGAAGCAAGTCTTAATCCTTAAGGAATTGGTTTCTCATTATTATTTAAGTTCTTTTGGCCATTGATTGGAAGCGAATTTTTATCATTAATGAATTGGTTTGACCTTGTGCCTTAAGTTCTTTTGGCCATTTATTGGAAGCAAGACTTAATCCGTAATGAATTGGTTTCACTTTGTAAGTTATGTTTCCTTGGCCATTGATTCGAAGTAAGTCTTAATCCTTAAGGAATTGGTTTCTCATTATTCTTTAAGTTCTTTGGCCATTGATTGGAAGCAAGGCTTTATCCTTTACGAATTGGTTTATCCTTGTCCTTGAAGTTCTTCTGGCCATTGATTGGAAGCAAGACTTAATCCATAATTAATTGGCTTCACTTTATAAGTTATGTTCTTTTCGCCATTGATTCGAAGCAAGTCTTAATCCTTAAGGAATTGGTTTCTCATTATTCTTTAAGTTCTTTTGGCCATTTGTTGGAAGCAAGTCTTTATCCTTACTTAATTGGTTTATCCTTGTCCTTTAAGTTCTTTTGGCCATTGATTGGAAGCAAGACTTAATACATAATGAATTGGTTTCACTTTGTAAGTTATGTTCTTTTGGCCATTGATTGGAAGCAAGTCTTAATCCTTAAGGAATTGGTTTCTCATTATTCTTTAAGTTCTTTTTGGCCATTGATTGGAAGCAAGTCTTTATCCTTTACGAATTGGTTTATCCTTGTCCTTTAAGTTCTTTTGGCCATTTATTGGAAGCAAGACTTAATCCATAATGAATTGGCTTCACTTTGTAAGTTATGTTCTTTTGGCCATTGATTGGAAGCAAGTCTTAATCCTTAAGGAATTGGTTTCTCATTATTCTTTAAGTTCTTTTGGCCAATCATTGGAAGCGAGTCTTTATCCTTTACGAATTGGTTTATCCTTGTCCTTTAAGTTCTTTGGCCATTTATTGGAAGCAAGACTTAATCCATAATGAATTGGCTTCACTTTGTAAGTTATGTTCTTTGGCCATTGATTGAAGCAAGTCTTAATCCTTAAGGAATTGGTTTCTCATTATTCTTTAAGTTCTTTTGGCCATTGATTTGAAGCAAGTCTTTATCCTTACTTAATTGGTTTATCCTTGTCCTTTAAGTTCTTTTGGCCATTTATTGGAAGCAAGACTTAATCCATAATGAATTGGTTTCACTTTGTAAGTTATGTTCTTTTGGCCATTGATTGGAAGCAAGTCTTAATCCTTAAGGAATTGGTTTCTCATTATTCTTTAAGTTCTTTTGGCCATTCATTGGAAGCAAGTCTTTATCCTTTATGAATTGGTTTATCCTTATCCTTCAAGTTCTTTTGGCCATTGATTGAAGCAAGACTTAATCCATAATGAATTGGTTTCACTTTGTAAGTTATGTTCTTTTTGGCCATTGATTGAAGCAAGTCTTAATCCTTAAGGAATTGGTTTCTCATTATTCTTTAAGTTCTTTTGGCCATTGATTGGAAGCAAGTCTTTATCCTTACTTAATTGGTTTATCCTTGTTCTTTAAGTTCTTTTGGCCATTTATTGGAAGCAAGACTTAATCCATAATGAATTGGTTTCACTTTGTAAGTTATGTTCTTTTGGCCATTGATTGGAAGCAAGTCTTAATCCTTAAGGAATTGGTTTCTCATTATTCTTTAAGTTCTTTTGGCCAATCATTGGAAGCAAGTCTTTATCCTTTACGAATTGGTTTATCCTTGTCCTTAAGTTCTTTGGCCATTGATTGGAAGCAAGACTTAATCCATAATGAATTGGTTTCACTTTGTGTTATGTTCTTTTGGCCATTGATTGAAGCAAGTCTTAATCCTTAAGGAATTGGTTTCTCATTATTCTTTAAGTTCTTTTGGCCATTGATTGGAAGCAAGTCTTTATCCTTACTTAATTGGTTTATCCTTGTCCTTAAGTTCTTTTTGGCCATTTATTGGAAGCAAGACTTAATCCATAATGAATTGGTTTCACTTTGTAAGTTATGTTCTTTGGCCATTGATTGAAGCAAGTCTTAATCCTTAAGGAATTGGTTTCTCATTATTCTTTAAGTTCTTTTGGCCAATCATTGGAAGCAAGTCTTTATCCTTACTTAATTGGTTTATCCTTGTCCTTTAAGTTCTTTTGGCCATTGATTGAAGCAAGACTTAATCCATAATGAATTGGTTTCACTTTGTAAGTTATGTTCTTTTGGCCATTGATTGAAGCAAGTCTTAATCCTTAAGGAATTGGTTTCTCATTATTCTTTAAGTTCTTTTGGCCATTGATTGGAAGCAAGTCTTTATCCTTACTTAATTGGTTTATCCTTGTCCTTTAAGTTCTTTTGGCCATTTCATTGAAGCAAGACTTAATCCATATTGAATTGGCTTCACTTTCTAAGTTATGTGCTTTTGGCCATTGATTGGAAGCAAGTCTTAATCCTTAAGGAATTGGTTTCTCATTATTCTTAAGTTCTTTGGCCATTGATTGGAAGCAAGTCTTTATCCTTACTTAATTGGTTTATCCTTGTCCTTTAAGTTCTTTTTGGCCATTGATTGAAGCAAGACTTAATCCATAATGAATTGGTTTCACTTTGTAAGTTATGTTCTTTTGGCCATTGATTGAAGCAAGTCTTAATCCTTAAGGAATTGGTTTCTCATTATTCTTTAAGTTCTTTGGCCAATGATTGAAGCAAGTCTTTATCCTTATTTAATTGGTTTATCCTTGTCCTTTACGTTCTTTGGCCACTAATTGGAAGCAAGACTTAATCCATAATGAATTGGTTTCACTTTGTAAGTTATGTTCTTTTGGCCATTGATTGGAACCAAGTCTTAATCCTTAAGGAATTGGTTTCTCATTATTCTTTAAGTTCTTTTGGCCATTGGTTGGAAGCAAGTCTTAATCCTTACAAATTGGTTTATCCTTGTCCTTTAAGTTCTTTTGGCCATTGATTGGAAGCAAGACTTACTCAGTCTTGAATTGGTTTCGCTTTGTAAGTTATGTTCCGTTGGCCATTGATTTTAAGCAAGTCCTAATCCTTAAGGAATTGGTTTCTCATTATTCTTTAAGTTCTTTTGGCCATTGATTGGAAGCAAGACTTAATCCATAATGAATTGGTTTGACTTTGTAAGTTATGTTCTTTTGGCCATTGATTGAAAAGCAAGTCTTAATCCTTAAGGAATTAGTTTCTCATTATTCTTTAAGTTCTTTTGGCCATTGGTTGGAAGCAAGTCTTTATCCTTACTTAATTGGTTTATCCTTGTCCTTTAAGTTCATTTGGCCATTTATAGGAAGCAAGACTTAATCCATAATGAATTGGCTTCACTTTGAAAGTTATGTTGTTTTGGCCATTGATTGGAAGCAAGTCTTAATTCTTAAGGAATTGGTTTCTCATTATTCTTTAAGTTCTTTTGGCCATTCATTGGAAGCAAGTCTTTATCCTTTACGAATTGGTTTGTCCTTGTGCTTTAAGTTCTTTTGGCCATTTATTGGAAGCAAGACTTAATCCATAATGAATTGGTTTCGCTTTGTAAGTTATGTTCTTTGGCCATTGATTGGAAGCAAGTCTTAATCCTTAAGGAATTGGTTTCTCATTATTCTTTAAGTTCTTTTGGCCATTGATTGGAAGCAAGTCTTTATCCTTTACGAATTGGTTTATCCTTGTCCTTTAAGTTCTTTTGGCCATTTATTGGAAGCAAGACTTAATCCATAATGAATTGGTTTCACTTTGTAAGTTATGTTCTTTTGGCCATTGATTGGAAGCAAGTCTTAATCCTTAAGGAATTGGTTTCTCATTATTCTTTAAGTTCTTTTGGCCATTGATTAGAAGCAACTCTTAATCCTTACTTAATTGGTTTATCCTTGTCCTTTAAGTTCTTTTGGCCATTTATTGGAAGCAAGACTTAATCCATAATGAATTGGCTTCACTTTGTAAGTTATGTTCTTTTGGCCATTGATTGGAAGCAAGTCTTAATCCTTAAGGAATTGGTTTCTCATTATTCTTTAAGTTCTTTTGGCCAATGATTGGAAGCAAGTCTTTATCCTTTGCGAATTGGTTTATCCTTGTCCTTTAAGTTCTTTTTGCCTTTTATTGGAAGCAAGACTTAATCCATAATGAATTGGTTTCACTTTGTAAGTTATGTTCTTTTGGCCATTGATTGGAAGCAAGTCTTAATCCTTAAGGAATTGGTTTCTCATTATTCTTTAAGTTCTTTTGGCCATTGATTGGAAGCAAGTCTTTATCCTTTACGAATTGGTTTATCCTTGTCCTTTAAGTTCTTTTGGCCATTTATTGGAAGCAAGACTTAATCCATAATGAATTGGTTTCACTTTGTAAGTTATGTTCTTTGGCCTTTGATTGGAAGCAAGTCTTAATCCTTAAGGAATTGGTTTCTCTTTATTCTTTAAGTTCTTTTGGCCATTGATTGGAAGCAAGTCTTTATCCTTTACTTAATTGGTTTATCCTTGTCCTTTAAGTTCTTTTGGCCATTGATTGGAAGCAAGACTTAATCCATAATGAATTGGTTTCACTTTGTAAGTTATGTTCTTTTGGCCATTGATTGGAAGCAAGTCTTAATCCTTAAGGAATTGGTTTCTCATTATTCTTTAAGTTTTTTGGCCATTCATTGGAAGCAAGTCTTTATCCTTTACGAATTGGTTTATCCTCGTCCTTTAAGTTCTTTCGGCCATTTATTGGAAGCAAGACTTAATCCATAATGAATTGGTTTCACTTTGTAAGTTATGTTCTTTTGGCCATTGATTGGAAGCAAGTCTTAATCCTTAAGGAATTGGTTTCTCATTATTCTTTAAGTTCTTTTGGCCATTGATTGGAAGCAAGTCTTTATCCTTTAATTGGTTTATCCTTGTCCTTAAGTTTTGGCCATTTATTGGAAGCAAGACTTAATCCATAATGAATTGGTTTCACTTTGTAAGTTATGTTCTTTTGGCCATTGATTGGAAGCAAGTCTTAATCCTTAAGGAATTGGTTTCATTATTCTTTAAGTTCTTTTGGCCATTGGTGGGAAGCAAGTCTTTATCCTTTACGAATTGATTTATCCTTGTCCTTTAAGTTCTTTTGGCCATTTATTGGAAGCAAGACTTAGTCCATAATGATTTGGATTCACTTTGTAAGTTATGTTCTTTGGCCATTGATTGGAAGCAAGTCTTAATCCTTAAGGAATTGGTTTCTCATTATTCTTTAAGTTCTTTTGGCCATTGATTGGAAGCAAGTCTTTATCCTTTACGAATTGGTTTATCCTTGTCCTTTAAGTTCTTTTGGCCATTGATTGGAAGCAAGACTTAATCCATAATGTATTGGTTTCACTTTGTAAGTTATGTTCTGTTGGCTATTGACTGGAAGCAAGTCTTAATCCTTAAGGAATTGGTTTCTCATTATTCTTTAAGTTCTTTTGGCCAATCATTGGAAGCCAGTCTTTATCCTTTACTTAATTGGTTTATCCTTGTCCTTTAAGTTCTTTTGGCCATTGATTGGAAGCAAGACTTAATCCATAATGAATTGGTTTCACTTTGTAAGTTATGTTCTTTTGGCCATTGATTGGAAGCAAGTCTTAATCCTTAAGGAATTGGTTTCTCATTATTCTTTAAGTTCTTTTGGCCATTGATTGGAAGCAAGTCTTTATCCTTACTTAATTGGTTTATCCTTGTCCTTTAAGTTCTTTTGGCCATTTATTGGAAGCAAGACTTAATCCATAATGAATTGGTTTCACTTTGTAAGTTATGTTCTTTTGGCCATTGATTGAAGCAAGTCTTAATCCTTAAGGAATTGGTTTCTCATTATTCTTTAAGTTCTTTTGGCCATTCATTGGAAGCAAGTCTTTATCCTTTACGAATTGGTTTATCCTTGTCCTTTAAGTTCTTTTGGCCATTGATTGGAAGCAAGACTTAATCCATAATGAATTGGTTTCACTTTGTAAGTTATGTTCTTTTGGCCATTGATTGGAAGCAAGTCTTAATCCTTAAGGAATTGGTTTCTCATTATTCTTTAAGTTCTTTTGGCCATTGATTGGAAGCAAGTCTTTATCCTTTACGAATTGGTTTATCCTTGTCCTTTAAGTTCTTTTGGCCATTTATTGGAAGCAAGACTTAATCCATAATGAATTGGTTTCACTTTGTAAGTTATGTTCTTTGGCCATTGATTGGAAGCAAGTCTTAATCCTTAAGGAATTGGTTTCTCATTATTCTTTAAGTTCTTTTGGCCATTGATTGGAAGCAAGTCTTTATCCTTTACGAATTGGTTTATCCTTGTCCTTTAAGTTCTTTTGGCCATTTATTGGAAGCAAGACTTAATCCATAATGAATTGGTTTCACTTTGTAAGTTATGTTCTTTGGCCATTGATTGGAAGCAAGTCTTAATCCTTAAGGAATTGGTTTCTCATTATTCTTTAAGTTCTTTTGGCCATTGATTGGAAGCAAGTCTTTATCCTTTACTTAATTGGTTTATCCTTGTCCTTTAAGTTCTTTTGGCCATTTATTGGAAGCAAGACTTAATCCATAATGAATTGGTTTCACTTTGTAAGTTATGTTCTTTTGGCCATTGATTGGAAGCAAGTCTTAATCCTTAAGGAATTGGTTTCTCATTATTCTTTAAGTTCTTTTGGCCATTGATTGGAAGCAAGTCTTTATCCTTTACGAATTGGTTTATCCTTGTCCTTTAAGTTCTTTTGGCCATTTATTGGAAGCAAGACTTAATCCATAATGAATTGGTTTCACTTTGTAAGTTATGTTCTTTTGGCCATTGATTGGAAGCAAGTCTTAATCCTTAAGGAATTGGTTTCTCATTATTCTTTAAGTTCTTTTGGCCATTGATTGGAAGCAAGTCTTTATCCTTTACGAATTGGTTTATCCTTGTCCTTTAAGTTCTTTTGGCCATTTATTGGAAGCAAGACTTAATCCATAATGAATTGGTTTCACTTTGTAAGTTATGTTCTTTTGGCCATTGATATGAAGCAAGTCTTAATCCTTAAGGAATTGGTTCCTCATTATTCTTTAAGTTCTTTTGGCCATTGATTGGAAGCAAGTCTTTATCCTTTACTTAATTGGTTTATCCTTGTCCTTTAAGTTCTTTTGGCCATTTATTGGAAGCAAGACTTAATCCATAATGAATTGGCTTCACTTTGTAAGTTATGTTCTTTTGGCCATTGATTGGAAGCAAGTCTTAATCCTTAAGGAATTGGTTTCTCATTATTCTTTAAGTTCTTTTGGCCATTCATTGGAAGCAAGTCTTTATCCTTACTTAATTGGTTTATCCTTGTCCTTTAAGTTCTTTTGGCCATTTATTGGAAGCAAGACTTAATCCATAATGAATTGGTTTCACTTTGTAAGTTATGTTCTTTTGGCCATTGATTGGAAGCAAGTCTTAATCCTTAAGGAATTGGTTTCTCATTATTCTTTAAGTTCTTTTGGCCATTGATTGGAAGCAATTCTTTATCCTTTACTTAATTGGTTTATCCTTGTCCTTTAAGTTCTTTTGGCCATTTATTGGAAGCAAGACTTAATCCATAATGAATTGGTTTCACTTTGTAAGTTATGTTCTTTTGGCCATTGATTGGAAGCAAGTCTTAATCCTTAAGGAATTGGTTTCTCATTATTCTTTAAGTTCTTTTGGCCATTGATTGGAAGCAAGTCTTTATCCTTTACGAATTGGTTTATCCTTGTCCTTTAAGTTCTTTTGGCCATTGATTGGAAGCAAGACTTAATCCATAATGAATTGGTTTCACTTTGTAAGTTATGTTCTGCTGGCCATTGATTGGAAGCAAGTCTTAATCCTTAAGGAATTGGTTTCTCATTATTCTTTAAGTTCTTTTGGCCATTGATTGGAAGCAAGTCTTTATCCTTTACTTAATTGGTTTATCCTTGTCCTTTAAGTTCTTTTGGCCATTTATTGGAAGCAAGACTTAATCCATAATGAATTGGTTTCACTTTGTAAGTTATGTTCTTTTGGCCATTGATTGGAAGCAAGTCTTAATCCTTAAGGAATTGGTTTCTCATTATTCTTTAAGTTCTTTTGGCCAATCATTGGAAGCAAGTCTTTATCCTTTACGAATTGGTTTATCCTTGTCCTTTAAGTTCTTTTGGCCATTTATTGGAAGCAAGACTTAATCCATAATGAATTGGTTTCACTTTGTAAGTTATGTTCTTTTGGCCATTGATTGGAAGCAAGTCTTAATCCTTAAGGAATTGGTTTCTCATTATTCTTTAAGTTCTTCTGGCCATTGATTGGTAGCAAGTCTTTATCCTTTACGAATTGGTTTATCCTTGTCCTTGAAGTTCTTTTGGCCATTGATTGGAAGCAAGACTTAATCCATAATGAATTGGTTTCACTTTGTAAGTTATGTTCTTTTGGCCATTGATTGGAAGCAAGTCTTAATCCTTAAGGAATTGGTTTCTCATTATTCTTTAAGTTCTTTTGGACATTGGTGGGAAGCAAGTTTTTATCCTTTACAAATTGGTTTATCCTTGCCCTTTAAGTTCCTTTGGCCATTGATTGGAAGCAAGACTTAATCCATAATGAATTGGCTTCACTTTGAAAGTTATCTTCGTTTGCCCATTGATTGCAAGCAAGTCTTAATCCTGAAGGAATTGGTTTCTCATTATTCTTTAAGTTCTTTTGGCCATTCATTGGAAGCGAATCTTTATCCTTTACGAATTGGTTTATCCTTGTCCTTTAAGTTCTTTTGGCCATTGATTGGAAGCAAAACTTAATCCATAATGAATTGGTTTCGCTTTGTAAGTTATGTTCTTTTGGCCATTGATTGGTAGCAAGTCTTAATCCTTAAGGAATTGGTTTCTCATTATTCTTTAAGTTCTTTTGGCCATTGATTGGAAGCAAGTCTTTATCCTTTACGAATTGGTTTATCCTTGTCCTTTAAGTTCTTTTGGCCACTTATTGGAGACAAGACTTAATCCATAATGAATTGGCTTCACTTTGTAAGTTATGTTCTTTTGGCCATTGATTGGAAGCAAGTCTTAATCCTTAAGGAATTGGTTTCTCATTATTCTTTAAGTTGTTTTGGCCAATCATTGGAAGCGAATCTTTATTCTTTACGAATAGGTTTATCCTTGTCCTTTAAGTTCTTTTGGCCATTTATTGGAAGCAAGACTTAATCCATAATGAATTGGTTTCACTTTGTAAGTTATGTTCTTTTGGCCATTGATTGGAAGCAAGTCTTAATCCTTAAGGAATTGGTTTCTCATTATTCTTTAAGTTCTTTTGGCCATTGATTGGAAGCAAGTCTTTATCCTTTACGAATTGGTTTATCCTTGTCCTTTAAGTTCTTTTGGCCATTTATTGGAAGCAAGACTTAATCCATAATGAATTGGTTTCACTTTGTAAGTTATGTTCTTTTGGCCATTGATTGGAAGCAAGTCTTAATCCTTAAGGAATTGGTTTCTCATTATTCTTTAAGTTCTTTTGGCCAATCATTGGAAGCGAGTCTTTATCCTTTACGAATTGGTTTATCCTTGTCCTTTAAGTTCTTTTGGCCATTGATTGGAAGCAAAACTTAATCCATAATGAATTGGTTTCACTTTGTAAGTTATGTTCTTTTGGCCATTGATTGGAAGCAAGTCTTAATCCTTAAGGAATTGGTTTCTCATTATTCTTTAAGTTCTTTTGGCCATTGATTGGAAGCAAGTCTTTATCCCTTACGAATTGGTTTATCCTTGTCCTTTAAGTTCTTTTGGCCATTTATTGGAAGCAAGACTTAATCCATAATGAATTGGTTTCACTTTGTAAGTTATGTTCTTTTGGCCATTGATTGGAAGCAAGTCTTAATCCTTAAGGAATTGGTTTCTCATTATTCTTTAAGTTCTTTTGGCCAATCATTGAAAGCGAATCTTTATCCTTTACGAATTGGTTTATCTTTGTCCTTTAAGTTCTTTTGGCCATTTATTGGAAGCAAGACTTAATCCATAATGAATTGGTTTCACTTTGTAAGTTATGTTCTTTTGGCCATTGATTGGATGCAAGTCTTAATCCTTAAGGAATTGGTTTCTCATTATTCTTTAAGTTCTTTTGGCCATTGGTGGGAAGCAAGTCTTTATCCTTTACGAATTGATTTATCCTTGTCCTTTAAGTTCATTTGGCCATTTATAGGAAGCAAGACTTAATCCATAATGAATTGGCTTCACTTTGAAAGTTATGTTGTTTTGGCCATTGATTGAAAAGCAAGTCTTAATCCTTAAGGAATTAGTTTCTCATTATTCTTTAAGTTCTTTTGGCCAATCATTGGAAGCAAATCTTTATCCTTTACTTAATTGGTTTATCCTTGTCCTTGAAGTTCTTTTGGCCATTTGATTGGAACCAAGACTTAACCCATAATGAATTGGTTTCAATTTGTAAGTTATGTTCTTTTGCCCATTGATTGAGAGCAAGTCTGAATCCTTAAGGAATTGGTTTCTGATTATTCCTTAAGTTCTTTGGCCATTGATTGGAAGCAAGTCTTTATCCTTTACGAATTGGTTTATCCTTGCCCTTTAAGTTCTTTTGGCCATTGATTGGAAGCAAGACTTAATCCATAATGAATTGGTTTCACTTTGTAAGTTATGTTCTTTTGGCCATTGATTGGAAGCAAGTCTTAATTCTTAAGGAATTGGTTTCTCATTATTCTTTAAGTTCTTTTGGCCATTCATTGGAAGCAAGTCTTTATCCTTTACAAATTGGTTTATCCTTGTCCTTTAAGTTCTTTTGGCCATTGATTGGAAGCAAGACTTAATCCATAATGAATTGGCTTCACTTTGTAAGTTATGTTCTTTTGGCCATTGATTGGAAGCAAGTCTTAATCCTTAAGGAATTGGTTTCTCATTATTCTTTAAGTTCTTTTGGCCATTGATTCAAGCAAATCTTTATCCTTTAATTGATTTATCCTTGTCCTTGAAGTTCTTTTGGCCATTGATTGGAAGCAAGACTTAATCCATAATGAATTGGTTTCACTTTGTAAGTTATGTTCTTTTGGCCATTGATTGGAAGCAAGTCTTAATCCTTAAGGAATTGGTTTCTCATTATTCTTTAAGTTTTTTGGCCATTCATTGGAAGCAAGTCTTTGTGCTTTACGAAATGGTTTATCCTTGTCCTTTAAGTTCTTTTGGCCATTTATTGGAAGCAAGACTTAATCCATAATGAATTGGCTTCACTTTGTAAGTTATGTTCTTTTGGCCATTGATTGGGAGCAAGTCTTAATCCTTAAGGAATTGGTTTCTCATTATTCTTTAAGTTCTTTTGTCCAATCATTGGAACCAAGTCTTTATCCGTTACGAATTGGTTTATCCTTGTCCTTTAAGTTCTTTTGGCCATTTATTGGAAGCAAGACTTAATCCATAATGAATTGGTTTCACTTTGTAAGTTATGTTCTTTTGGCCATTGATTGGAAGCAAGTCTTAATCCTTAAGGAATTGGTTTCTCATTATTCTTTAAGTTCTTTGGCCATTGATTGGAAGCAAGTCTTTATCCTTTACTTAATTGGTATATCCTTGTCCTTTAAGTTCTTTTGGCCATTTATTGGAAGCAAGACTTAATCCATAATGAATTGGTTTCACTTTGTAAGTTATGTTCTTTTGGCCATTGATTGGAAGCAAGTCTTAATCCTTAAGGAATTGGTTTCTCATTATTCTTTAAGTTCTTTTGGCCATTGATTGAAGCAAGTCTTTATCCTTACTTAATTGGTTTATCCTTGTCCTTTAAGTTCTTTTGGCCATTGATTGGAAGCAAGACTTAATCCATAATGAATTGGTTTCACTTTGTAAGTTATGTTCTTTTGGCCATTGATTGGAAGCAAGTCTTAATCCTTAAGGAATTGGTTTCTCATTATTCTTTAAGTTCTTTTGGCCATTGATTGGAAGCAAGTCTTTATCCTTTACTTAATTGGTTTATCCTTGTCCTTTAAGTTCTTTTGGCCATTGATTGGAAGCAAGACTTAATCCATAATGAATTGGTTTCACTTTGTAAGTTATGTTCTTTTGGCCATTGATTGGAAGCAAGTCTTAATCCTTAAGGAATTGGTTTCTCATTATTCTTTAAGTTCTTTTGGCCATTGATTGGAAGCAAGTCTTTATCCTTTACCGATTGGTTTATCCTTCTCCTTTAAGTTCTTTTGGCCATTGATTGGAAGCAAGACTTAATCCATAATGAATTGGTTTCACTTTGTAAGTTATGTTCTTTTGGCCATTGATTGGAAGCAAGTCTTAATCCTTAAGGAATTGGTTTCTCATTATTCTTTAAGTTCTTTTGGCCATTGATTGGAAGCAAGTCTTTATCCTTTACGAATTGGTTTAGCCTTGCCCTTTAAGTTCTTTTGGCCATTGATTGGAAGCAAGACTTAATCCATAATGAATTGGTTTCACTTTGTAAGATATGTTCTTTTGGCCATTGATTGGAAGCAAGTCTTAATCCTTAAGGAATTGGTTTCTCATTATTCTTTAAGTTCTTTTGGCCATTGATTGGAAGCAAGTCTTTATCCTTTACAAATTGGTTTATCCTTGTCCTTTAAGTTCTTTTGGCCATTGATTGGAAGCAAGACTTAATCCATAATGAATTGGCTTCACTTTGTAAGTTATGTTCTTTTGGCCATTGATTGGAAGCAAGTCTTAATCCTTAAGGAATTGGTTTCTCATTATTCTTTAAGTTCTTTTGGCCAATCATTGGAAGCAAGTCTTTATCCTTTACTTAATTGGTTTATCCTTGCCCTTTAAGTTCTTTTGGCCATTGATTGGAAGCAAGACTTAATCCATAATGAATTGGTTTCACTTTGTAAGTTATGTTCTTTTGGCCATTGATTGGAAGCAAGTCTTAATCCTTAAGGAATTGGTTTCTCATTATTCTTTAAGTTCTTTTGGCCATTGATTGGAAGCAAGTCTTTATCCTTTACTTAATTGGTTTATCCTTGTCCTTTAAGTTCTTTTGGCCATTTATTGGAAGCAAGACTTAATCCATAATGAATTGGCTTCACTTTGTAAGTTATGTTCTTTTGGCCATTGATTGGAAGCAAGTCTTAATCCTAAAGGAATTGGTTTCTCATTATTCTTTAAGTTCTTTTGGCCATTCATTGGAAGCAAGTCTTTATCCTTTACGAATTGGTTTATCCTTGTCCTTTAAGTTCTTTTGGCCATTTATTGGAAGCAAGACTTAATCCATAATGAATTGGTTTCACTTTGTAAGTTATGTTCTTTTGGCCATTGATTGGAAGCAAGTCTTAATCCTTAAGGAATTGGTTTCTCATTATTCTTTAAGTTCTTTTGGCCAATGATTGGAAGCAAGTCTTTATCCTTTACGAATTGGTTTATCCTTGTCCTTTAAGTTCTTTTGGCCATTTATTGGAAGCAAGACTTAATCCATAATGAATTGGTTTCACTTTGTAAGTTATGTTCTTTTGGCCATTGATTGGAAGCAAGTCTTAATCCTTAAGGAATTGGTTTCTCATTATTCTTTAAGTTCTTTTGGCCAATCATTGGAAGCGAGTCTTTATCCTTTACAAATTGGATTATCCTTGTCGTTTAAGTTCTTTTGGCCATTGACTTGAAGCAAGACTTAATCCATAATGAATTGGTTTCACTTTGTAAGTTATGTTCTTTTGGCCATTGATTGGAAGCAAGTCTTAATCCTTAAGGAATTGGTTTCTCATTATTCTTTAAGTTCTTTTGGCCAATCATTGGAAGCAAGTCTTTATCCTTTACTAATTGGTTTATCCTTGTCCTTTAAGTTCTTTTGGCCATTGATTGGAAGCAAGACTTAATCCATAATGAATTGGTTTCACTTTGTAAGTTATGTTCTTTTGGCCATTGATTGGAAGCAAGTCTTAATCCTTAAGGAATTGGTTTCTCATTATTCTTTAAGTTCTTTTGGCCATTGATTGGAAGCAAGTCTTTATCCTTTACTTAATTGGTTTATCCTTGTCCTTTAAGTTCTTTTGGCCATTTATTGGAAGCAAGACTTAATCCATAATGAATTGGCTTCACTTTGTAAGTTATGTTCTTTTGGCCATTGATTGGAAGCAAGTCTTAATCCTTAAGGAATTGGTTTCTCATTATTCTTTAAGTTCTTTTGGCCAATCATTGATTGAAGCAAGTCTTTATCCTTTACTTAATTGGTTTATCCTTGTCCTTTAAGTTCTTTTGGCCATTGATTGGAAGCAAGACTTAATCCATAATGAATTGGTTTCACTTTGTAAGTTATGTTCTTTTGGCCATTGATTGGAAGCAAGTCTTAATCCTTAAGGAATTGGTTTCTCATTATTCTTTAAGTTCTTTTGGCCATTGATTGGAAGCAAGTCTTTATCCTTTACTTAATTGGTTTATCCTTGTCCTTTAAGTTCTTTTGGCCATTTATTGGAAGCAAGACTTAATCCATAATGAATTGGCTTCACTTTGTAAGTTATGTTCTTTTGGCCATTGATTGGAAGCAAGTCTTAATCCTTAAGGAATTGGTTTCTCATTATTCTTTAAGTTCTTTTGGCCAATCATTGGAAGCAAGTCTTTATCCTTTACTTAATTGGTTTATCCTTGTCCTTTAAGTTCTTTTGGCCATTGATTGGAAGCAAGACTTAATCCATAATGAATTGGTTTCACTTTGTAAGTTATGTTCTTTTGGCCATTGATTGGAAGCAAGTCTTAATCCTTAAGGAATTGGTTTCTCATTATTCTTTAAGTTCTTTTGGCCATTGATTGGAAGCAAGTCTTTATCCTTTACTTAATTGGTTTATCCTTGTCCTTTAAGTTCTTTTGGCCATTTATTGGAAGCAAGACTTAATCCATAATGAATTGGTTTCACTTTGTAAGTTATGTTCTTTTGGCCATTGATTGGAAGCAAGTCTTAATCCTTAAGGAATTGGTTTCTCATTATTCTTTAAGTTCTTTTGGCCAATCATTGGAAGCAAGTCTTTATCCTTTACTTAATTAGTTTATCCTTGTCCTTTAAGTTCTTTTGGCCATTTATTGGAAGCAAGACTTAATCCATAATGAATTGGTTTCACTTTGTAAGTTATGTTCTTTTGGCCATTGATTGGAAGCAAGTCTTAATCCTTAAGGAATTGGTTTCTCATTATTCTTTAAGTTCTTTTGGCCATTCATTGGAAGCAAGTCTTTATCCTTTACGAATTGGTTTATCCTTGTCCTTTAAGTTCTTTTGGCCATTTATTGGAAGCAAGACTTAATCCATAATGAATTGGTTTCACTTTGTAAGTTATGTTCTTTTGGCCATTGATTGGAAGCAAGTCTTAATCCTTAAGGAATTGGTTTCTCATTATTCTTTAAGTTCTTTTGGCCAATCATTGGAAGCGAGTCTTTATCCTTTACATATTGGTTTATCCTTGTCCTTTAAGTTCTTTTGGCCATTGATTGGAAGCAAGACTTAATCCATAATGAATTGGTTTCACTTTGTAAGTTATGTTCTTTTGGCCATTGATTGGAAGCAAGTCTTAATCCTTAAGGAATTGGTTTCTCATTATTCTTTAAGTTCTTTTGGCCATTGATTGGAAGCAAGTCTTTATCCTTTACTTAATTGGTTTATCCCTGTCCTTTTAGTTCTTTTGGCCATTGATTGGAAGCAAGACTTAATCCATAATGAATTGGTTTCACTTTGTAAGTTATGTTCTTTTGGCCATTGATTGGAAGCAAGTCTTAATCCTTAAGGAATTGGTTTCTCATTATTCTTTAAGTTCTTTTGGCCATTGATTGGAAGCAAGTCTTTATCCTTTACGAATTGGTTTATCCTTGTCCTTTAAGTTCTTTTGGCCATTTATTGGAAGCAAGACTTAATCCATAATGAATTGGTTTCACTTTGTAAGTTATGTTCTTTTGGCCATTGATTGGAAGCAAGTCTTAATCCTTAAGGAATTGGTTTCTCATTATTCTTTAAGTTCTTTTGGCCAATCATTGGAAGCAAGTCTTTATCCTTTATTAATTGGTTTATCCTTGTCCTTTAAGTTCTTTTGGCCATTGATTGGAAGCAAGACTTAATCCATAATGAATTGGTTTCACTTTGTAAGTTATGTTCTTTTGGCCATTGATTGGAAGCAAGTCTTAATCCTTAAGGAATTGGTTTCTCATTATTCTTTAAGTTCTTTTGGCCATTGATTGGAAGCAAGTCTTTATCCTTTACGAATTGGTTTATCCTTGTCCTTTAAGTTCTTTTGGCCATTTATTGGAAGCAAGACTTAATCCATAATGAATTGGTTTCACTTTGTAAGTTATGTTCTTTTGGCCATTGATTGGAAGCAAGTCTTAATCCTAAAGGAATTGGTTTCTCATTATTCTTTAAGTTCTTTTGGCCAATCATTGGAAGCGAATCTTTATCCTTTACTTAATTGGTTTATCCTTGTCCTTTAAGTTCTTTTGGCCATTTATTGGAAGCAAGACTTAATCCATAATGAATTGGTTTCACTTTGTAAGTTATGTTCTTTTGGCCATTGATTGGAAGCAAGTCTTAATCCTTAAGGAATTGGTTTCTCATTATTCTTTAAGTTCTTTTGGCCATTGATTGGAAGCAAGTCTTTATCCTTTACGAATTGGTTTATCCTTGTCCTTTAAGTTCTTTTGGCCATTTATTGGAAGCAAGACTTAATCCATAATGAATTGGCTTCACTTTGTAAGTTATGTTCTTTTGGCCATTGATTGGAAGCAAGTCTTAATCCTTAAGGAATTGGTTTCTCATTATTCTTTAAGTTCTTTTGGCCAATCATTGGAAGCGAATCTTTATCCTTTACAAATTGGTTTATCCTTGTCCTTTAAGTTCTTTTGGCCATTGATTGGAAGCAAGACTTAATCCATAATGAATTGGTTTCACTTTGTAAGTTATGTTCTTTTGGCCATTGATTGGAAGCAAGTCTTAATCCTTAAGGAATTGGTTTCTCATTATTCTTTAAGTTCTTTTGGCCATTGATTGGAAGCAAGTCTTTATCCTTTACGAATTGGTTTATCCTTGTCCTTTAAGTTCTTTTGGCCATTTATTGGAAGCAAGACTTAATCCATAATGAATTGGCTTCACTTTGTAAGTTATGTTCTTTTGGCCATTGATTGGAAGCAAGTCTTAATCCTTAAGGAATTGGTTTCTCATTATTCTTTAAGTTCTTTTGGCCAATCATTGGAAGCGAATCTTTATCCTTTACGAATTGGTTTATCCTTGTCCTTTAAGTTCTTTTGGCCATTTATTGGAAGCAAGACTTAATCCATAATGAATTGGTTTCACTTTGTAAGTTATGTTCTTTTGGCCATTGATTGGAAGCAAGTCTTAATCCTTAAGGAATTGGTTTCTCATTATTCTTTAAGTTCTTTTGGCCATTGATTGGAAGCAAGTCTTTATCCTTTACAAATTGGTTTATCCTTGTCCTTTAAGTTCTTTTGGCCATTGATTGGAAGCAAGACTTAATCCATAATGAATTGGCTTCACTTTGTAAGTTATGTTCTTTTGGCCATTGATTGGAAGCAAGTCTTAATCCTTAAGGAATTGGTTTCTCATTATTCTTTAAGTTCTTTTGGCCAATCATTGGAAGCGAATCTTTATCCTTTACGAATTGGTTTATCCTTGTCCTTTAAGTTCTTTTGGCCATTGATTGGAAGCAAGACTTAATCCATAATGAATTGGTTTCACTTTGTAAGTTATGTTCTTTTGGCCATTGATTGGAAGCAAGTCTTAATCCTTAAGGAATTGGTTTCTCATTATTCTTTAAGTTCTTTTGGCCATTGATTGGAAGCAAGTCTTTATCCTTTACGAATTGGTTTATCCTTGTCCTTTAAGTTCTTTTGGCCATTTATTGGAAGCAAGACTTAATCCATAATGAATTGGTTTCACTTTGTAAGTTATGTTCTTTTGGCCATTGATTGGAAGCAAGTCTTGATCCTTAAGGAATTGGTTTCTCATTATTCTTTAACTTCTTTTGGCAAATCATTGGAAGCAAATCTTTATCCTTTACGAATTGGTTTATCCTTGTCCTTTAAGTTCTTTTGGCCACTAATTGGAAGCAAGACTTAATCCATAATGAATTGGTTTCACTTTGTAAGTTATGTTCTTTTGGCCATTGATTGGAAGCAAGTCTTAATCCTTAAGGAATTGGTTTCTCATTATTCTTTAAGTTCTTCTGGCCATTGATTGGTAGCAAGTCTTTATCCTTTACGAATTGGTTTATCCTTGTCCTTGAAGTTCTTTTGGCCATTGATTGGAAGCAAAACTTAATCCATAATGAATTGGTTTCACTTTGTAAGTTATGTTCTTTTGGCCATTGATTGGAAGCAAGTCTTAATCCTTAAGGAATTGGTTTCTCATTATTCTTTAAGTTCTTTTGGCCATTGATTGGAAGCAAGTCTTTATCCTTTACGAATTGGTTTATCCTTGTCCTTTAAGTTCTTTTGGCCATTGATTGGAAGCAAGACTTAATCCATAATGAATTGGCTTCACTTTGTAAGTTATGTTCTTTTGGCCATTGATTGGAAGCAAGTCTTAATCCTTAAGGAATTGGTTTCTCATTATTCTTTAAGTTCTTTTGGCCAATCATTGGAAGCGAGTCTTTATCCTTTACGAATTGGTTTATCCTTGTCCTTGAAGTTCTTTTGGCCATTGATTGGAAGCAAGACTTAATCCATAATGAATTGGTTTCACTTTGTAAGTTATGTTCTTTTGGCCATTGATTGGAAGCAAGTCTTAATCCTTAAGGAATTGGTTTCTCATTATTCTTTAAGTTCTTTTGGCCATTGATTGGAAGCAAGTCTTTATCCTTTGCGAATTGGTTTATCCTTGTCCTTTAAGTTCTTTTGGCCATTTATTGGAAGCAAGACTTAATCCATAATGAATTGGCTTCACTTTGTAAGTTATGTTCTTTTGGCCATTGATTGGAAGCAAGTCTTAATCCTAAAGGAATTGGTTTCTCATTATTCTTTAAGTTCTTTTGGCCAATCATTGGAAGCGAATCTTTATCCTTTACGTATTGGTTTATCCTTGTCCTTTAAGTTCTTTTGGCCATTTATTGGAAGCAAGACTTAATCCATAATGAATTGGTTTCACTTTGTAAGTTATGTTCTTTTGGCCATTGATTGGAAGCAAGTCTTAATCCTTAAGGAATTGGTTTCTCATTATTCTTTAAGTTCTTTTGGCCATTGATTGGAAGCAAGTCTTTATCCTTTACTTAATTGGTTTATCCTTGTCCTTTAAGTTCTTTTGGCCATTTATTGGAAGCAAGACTTAATCCATAATGAATTGGCTTCACTTTGTAAGTTATGTTCTTTTGGCCATTGATTGGAAGCAAGTCTTAATCCTTAAGGAATTGGTTTCTCATTATTCTTTAAGTTCTTTTGGCCATTCATTGGAAGCAAGTCTTTATCCTTTACGAATTGGTTTATCCTTGTCCTTTAAGTTCTTTTGGCCATTTATTGGAAGCAAGACTTAATCCATAATGAATTGGTTTCACTTTGTAAGTTATGTTCTTTTGGCCATTGATTGGAAGCAAGTCTTAATCCTTAAGGAATTGGTTTCTCATTATTCTTTAAGTTCTTTTGGCCATTGATTGGAAGCAAGTCTTTATCCTTTACGAATTGGTTTATCCTTGTCCTTTAAGTTCTTTTGGCCATTTATTGGAAGCAAGACTTAATCCATAATGAATTGGCTTCACTTTGTAAGTTATGTTCTTTTGGCCATTGATTGGAAGCAAGTCTTAATCCTTAAGGAATTGGTTTCTCATTATTCTTTAAGTTCTTTTGGCCAATCATTGGAAGCGAATCTTTATCCTTTACGAATTGGTTTATCCTTGTCCTTGAAGTTCTTTTGGCCATTGATTAGAAGCAAGTCTTAATCCTTAAGGAATTGGTTTCTTGTTATTCTTTAAGTTCTTTTGGCCATTGGTGGGAAGCAAGTCTTTATCCTTTACGAATTGGTTTATCCTTGTCCTTTAAGTTCTTTGGCCATTTATTGGAAGCAAGACTTAATCCATAATGAATTGGCTTCACTTTGTAAGTTATGTTCTTTTGGCCATTGATTGGAAGCAAGTCTTAATCCTTAAGGAATTGGTTTCTCATTATTCTTTAAGTTCTTTTGGCCAATCATTGGAAGCGGGTCTTTATCCTTTACGAATTGGTTTATCCTTGTCCTTTAAGTTCTTTTGGCCATTTATTGGAAGCAAGACTTAATCCATAATGAATTGGTTTCACTTTGTAAGTTATGTTCTTTTGGCCATTGATTGGAAGCAAGTCTTAATCCTTAAGGAATTGGTTTCTCATTATTCTTTAAGTTCTTTTGGCCATTGATTGGAAGCAAGTCTTTATCCTTTACGAATTGGTTTATCCTTGTCCTTTAAGTTCTTTTGGCCATTTATTGGAAGCAAGACTTAATCCATAATGAATTGGTTTCACTTTGTAAGTTATGTTCTTTGGCCATTGATTGGAAGCAAGTCTTAATCCTTAAGGAATTGGTTTCTCATTTTTCTTTAAGTTCTTTTGGCCAATCATTGGAAGCAAGTCTTTATCCTTTACGAATTGGTTTATCCTTGTCCTTTAAGTTCTTTTGGCCATTGATTGGAAGCAAGACTTAATCCATAATGAATTGGTTTCACTTTGTAAGTTATGTTCTTTTGGCCACTGATTGGAAGCAAGTCTTAATCCTTAAGGAATTGGTTTCTCATTATTCTTTAAGTTCTTTTGGCCATTGATTGGAAGCAAGTCTTTATCCTTTACGAATTGGTTTATCCTTGTCCTTTAAGTTCTTTTGGCCATTTATTGGAAGCAAGACTTAATCCATAATGAATTGGTTTCACTTTGTAAGTTATGTTCTTTTGGCCATTGATTGGAAGCAAGTCTTAATCCTTAAGGAATTGGTTTCTCATTATTCTTTAAGTTCTTTTGGCCATTCATTGGAAGCAAGTCTTTATCCTTTACTTAATTGGTTTATCCTTGTCCTTTAAGTTCTTTTGGCCATTTATTGGAAGCAAGACTTAATCCATAATGAATTGGTTTCACTTTGTAAGTTATGTTCTTTTGGCCATTGATTGGAAGCAAGTCTTAATCCTTAAGGAATTGGTTTCTCATTATTCTTTAAGTTCTTTTGGCCAATCATTGGAAGCAAGTCTTTATCCTTTACTAATTGGTTTATCCTTGTCCTTTAAGTTCTTTTGGCCATTTATTGGAAGCAAGACTTAATCCATAATGAATTGGTTTCACTTTGTAAGTTATGTTCTTTTGGCCATTGATTGGAAGCAAGTCTTAATCCTTAAGGAATTGGTTTCTCATTATTCTTTAAGTTCTTTTGGCCATTGATTGGAAGCAAGTCTTTATCCTTTACTTAATTGGTTTATCCTTGTCCTTTAAGTTCTTTTGGCCATTGATTGGAAGCAAGACTTAATCCATAATGAATTGGTTTCACTTTGTAAGTTATGTTCTTTTGGCCACTGATTCATTCCAAGTCTTAATCCTTAAGGAATTGGTTTCTCATTATTCTTTAAGTTCTTTTGGCCATTGATTGGAAGCAAGTCTTTATCCTTTACGAATTGGTTTATCCTTGTCCTTTAAGTTCTTTTGGCCATTGATTGGAAGCAAGACTTAATCCATAATGAATTGGCTTCACTTTGTAAGTTATGTTCTTTTGGCCATTGATTGGAAGCAAGTCTTAATCCTTAAGGAATTGGTTTCTCATTATTCTTTAAGTTCTTTTGGCCAATCATTGGAAGCGAATCTTTATCCTTTACGAATTGGTTTATCCTTGTCCTTGAAGTTCTTTTGGCCATTGATTGGAAGCAAGACTTAATCCATAATGAATTGGTTTCACTTTGTAAGTTATGTTCTTTTGGCCATTGATTGGAAGCAAGTCTTAATCCTTAAGGAATTGGTTTCTCATTATTCTTTAAGTTCTTTTGGCCATTGATTGGAAGCAAGTCTTTATCCTTTACGAATTGGTTTATCCTTGTCCTTTAAGTTCTTTTGGCCATTTATTGGAAGCAAGACTTAATCCATAATGAATTGGCTTCACTTTGTAAGTTATGTTCTTTTGGCCATTGATTGGAAGCAAGTCTTAATCCTTAAGGAATTGGTTTCTCATTATTCTTTAAGTTCTTTTGGCCAATCATTGGAAGCGAATCTTTATCCTTTACGAATTGGTTTATCCTTGTCCTTTAAGTTCTTTTGGCCATTTATTGGAAGCAAGACTTAATCCATAATGAATTGGTTTCACTTTGTAAGTTATGTTCTTTTGGCCATTGATTGGAAGCAAGTCTTAATCCTTAAGGAATTGGTTTCTCATTATTCTTTAAGTTCTTTTGGCCATTGATTGGAAGCAAGTCTTTATCCTTTACGAATTGGTTTATCCTTGTCCTTGAAGTTCTTTTGGCCATTGATTGGAAGCAAGACTTAATCCATAATGAATTGGTTTCACTTTGTAAGTTATGTTCTTTTGGCCATTGATTGGAAGCAAGTCTTAATCCTTAAGGAATTGGTTTCTCATTATTCTTTAAGTTCTTTTGGCCATTGATTGGAAGCAAGTCTTTATCCTTTACAAATTGGTTTATCCTTGTCCTTTAAGTTCTTTTGGCCATTGATTGGAAGCAAGACTTAATCCATAATGAATTGGCTTCACTTTGTAAGTTATGTTCTTTTGGCCATTGATTGGAAGCAAGTCTTAATCCTTAAGGAATTGGTTTCTCATTATTCTTTAAGTTCTTTTGGCCAATCATTGGAAGCGAGTCTTTATCCTTTACGAATTGGTTTATCCTTGTCCTTGAAGTTCTTTTGGCCATTGATTGGAAGCAAGACTTAATCCATAATGAATTGGTTTCACTTTGTAAGTTATGTTCTTTTGGCCATTGATTGGAAGCAAGTCTTAATCCTTAAGGAATTGGTTTCTCATTATTCTTTAAGTTCTTTTGGCCATTGATTGGAAGCAAGTCTTTATCCTTTACGAATTGGTTTATCCTTGTCCTTTAAGTTCTTTTGGCCATTTATTGGAAGCAAGACTTAATCCATAATGAATTGGCTTCACTTTGTAAGTTATGTTCTTTTGGCCATTGATTGGAAGCAAGTCTTAATCCTTAAGGAATTGGTTTCTCATTATTCTTTAAGTTCTTTTGGCCAATCATTGGAAGCGAATCTTTATCCTTTACGAATTGGTTTATCCTTGTCCTTTAAGTTCTTTTGGCCATTTATTGGAAGCAAGACTTAATCCATAATGAATTGGTTTCACTTTGTAAGTTATGTTCTTTTGGCCATTGATTGGAAGCAAGTCTTAATCCTTAAGGAATTGGTTTCTCATTATTCTTTAAGTTCTTTTGGCCATTGATTGGAAGCAAGTCTTTATCCTTTACGAATTGGTTTATCCTTGTCCTTTAAGTTCTTTTGGCCATTTATTGGAAGCAAGACTTAATCCATAATGAATTGGTTTCACTTTGTAAGTTATGTTCTTTTGGCCATTGATTGGAAGCAAGTCTTAATCCTTAAGGAATTGGTTTCTCATTATTCTTTAAGTTCTTTTGGCCAATCATTGGAAGCGAGTCTTTATCCTTTACTTAATTGGTTTATCCTTGTCCTTTAAGTTCTTTTGGCCATTGATTGGAAGCAAGATTTAATCCATAATGAATTGGTTTCACTTTGTAAGTTATGTTCTTTTGGCCATTGATTGGAAGCAAGTCTTAATCCTTAAGGAATTGGTTTCTCATTATTCTTTAAGTTTTTTGGCCATTCATTGGAAGCAGTCTTTATCCTTTACGAATTGGTTTATCCTTGTCCTTTAAGTTCTTTTGGCCATTATTGGAAGCAAGACTTAATCCATAATGAATTGGTTTCACTTTGTAAGTTATGTTCTTGGCCATTGATTGAAGCAAGTCTTAATCCTTAAGGAATTGGTTTCTCATTATTCTTTAAGTTCTTTTGGCCAATCATTGAAGCAAGTCTTTATCCTTTACTTAATTGGTTTATCCTTGTCCTTTAAGTTCTTTTGGCCATTTATTGGAAGCAAGACTTAATCCATAATGAATTGGCTTCACTTTGTAAGTTATGTTCTTTTGGCCATTGATTGGAAGCAAGTCTTAATCCTTAAGGAATTGGTTTCTCATTATTCTTTAAGTTCTTTTGGCCAATCATTGGAAGCAAGTCTTAATCCTTACTTAATTAGTTTATCCTTGTCCTTTAAGTTCTTTTGGCCATTTATTGGAAGCAAGACTTAATCCATAATGAATTGGTTTCACTTTGTAAGTTATGTTCTTTTGGCCATTGATTGGAAGCAAGTCTTAATCCTTAAGGAATTGGTTTCTCATTATTCTTTAAGTTCTTTTGGCCATTGATTGGAAGCAAGTCTTTATCCTTTACGAATTGGTTTATCCTTGTCCTTTAAGTTCTTTTGGCCATTTATTGGAAGCAAGACTTAATCCATAATGAATTGGTTTCACTTTGTAAGTTATGTTCTTTTGGCCATTGATTGGAAGCAAGTCTTAATCCTTAAGGAATTGGTTTCTCATTATTCTTTAAGTTCTTTTGGCCAATCATTGGAAGCGAGTCTTTATCCTTTACGAATTGGTTTATCCTTGTCCTTGAAGTTCTTTTGGCCATTGATTGGAAGCAAGACTTAATCCATAATGAATTGGTTTCACTTTGTAAGTTATGTTCTTTTGGCCATTGATTGGAAGCAAGTCTTAATCCTTAAGGAATTGGTTTCTCATTATTCTTTAAGTTCTTTTGGCCATTGATTGGAAGCAAGTCTTTATCCTTTACGAATTGGTTTATCCTTGTCCTTTAAGTTCTTTTGGCCACTTATTGGAGACAAGACTTAATCCATAATGAATTGGCTTCACTTTGTAAGTTATGTTCTTTTGGCCATTGATTGGAAGCAACTCTTAATCCTAAAGGAATTGGTTTCTCATTATTCTTTAAGTTCTTTTGGCCATTTATTGGAAGCAAGACTTAATCCATAATGAATTGGTTTCACTTTGTAAGTTATGTTCTTTTGGCCATTGATTGGAAGCAAGTCTTAATCCTTAAGGAATTGGTTTCTCATTATTCTTTAAGTTCTTTTGGCCATTGATTGGAAGCAAGTCTTTATCCTTTCCGAATTGGTTTATCCTTGTCCTTGAAGTTCTTTTGGCCATTGATTGGAAGCAAGACTTAATCCATAATGAATTGGTTTCACTTTGTAAGTTATGTTCTTTTGGCCATTGATTGGAAGCAAGTCTTAATCCTTAAGGAATTGGTTTCTCATTATTCTTTAAGTTCTTTTGGCCATTGATTGGAAGCAAGTCTTTATCCTTTACAAATTGGTTTATCCTTGTCCTTTAAGTTCTTTTGGCCATTGATTGGAAGCAAGACTTAATCCATAATGAATTGGCTTCACTTTGTAAGTTATGTTCTTTTGGCCATTGATTGGAAGCAAGTCTTAATCCTTAAGGAATTGGTTTCTCATTATTCTTTAAGTTCTTTTGGCCAATCATTGGAAGCAAGTCTTTATCCTTTACGAATTGGTTTATCCTTGTCCTTGAAGTTCTTTTGGCCATTGATTGGAAGCAAGACTTAATCCATAATGAATTGGTTTCACTTTGTAAGTTATGTTCTTTTGGCCATTGATTGGAAGCAAGTCTTAATCCTTAAGGAATTGGTTTCTCATTATTCTTTAAGTTCTTTTGGCCATTGATTGGAAGCAAGTCTTTATCCTTTACGAATTGGTTTATCCTTGTCCTTTAAGTTCTTTTGGCCATTTATTGGAAGCAAGACTTAATCCATAATGAATTGGCTTCACTTTGTAAGTTATGTTCTTTTGGCCATTGATTGGAAGCAAGTCTTAATCCTTAAGGAATTGGTTTCTCATTATTCTTTAAGTTCTTTTGGCCAATCATTGGAAGCAAGTCTTAATCCTTTACTTAATTGGTTTATCCTTGTCCTTTAAGTTCTTTTGGCCATTTATTGGAAGCAAGACTTAATCCATAATGAATTGGTTTCACTTTGTAAGTTATGTTCTTTTGGCCATTGATTGGAAGCAAGTCTTAATCCTTAAGGAATTGGTTTCTCATTATTCTTTAAGTTCTTTTGGCCAATCATTGGAAGCAAGTCTTAATCCTTACTTAATTGGTTTATCCTTGTCCTTTAAGTTCTTTTGGCCATTGATTGGAAGCAAGACTTAATCCATAATGAATTGGTTTCACTTTGTAAGTTATGTTCTTTTGGCCATTGATTGGAAGCAAGTCTTAATCCTTAAGGAATTGGTTTCTCATTATTCTTTAAGTTCTTTTGGCCATTGATTGGAAGCAAGTCTTTATCCTTTACGAATTGGTTTATCCTTGTCCTTTAAGTTCTTTTGGCCATTGATTGGAAGCAAGACTTAATCCATAATGAATTGGTTTCACTTTGTAAGTTATGTTCTTTTGGCCATTGATTGGAAGCAAGTCTTAATCCTTAAGGAATTGGTTTCTCATTATTCTTTAAGTTCTTTTGGCCAATCATTGGAAGCGAGTCTTTATCCTTTACGAATTGGTTTATCCTTGTCCTTGAAGTTCTTTTGGCCATTGATTGGAAGCAAAACTTAATCCATAATGAATTGGTTTCACTTTGTAAGTTATGTTCTTTTGGCCATTGATTGGAAGCAAGTCTTAATCCTTAAGGAATTGGTTTCTCATTATTCTTTAAGTTCTTTTGGCCATTGATTGGTAGCAAGTCTTTATCCTTTACGAATTGGTTTATCCTTGTCCTTTAAGTTCTTTTGGCCATTGATTGGAAGCAAGACTTAATCCATAATGAATTGGTTTCACTTTGTAAGTTATGTTCTTTTGGCCATTGATTGGAAGCAAGTCTTAATCCTTAAGGAATTGGTTTCTCATTATTCTTTAAGTTCTTTTGGCCATTGATTGGAAGCAAGTCTTTATCCTTTACGAATTGGTTTATCCTTGTCCTTTAAGTTCTTTTGGCCATTTATTGGAAGCAAGACTTAATCCATAATGAATTGGCTTCACTTTGTAAGTTATGTTCTTTTGGCCATTGATTGGAAGCAAGTCTTAATCCTTAAGGAATTGGTTTCTCATTATTCTTTAAGTTCTTTTGGCCATTCATTGGAAGCAAGTCTTTATCCTTTATGAATTGGTTTATCCTTGTCCTTTAAGTTCTTTTGGCCATTTATTGGAAGCAAGACTTAATCCATAATGAATTGGTTTCACTTTGTAAGTTATGTTCTTTTGGCCATTGATTGGAAGCAAGTCTTAATCCTTAAGGAATTGGTTTCTCATTATTCTTTAAGTTCTTTTGGCCAATCATTGGAAGCAAGTCTTTATCCTTTACGAATTGGTTTATCCTTGTCCTTTAAGTTCTTTTGGCCATTTATTGGAAGCAAGACTTAATCCATAATGAATTGGTTTCACTTTGTAAGTTATGTTCTTTTGGCCATTGATTGGAAGCAAGTCTTAATCCTTAAGGAATTGGTTTCTCATTATTCTTTAAGTTCTTTTGGCCAATCATTGGAAGCGAGTCTTTATCCTTTACGAATTGGTTTATCCTTGTCCTTGAAGTTCTTTTGGCCATTGATTGGAAGCAAGACTTAATCCATAATGAATTGGTTTCACTTTGTAAGTTATGTTCTTTTGGCCATTGATTGGAAGCAAGTCTTAATCCTTAAGGAATTGGTTTCTCATTATTCTTTAAGTTCTTTTGGCCAATCATTGGAAGCAAGTCTTTATCCTTTACGAATTGGTTTATCCTTGTCCTTTAAGTTCTTTTGGCCATTTATTGGAAGCAAGACTTAATCCATAATGAATTGGTTTCACTTTGTAAGTTATGTTCTTTTGGCCATTGATTGGAAGCAAGTCTTAATCCTTAAGGAATTGGTTTCTCATTATTCTTTAAGTTCTTTTGGCCAATCATTGGAAGCAAGTCTTTATCCTTTACGAATTGGTTTATCCTTGTCCTTTAAGTTCTTTTGGCCATTGATTGGAAGCAAGACTTAATCCATAATGAATTGGTTTCACTTTGTAAGTTATGTTCTTTTGGCCATTGATTGGAAGCAAGTCTTAATCCTTAAGGAATTGGTTTCTCATTATTCTTTAAGTTCTTTTGGCCAATCATTGGAAGCGAATCTTTATCCTTTACGAATTGGTTTATCCTTGTCCTTGAAGTTCTTTTGGCCATTGATTGGAAGCAAGACTTAATCCATAATGAATTGGTTTCACTTTGTAAGTTATGTTCTTTTGGCCATTGATTGGAAGCAAGTCTTAATCCTTAAGGAATTGGTTTCTCATTATTCTTTAAGTTCTTTTGGCCATTGATTGGAAGCAAGTCTTAATCCTTATGCAATTGGTTTCTCATTATTCTTTAAGTTCTTTTGGCCAATCATTGGAAGCGAGTCTTTATCCTTTACGAATTGGTTTATCCTTGTCCTTTAAGTTCTTTTGGCCATTTATTGGAAGCAAGACTTAATCCATAATGAATTGGTTTCACTTTGTAAGTTATGTTCTTTTGGCCATTGATTGGAAGCAAGTCTTAATCCTTAAGGAATTGGTTTCTCATTATTCTTTAAGTTCTTTTGCCCAATCATTGGAAGTGTAACATCCCGATTTCCGATTTCGGCTTCGCCGTCAAGACTGATTCATTCCGATTTCCGACTTCATCTTTAGATTTCAATAGGATGACTATTTTCCGAGTTCCGAGTTCATATTTGGCCAATTTCCGACTTAACCTTTGAAATTCAGATAGAAGGAATTACTTACGAGCTCCGAATTAGTCTTGCTGGATTTTCCCGACTTCATGCCTTGTACGACTTCCGACTTCGTTCCAAGGCTTACAAAGGGATGGCTATATCTTCCGACTTCTGACTTCAACTTAAGGTCTTGTGGTGGTCAGATTTACGATTTCCGACATTAGTCTCCGAATGGACAAGAAATCCGATATCCGACTTTGTTTCAAGCGGGGGAATGAGGGATCAGATCTCTAAATTGGTTTACGAGTTCGAGTCATTCGAATGGAGATGCATGGATTCCGACTTCCGACTTGGACCTCTCATCCGAACACATGAACGTAATTCAATGAGATCCGACTTCATGTCTCAAGGAAAATATAACCGCGTCCGATGTCACCAAGCACATCAGTATATAAGTCACGACTTCCGGAAGTTTAAGTTCCTGGTTTGGAAATGTGACTAATTCCGAGTTCGACCTCATACTCCATGCTTCAAAATAGTGTGCGCGTTTCCGACTTCACAAGTATAATTTAACACAATGGTACAATAACGAGTCCGAGTTGAATGTTACAAGTTCCGTCCTTAGAGTTGAGCTCCATGGATATGAGTTCAAATCTTTGGGTTGATTTCAGTCATACACTAGATCCGACCTCCGATTTTATATCCAGCATTGGCAGTCCCAAGTTCAAATAGGGAGTTCCGAGATTATAGGATAGCCGATTACATGAGTTACGACCTCCGACCTTGATTCCAAGTCTAAACATAAACCGATTTCCCAAGTCACAAACAAGATGGTACGAGTTCGATATTATGCTTCAGCTCCAAGCTCGAGTAAAAACGGCACGAAGTTCGACATCAAGCATAAGAGGGACTAGTTCCGACTTAAAGCAGATTTGGAGCGAGTTCGATTTTAAACAAGTATGGCGGCAAGTTACTCCGAAAGGAGACGTAGCTAAACTTTGTCCACAAGAAATTCAGCCAATCGTAACCCTCCAAGTTAACTCCCACTCATGCCTATATAACACATCCTTCTCCTTTGATTCAGACCATTATTCACGTTGCATTTCCTCTCCTCCATCAGCTCTCTTTCTCTCTTGCTCACACACCCAAAACTCAAGCTAAGTCCCAGCCTTGTTCATCCAAACTCCAAGTTTCAGCACTTAGCCAAATCTTGCTCCAAAGAGGTAGGATTCAATCTCTAATCTTAATTTCTCTAAACTAAGGATGCATGAAAGATTTCTTTTTATGATTATTTGATGATATATTGGATGTGTATGATTGGATTAATATGGGATTGATATGAAATCTTGAGTGGCAATTAGAATTAGAAGAAGAAAACTAAGAGAAATGGATGGATGAGATGCTGTCTTGGTAGAGAGTCCACGGCAGTCCGTACGACGGAGTGTACGGCGCCGCCTACGATCGGTCAAATCCGATCAGACCATTTTTAGATGAAATTAGACATTCAGGGCTTTCCATAGATATATCATATAAGGTTATTGGATTAGTATTGAGGGAGATACGAATTTTTGAAGTTTGACCTAGGGTTCAGGATCTTCATCCGAGCAGGGTGACTTGAGGAGGGTATAACTCACCCTATACAACTCCAAATCGAATGAAACTAAGTTTTTTAGAAAGCTTACACACAGAGGAACACCCCAATATAAGATTCCGAGTTTGTTATGGTCCCAATTGTTCCCAGTGATTCGAGGAAGTTGTCCTATGTCTAATTCAGACCAACACAGGGTAGTTCAGGAATGTCGACTTTCAGGACTTATATCTCGTGATGTACTTAAGCAAATGGAGTGAAGCTTGTGGCAAATGAAAGGTTGTCCTGTTAGCTGTGATATGAGACCAATTTCGTAAGATTTGAGCTTAGTTTCAATTTTTAGTGAATTTATATTCCCAGGAGTGTAATTCGGGCTAGTGACTGAACAAGCTGAAGTAAAAGCTGGATATCTTGATTTATATAAATCAGAATGGCATGGGACCAAAGAGGTTAGAAAGTAGACATATAGGGCTATGACATATCCAAATTTCAGATTTAAATGAGTTGAATAGAGATAAAGGTGGATTATACAAGATTCGGGCAGAACCAAATAGAATTGGCAGAATGGCCAAAATGATAATTTTACAAGTGTTAGTGGAACATATAAGGTTTGAATTGAGGATTGCTAGCTTGACATTGTTATATGTGTGTTAAGTTAATTATGTTGCTATGACTGATTTGTCCGTGAAAGCTGGCACTATTCATGGGGAAACGGACTTGACCCGTTATACTGCCGGATTTACGGCAGAAGCCTAAGAAGTTATGAATGATAAATGTAAGGATAAATTGAAAGATAAATGGGTATATAGAAACCCTATATTCAAGAATGACATAATTATGTTATGAGGTATGTGGGGTAAGTGATGTAGCACATGTATGACTATGCTTGAATATGTTTGAGAATGAAAGAATGTGAATGTATTGATAAAGATGTGAATCCCTTCATTTGGAGGCAGTTGCACTTGAATCCCTCCCTGTGAAGGCAGTTAAGACAATGAGATCCCTCTACCTTGGAGGCACGTGGTCAGATGAGATCCCTCTATGTTGAAGGCACGTGGTCGTAACCGATCCTGAATTTTGAGGCACGTGACCAGAATCGATCCCTTCAGCTAGAGGCACGTGACCAGAATCGATCCCTTCAGCTAGAGGCACGTGACCAGAATCGATCCCTCCAAGACTAGAGGCACGTGAATCCCCTTGCGGGTGAGTCGGTGTGACGACGGTCACGGGTGATGCTGACGAGCTCACTCCAAGGCCAGGCTACTCAAGGGCAATAAATGCACCCTAGGGACGGCGATACGTAACGCCTAGGTGTGCCAAGTAAAAGACTAAAGACTAAAGATTAAAGTATATGCAAGCACCCCAATCACATGAGGCATGGCATCGACCCAGCTAGTGTGAGCCAAGGGCAGTAAATGCACCCTAGGGACGGCGATACGTAACGCCTAGGTGTGCCAAGTAAAAGACTAAAGACTAAAGATTAAAGTATATGCAAGCACCCCAATCATATGAGGCATGGCATCGACCCAGCTAGTGTGAGTACAGGGGATAGAACTTATATGAGACATGGTATGATGTTGCACTTGAGGACGGCGATACGTAACGCTCAAGTGTAGACAGATTCAGGCACCCTAGGGACGGCGATACGTAACGCCTAGGTGTGCCCAATGAAAGAAAAGTAAAATTTTATGTATATGTATGAATTCAAGTGCAAGTTAAGTTAGGTACAGATGTTATGTTTCCAAGAGATTAATGTTATGTGCATTTTATATGTTGAAGTTATTATCCCTGGTATTGTTCATGGTGTTATAATTGAATGAGTTTTATGGGTTCTCCCAAATGCTAAGTGTATGATTAAGATGAACTTTGCTTCGGATAAGACATTTTTCGAAATGTAAAATTAAACAATTTGTGCTGCATGTTCATCTATCTTCAAAATAAACCGAAGCAAACTGGAGACGACCATGATGACATTATGTATGAAGATTAGAGAATCCTACTGAGAATTTTATAATTCTCACTCCTATTTCCATGTTGTCTCCAGATGATTTTAGAAGTTTCCAAGGACGGCTGAAGTTCTTTGTCAGACGAGGTCCAAGACAGTAAAGAATATGACTCCAGGGTATGGTACTGTGACTTAAGCATAGTACTGTGCTTGGGAGGGTGTTACAGGAAGCGAGTCTTTATTCTTTACGAATTGGTTTATCCTTGTCCTTTAAGTTCTTTTGGCCATTTATTGGAAGCAAGACTTAATCCATAATGAATTGGTTTCACTTTGTAAGTTATGTTCTTTTGGCCATTGATTGGAAGCAAGTCTTAATCCTTAAGGAATTGGTTTCTCATTATTCTTTAAGTTCTTTTGGCCATTGGCGGGAAGCAAGTCTTTATCCTTTACAAATTGGTTTATCCTTGCCCTTTAAGTTCCTTTGGCCATTGATTGGAAGCAAGACTTAATCCATAATGAATTGGCTTCACTTTGTAAGTTATGTTCTTTTGGCTATTGATTGGAAGCAAGTCTTAATCCTTAAGGAATTGGTTTCTCATTATTCTTTAAGTTCTTTTGGCCATTGATTGGAAGCAAGTCTTTATCCTTTACGAATTGGTTTATCCTTGTCCTTTAAGTTCTTTTGGCCACTTATTGGAGACAAGACTTAATCCCTAATGAATTGGCTTCACTTTGTAAGTTATGTTCTTTTGGCCATTGATTGGAAGCAACTCTTAATCCTAAAGGAATTGGTTTCTAATTATTCTTTAAGTTCTTTTGGCCAATCATTGGAAGCGAATCTTTATCCTTTACGAATTGGTTTATCCTTGTCCTTTAAGTTCTTTTGGCCATTTATTGGAAGCAAGACTTAATCCATAATGAATTGGTTTCACTTTGTAAGTTATGTTCTTTTGGCCATTGATTGGAAGCAAGTCTTAATCCTTAAGGAATTGGTTTCTCATTATTCTTTAAGTTCTTTTGGCCATTGGCGGGAAGCAAGTCTTTATCCTTTACAAATTGGTTTATCCTTGCCCTTTAAGTTCCTTTGGCCATTGATTGGAAGCAAGACTTAATCCATAATGAATTGGCTTCACTTTGTAAGTTATGTTCTTTTGGCCATTGATTGGAAGCAACTCTTAATCCTAAAGGAATTGGTTTCTAATTATTCTTTAAGTTCTTTTGGCCAATCATTGGAAGCGAGCCTTTATCCTTTACGAATTGGTTTATCCTTGTCCTTTAAGTTCTTTTGGCCATTTATTGGAAGCAAGACTTAATCCCTAATGAATTGGCTTCACTTTGTAAGTTATGTTCTTTTGGCCCTTGATTGGAGGCAAGTCTTAATCCTTAAGGAATTGGTTTCTCATTATTCTTTAAGTTCTTTTGCCCAATCATTGGAAGCGAGTCTTTATTCTTTACGAATTGGTTTATCCTTGTCCTTTAAGTTCTTTTGGCCATTTATTGGAAGCAAGACTTAATCCATAATGAATTGGTTTCACTTTGTAAGTTATGTTCTTTTGGCCATTGATTGGAAGCAAGTCTTAATCCTTAAGGAATTGGTTTCTCATTATTCTTTAAGTTCTTTTGGCCATTGGCGGGAAGCAAGTCTTTATCCTTTACAAATTGGTTTATCCTTGTCCTTTAAGTTCTTTTGGCCATTGATTGGAAGCAAGACTTAATCCATAATGAATTGGTTTCACTTTATAAGTTATGTTCTTTTGGGCATTGATTGGAAGCAAGTCTTAATCCTTAAGGAATTGGTTTCTCATTATTCTTTAAGTTCTTTTGGCCAATCATTGGAAGCGAGTCTTTATCCTTTACGAATTGGTTTATCCTTGTCCTTGAAGTTCTTGTGGCCATTGATTGGAAGCAAAACTTAATCCATAATGAATTGGTTTCACTTTGTAAGTTATGTTCTTTTGGCCATTGATTGGAAGCAAGTCTTAATCCTTAAGGAATTGGTTTCTAATTATTCTTTAAGTTCTTCTGGCCATTGATTGGTAGCAAGTCTTTATCCTTTACGAATAGGTTTCTCCTTGTCCTTGAAGTTCTTTTGGCCATTGATTGGAAGCAAAACTTAATCCATAATGAATTGGTTTCACTTTGTAAGTTATGTTCTTTTGGCCATTGATTGGAAGCAAGTCTTAATCCTTAAGGAATTGGTTTCTCGTTATTCTTTACGTTCTTTTGGCCATTGATTGGAAGCAAGTCTTTATCCTTTACGAATTGGTTTATCCTTCTCCTTTAAGTTCTTTTGGCCATTTATGGGAAGCAAGACTTAATCCATAATGAATTGGCTTCACTTTGTAAGTTATGTTCTTTTGGCCATTGATTGGAAGCAACTCTTAATCCTAAAGGAATTGGTTTCTCATTGTTCTTTAAGTTCTTTTGGCCTATCATTGGTAGCGAATCTTTATCCTTTATGAATTGGTTTATCCTTGTCCTTTAAGTTCTTTTGGCCATTTATTGGAAGCAAGACTTAATCCATAATGAATTGGTTTCACTTTGTAAGTTATGTTCTTTTGGCCATTGATTGGAAGCAACTCTTAATCCTAAAGGAATTGGTTTCTCATTATTCTTCAAGTTCTTTTGGCCAATCATTGGAAGCGAATCTTTATCCTTTACGAATTGGTTTATCCTTGTCCTTTAAGTTCTTTTGGCCATTTATTGGAAGCAAGACTTAATCCATAATGAATTGGTTTCACTTTGTAAGTTATGTTCTTTTGGCCATTGATTGGAAGCAACTCTTAATCCTAAAGGAATTGGTTTCTCATTATTCTTTAAGTTCTTTTGGCCAATCATTGTGTAACGTCCCGATTTCCGAGTTTCGGCTTCGCCATCAGGATTGACCAATTCCAATTTCCGACTTCATTTTTGGATTTCAATAGGATGACTATTTCCGAGTTCCGAGTTAGTCTTGACTTCATGTCCTTCCCGATTTCCGATTTCATCTTCAATTTTGATTATTCCGGATTTCCGACTTCATATTCTAATTTCGAGGGACTCCGAGTTCCAATCTCCGAATTCGAAGTTCAAGTATATTGGGTATAATTTCCGACCTCCGATTTAAACTATTATATTTTCGTCATTTCACGACTTCCGACTTGGCCCTCTCATCCGAACACATGAACTATTTCCACGAGATCCGACTTCATGTCTCAAGGAAAATATACCCGCCTTCGATGTCACCAACACGCAGTGTATAAGTCACGACTTAGAGTTTAAGTATTTGGGTTTGGAAATGTGATTCAATTCCGTAGTTCCGACCTTAATGTTAAACTCAATTGGGGTGGATACGAGTTCGGACCCTTGAGCCAATTTCCACCACGAGTTACGGTGATCCGATTTTACATCCGACCGCATTCCCGAAGTTCAAATAGGGAGTTCCGAGATTATAGGATTGCCATTGCATGGCTTCGACCTCCGACCTCGATACAAGATTTCCTCAAGTCACGATGGGATGGGACAAGTTACGACATACGACTTCAGCAGCTCAGTCTCAACCGGGATAACACGAGTTCCGACTTAAGGTGTAATAGAGACGAGCTCAGACTTGGATAGAAACGAGCGTATCCCGCTTTGGGACGACGTGGAGAGCAATTTTAACACAAAAAGGAGAGGCATGGCGAACCTTGCCCACAAAATTTCATCCAATCAAAGCCACTTATTCTAACTACCACTTCGAAGCTTTGTCTATATATATGTATCCTCGTCCTGCCTCTTCAGCTCATCATTCTTACGTTCCTCACTTCAGCTTCTTTCCTCTCTCAATCTACTCTCTCAAACCTCCAAGCTTTGTCAAGGCTTCCTTCAGCTCAAATTCAAATTCAGCAAGATCATACTCCAAAGAGGTAGGATTCTACTTCTACTCTTAAATTTCTTGCTCTATGATTGCATGAGATTGAATTCTTCTTTGCGTATGTGATGAATTATTGGATGTATTATGATGGATTGTGATTAAATTCATAGAGGATTTTGAGTTAGAATTAGAATTAGAAGAAGAAAACAAAGAGAAATGGATGGATGAGGGTGCTGTCTTGGTGGAGATTCCACGGCAGTCCGTATGGCGGAGCGTCCGGCGCCGCCTACAATCGGTCAAATCCAATGAAACCATTTTTAGATGAAAGTAGACATTCAGGGCTTTCCATAGCTATATCATATAAGGTTATTGGATTAGTATTGAGGGAGATACGAATTTTTGAAGTTTGACCTAGGGTTTAGAATGTTCATCCGGGCAGGGTGACATGAGGAGGGTATAACTCACCCTATACAACTCCAAATTGAGTGAAACCAATTTTGTTAGAAAGCTTACACACAGGGGAACACCCCAATATAAGATTCCGAGTTTGTTATGGTCCCAATGGTTCCCAGTGATTCGAGGAAGTTGTCCTATGTCCAATCTAGGCCAAAACGGAGTAGTTCAGGAAGGTAGATTTTCAGGACCTATAACTCGAGGTATACTTAAGCAAATGGAGTGAAACTGGTGGCAAATGAAAGGTTATCCTGATAGATTTGATATGAGACCAATTTCGTAAGATTTGAGCTTAGTTTCGATTTTTAGTGAATTTATATTCCCAGGAGTGTAATTCGGACTAGCGACTGAACAGGCTGAAGTAAAAGTTGAATATCTTGATTTATATAAATCAGAATGACATGGGACCAAAGAGGTTAGAAAGTAGACATATAGAGCTATGACATATCCAAATTTCAGATCTAAATGAATTGAATAGAGATAAAGGTGGATTATACAAGATTCGGGCAGAACCGAATAGGATTGGCAGGATGGCCAAAATGATAACTTCACAAGAGTCAAGTGGACATACAAAGTTTGAGTTGAGGATGACCAGTTTAATACTGATATATATATGTGTTAAATTGATTTATGTTACTATGGTTGAACTGCCGGTAAGAGCTGGCACTATTCATGGGGAAACAGATACGATCCGTTATGCTTTTGCCAAATTTACGGCAGAAATCTATGAATGTTATGCTCATAAGGTTTAGATATGCAAGTATGAATTTAAGTATTATATGAGTTATGAGAGATTATACTTTGAATATATTACATTCACATGTTATGTTCATGTATGTCATGCATGCGAGCATAATTAGAATATGATATGCAAAATAAGATATGAGGCATATTCATATATGCACAAAGCATTTGCACGCATGACAAGATATGGAAAGGAAAGATGACGAGAACTTTCAAGAAGGTCGTACTAGCTACCACGTGAGGCATGGCATAGACCCAGCTAGCGTGGTGTAGAGCGATATTGTCTAAGACTTGGGCCAGCCCTCGACCAGATTTAAGGGGAATAGACCGGTGTGAGGGTCGGGGAAAGTAAACCCGTCACTCATGTATAGGTACGAGCTCGAACCTGAAAAGCAGGCTATTACCCAGGGGTGAGAAAGGCCATTCACCTCCGAGGGACCAAGCACAGAGAAGTAAGACCAAGTACAGGAAAAAGAAAGATACAGATTGAGTCAAGTGCACTTGCATACAGATAAGCACAAGCATTTCCATGTGCATCCTCAGTTATCCCATTAAATGATAAGATCATTAATATTCTTGTTGAAGCATATTGCACTACTGGTATTTCTATGTTTGTCATATATAATATGGCAAGCGATTGTTAAAACATAACCCGCTTCGAGAAAGATGCTTTCCATTTAAAATTGAACCACTGTTTATGTATCTGTGCTCACATTTTCATAATAAACCGAAGCGGCTGGAATGTTTATGACGACATTATGAGATTTGTTTAAATTTACCTACTGAGAACCTTAGGTTCTCACTGCCTGCTTGTATGCTTTTCTTTCCGTAAACATTCCAGTACCCAAGTGGAGGTCAAACACGAGGCCGAGTACAAGGTCACTCATTGAGCAAGAATTGGGCACTAGCCAAATCAAAAGACTGTCGAAGCGAGTTATCTTAATCACAACTTCTTTTAGAGTGTAATTATTTTATTATCCATGTATCATAGATTATTAGTCCGAAATGAAGGAAGCAGTACAAGGGCCATGTATTCTATTTTTCACATTTTAAAGTTTACTTAGCATCGTGACGACCTTTTCATATAACTCCATGACTCGAGCATGGCTTATATGATAGAGGTGTTACACATTGGAAGCGAATCTTTATCCTTTACGAATTGGTTTATCCTTGTCCTTTAAGTTCTTTTGGCCATTTATTGGAAGCAAGACTTAATCCATAATGAATTGGTTTCACTTTGTAAGTTATGTTCTTTTGGCCATTGATTGGAAGCAAGTCTTAATCCTGAAGGAATTGGTTTCTCATTATTCTTTAAGTTCTTTTGGCCGATCATTGGAAGCGGGTCTTTATCCTTTACGAATTGGTTTATCCTTGTCCTTGAAGTTCCTCTGGCCATTGATTGGAAGCAAGACTTAATCCATAATGAATTGGTTTCACTTTGTAAGTTATGTTCTTTTGGCCCTTGATTGGAGGCAAGTCTTAATCCTTAAGGAATTGGTTTCTCATTATTCTTTAAGTTCTTTTGCCCAATCATTGGAAGCGAGTCTTTATTCTTTACGAATTGGTTTATCCTTGTCCTTTAAGTTCTTTTGGCCATTTATTGGAAGCAAGATTTAATCCATAATGAATTGGCTTCACTTTGTAAGTTATGTTGTTTTGGCCATTGATTGGAAGCTAGTCTTAATCCTTAAGGAATTGGTTTCTCATTATTCTTTAAGTTCTTTTGGCCAATCATTGGAAGCGAGTCTTTATCCTTTACGAATTGGTTTATCCTTGCCCTTTAAGTTCCTTTGGGCATTGATTGGAAGCAAGACTTAATCCATAATGAATTGGTTTCACTTTGAAAGTTATGTTCTTTTGGCCATTGATTGGAAGCAAGTCTTAATCCTTAAGGAATTAGTTTCTAATTATTCTTTAAGTTCTTTTGGCCAATCATTGGAAGCGAATCTTTATCCTTTACGAATTGGTTTATCCTTGTCCTTGAAGTTCTTCTGGCCATTGATTGGAAGCAAGACTTAACCCATAATGAATTGGTTTCAATTTGTAAGTTATGTTCTTTTGGCCATTGATTGGAAGCAAGTCTTAATCCTTAAGGAATTGGTTTCTCATTATTCTTTAAGTCCTTTTGGCCATTGGTTGGAAGCAAGTCTTAACCCTTAAGGAATTGGTTTCTCATTATTCTTTAAGTTCTTTTGGCCAATCATTGGAAGCGAGCCTTTATCCTTTACGAATTGGTTTATCCTTGTCCTTTAAGTTCTTTTGGCCACTTATTGGAGACAAGACTTAATCCCTAATGAATTGGCTTCACTTTGTAAGTTATGTTCTTTTGGCCCTTGATTGGAGGCAAGTCTTAATCCTTAAGGAATTGGTTTCTCATTATTCTTTAAGTTCTTTTGCCCAATCATTGGAAGCGAGTCTTTATTCTTTACGAATTGGTTTATCCTTGTCCTTTAAGTTCTTTTGGCAAGTTATTGGAAGCAAGACTTAATCCATAATGAATTGGTTTCACTTTGTAAGTTATGTTCTTTTGGCCATTGATTGGAAGCAAGTCTTAATCCTTAAGGAATTGGTTTCTCATTATTCTTTAAGTTCTTTTGGCCATTGATTGGAAGCAAGTCTTTATCCTTTACAAATTGGTTTATCCTTGCCCTTTAAGTTCCTTTGGCCATTGATTGGAAGCAAGACTTAATCCATAATGAATTGGCTTCACTTTGTAAGTTATGTTCTTTTGGCTATTGATTGGAAGCAAGTCTTAATCCTTAAGGAATTGGTTTCTCATTATTCTTTAAGTTCTTTTGGCCAATCATTGGAAGCGAATCTTTATCCTTTACGAATTGGTTTATCCTTGTCCTTTAAGTTCTTTTGGCCATTTATTGGAGACAAGACTTAATCCATAATGAATTGGCTTCACTTTGTAAGTTATGTTCTTTTGGCCATTGATTGGAAGCAAGTCTTAATCCTTAAGGAATTGGTTTCTCATTATTCTTTAAGTTCTTTTGGCCAATCATTGGAAGCGAATCTTTATCCTTTACGAATTGGTTTATCCTTGTCCTTTAAGTTCTTTTGGCCATTTATTGGAGACAAGACTTAATCCATAATGAATTGGCTTCACTTTGTAAGTTATGTTCTTTTGGCCATTGATTGGAAGCAACTCTTAATCCTAAAGGAATTGGTTTCTCATTATTCTTTAAGTTCTTTTGGCCAATCATTGGAAGCGAATCTTTATCCTTTACGAATTGGTTGATCCTTGTCCTTTAAGTTCTCTCGGCCATTTATTGGAAGCAAGACTTAATCCATAATGAATTGGTTTCACTTTGTAAGTTATGTTCTTTTGGCCATTGATTGGAAGCAAGTCTTAATCCTTAAGGAATTGGTTTCTCATTATTCTTTAAGTTCTTTTTGGCCATTGATTGGAAGCAAGTCTTTATCCTTTACAAATTGGTTTATCCTTGCCCTTTAAGTTCCTTTGGCCATTGATTGGAAGCAAGACTTAATCCATAATGAATTGGCTTCACTTTGTAAGTTATGTTCTTTTGGCCATTGATTGGAAGCAACTCTTAATCCTAAAGGAATTGGTTTCTAATTATTCTTTAAGTTCTTTTGGCCAATCATTGGAAGCGAGCCTTTATCCTTTACGAATTGGTTTATCCTTGTCCTTTAAGTTCTTTTGGCCACTTATTGGAGACAAGACTTAATCCATAATGAATTGGCTTCACTTTGTAAGTTATGTTCTTTTGGCCATTGATTGGAAGCAAGTCTTAATCCTTAAGGAATTGGTTTCTCATTATTCTTTAAGTTCTTTTGCCCAATCATTGGAAGCGAGTCTTTATTCTTTACGAATTGGTTTATCCTTGTCCTTTAAGTTCTTTTGGCCATTTATTGGAAGCAAGACTTAATCCATAATGAATTGGTTTCATTTTGTAAGTTATGTTCTTTTGGCCATTGATTGGAAGCAAGTCTTAATCCTTAAGGAATTGGTTTCTCATTATTCTTTAAGTTCTTTTGGCCATTGGCGGGAAGCAAGTCTTTATCCTTTACAAATTGGTTTATCCTTGTCCTTTAAGTTCTTTTGGCCATTGATTGGAAGCAAGACTTTATCCATAATGAATTGGTTTCACTTTATAAGTTATGTTCTTTTGGGCATTGATTGGAAGCAAGTCTTAATCCTTAAGGAATTGGTTTCTCATTATTCTTTAAGTTCTTTTGGCCAATCATTGGAAGCGAGTCTTTATCCTTTACGAATTGGTTTATCCTTGTCCTTGAAGTTCTTGTGGCCATTGATTGGAAGCAAAACTTAATCCATAATGAATTGGTTTCACTTTGTAAGTTATGTTCTTTTGGCCATTGATTGGAAGCAAGTCTTAATCCTTAAGGAATTGGTTTCTCATTATTCTTTAAGTTCTTCTGGCCATTGATTGGTAGCAAGTCTTTATCCTTTACGAATTGGTTTATCCTTGTCCTTGAAGTTCTTTTGGCCATTGATTGGAAGCAAAACTTAATCCATAATGAATTGGTTTCACTTTGTAAGTTATGTTCTTTTGGCCATTGATTGGAAGCAAGTCTTAATCCTTAAGGAATTGGTTTCTCGTTATTCTTTAAGTTCTTTTGGCCATTGATTGGAAGCAAGTCTTTATCCTTATGCAATTGGTTTATCCTTCTCCTTTAAGTTCTTTTGGCCATTTATGGGAAGCAAGACTTAATCCATAATGAATTGGCTTCACTTTGTAAGTTATGTTCTTTTGGCCATTGATTGGAAGCAACTCTTAATCCTAAAGGAATTGGTTTCTCATTATTCTTTAAGTTCTTTTGGCCTATCATTGGTAGCGAATCTTTATCCTTTATGAATTGGTTTATCCTTGTCCTTTAAGTTCTTTTGGCCATTTATTGGAAGCAAGACTTAATCCATAATGAATTGGTTTCACTTTGTAAGTTATGTTCTTTTGGCCATTGATTGGAAGCAACTCTTAATCCTAAAGGAATTGGTTTCTCATTATTCTTTAAGTTCTTTTGGCCAATCATTGGAAGCGAATCTTTATCCTTTACGAATTGGTTTATCCTTGTCCTTTAAGTTCTTTTGGCCATTTATTGGAAGCAAGACTTAATCCATAATGAATTGGTTTCACTTTTTAAGTTATGTTCTTTTGGCCATTGATTGGAAGCAAGTCTTAATCCTTAAGGAATTGGTTTCTCATTATTCTTTAAGTTCTTTTGGCCAATCATTGGAAGCAAGTCTTTATCCTTACAATTGGTTTATCCTTGTCCTTGAAGTTCTTTTGGCCATTGATTGGAAGCAAGACTTAATCCATAATGAATTGGTTTCACTTTGTAAGTTATGTTCTTTTGGCCATTGATTGGAAGCAAGTCTTAATCCTTAAGGAATTGGTTTCTCATTATTCTTTAAGTTCTTTTGCCCAATCATTGGAAGCGAGTCTTTATTCTTTACGAATTGGTTTATCCTTGTCCTTTAAGTTCTTTTGGCCATTTATTGGAAGCAAGACTTAATCCATAATGAATTGGCTTCACTTTGTAAGTTATGTTCTTTTGGCCATTGATTAGAAGCTAGTCTTAATCCTTAAGGAATTGGTTTCTCATTATTCTTTAAGTTCTTTTGGCCAATCATTGGAAGCGAGTCTTTATCCTTTACGAATTGGTTTATCCTTGTCCTTGAAGTTCCTCTGGCCATTGATTGGAAGCAAGACTTAATCCATAATGAATTGGTTTCACTTTGTAAGTTATGTTCTTTTGGCCATTGATTGGAAGCAAGTCTTAATCCTTAAGGAATTAGTTTCTCATTATTCTTTAAGTTCTTTTGGCCAATCATTGGAAGCGAATCTTTATCCTTTACGAATTGGTTTATCCTTGTCCTTGAAGTTCTTCTGGCCATTGATTGGAAGCAAGACTTAACCCATAATGAATTGGTTTCAATTTGTAAGTTATGTTCTTTTGGCCATTGATTGGAAGCAAGTCTGAATCCTTAAGGAATTGGTTTCTCATTATTCTTTAAGTCCTTTTGGCCATTGGTTGGAAGCAAGTCTTAACCCTTAAGGAATTGCTTTCTCATTATTCTTTAAGTTCTTTTGGCCAATCATTGGAAGCGAGCCTTTATCCTTTACGAATTGGTTTATCCTTGTCCTTTAAGTTCTTTTGGCCACTTATTGGAGACAAGACTTAATCCCTAATGAATTGGCTTCATTTTGTAAGTTATGTTCTTTTGGCCATTGATTGGAAGCAAGTCTTAATCCTTAAGGAATTGGTTTCTCATTATTCTTTAAGTTCTTTTGGCCAATCATTGGAAGCGAGTCTTTATCCTTTACGAATTGGTTTATCCTTGTCCTTTAAGTTCTTTTGGCCATTTATTGGAAGCAAGACTTAATCCATAATGAATTGGTTTCACTTTGTAAGTTATGTTCTTTTGGCCATTGATTGGAAGCAAGTCTTAATCCTTAAGGAATTGGTTTCTCATTATTCTTTAAGTTCTTTTGGCCATTGATTGGAAGCAAGTCTTTATCCTTTACAAATTGGTTTATCCTTGCCCTTTAAGTTCCTTTGGCCATTGATTGGAAGCAAGACTTAATCCATAATGAATTGGCTTCACTTTGTAAGTTATGTTCTTTTGGCCATTGATTGGAAGCAAGTCTTAATCCTTAAGGAATTGGTTTCTCATTATTCTTTAAGTTCTTTTGCCCAATCATTGGAAGCGAGTCTTTATTCTTTACGAATTGGTTTATCCTTGTCCTTTAAGTTCTTTTGGCCATTTATTGGAAGCAAGATTTAATCCATAATGAATTGGCTTCACTTTGTAAGTTATGTTCTTTTGGCCATTGATTGGAAGCAAGTCTTAATCCTTAAGGAATTGGTTTCTCATTATTCTTTAAGTTCTTTTGGCCAATCATTGGAAGCGAGTCTTTATCCTTTACGAATTGGTTTATCCTTGTCCTTGAAATTCCTCTGGCCATTGATTGGAAGCAAGACTTAATCCATAATGAATTGGTTTCACTTTGAAAGTTATGTTCTTTTGGCCATTGATTGGAAGCAAGTCTTAATCCTTAAGGAATTAGTTGCTAATTATTCTTTAAGTTCTTTTGGCCAATCATTGGAAGCGAATCTTTATCCTTTACGAATTGGTTTATCCTTGTCCTTGAAGTTCTTTTGGCCATTGATTGGAAGCAAGACTTAATCCATAATGAATTGGTTTCAATTTGTAAGTTATGTTCTTTTGGCCATTGATTGGAAGCAAGTCTGAATCCTTAAGGAATTGGTTTCTCATTATTCTTTAAGTCCTTTTGGCCATTGGTTGGAAGCAAGACTTAACAACTAAGGAATTGGTTTCTCATTATTCTTTAAGTTCTTTTGGCCAATCATTGGAAGCGAGCCTTTATCCTTTACGAATTGGTTTATCCTTGTCCTTTAAGTTCTTTTGGCCACTTATTGGAGACAAGACTTAATCCATAATGAATTGGCTTCACTTTGTAAGTTATGTTCTTTTGGCCATTGATTGGAAGCAAGTCTTAATCCTTAAGGAATTGGTTTCTCATTATTCTTTAAGTTCTTTTGGCCAATCATTGGAAGCGAGTCTTTATTCTTTACGAATTGGTTTATCCTTGTCCTTTAAGTTCTTTTGGCCATTTATTGGAAGCAAGACTTAATCCATAATGAATTGGTTTCACTTTGTAAGTTATGTTCTTTTGGCCATTGATTGGAAGCAAGTCTTAATCCTTAAGGAATTGGTTTCTCATTATTCTTTAAGTTCTTTTGGCCATTGATTGGAAGCAAGTCTTTATCCTTTACAAATTGGTTTATCCTTGTCCTTTAAGTTCTTTTGGCCATTGATTGGAAGCAAGACTTAATCCATAATGAATTGGCTTCACTTTGTAAGTTATGTTCTTTTGGCCATTGATTGGAAGCAAGTCTTAATCCTTAAGGAATTGGTTTCTCATTATTCTTTAAGTTCTTTTGGCCAATCATTGGAAGCGAATCTTTATCCTTTACAAATTGGTTTATCCTTGTCCTTTAAGTTCTTTTGGCCATTTATTGGAAGCAAGACTTAATCCATAATGAATTGGCTTCACTTTGTAAGTTATGTTCTTTTGGCCATTGATTGGAAGCAAGTCTTAATCCTTAAGGAATTGGTTTCTCATTATTCTTTAAGTTCTTTTGGCCATTGATTGGAAGCAAGTCTTTATCCTTTACGAATTGGTTTATCCTTGTCCTTTAAGTTCTTTTGGCCATTTATTGGAAGCAAGACTTAATCCATAATGAATTGGCTTCACTTTGTAAGTTATGTTCTTTTGGCCATTGATTGGAAGCAAGTCTTAATCCTTAAGGAATTGGTTTCTCATTATTCTTTAAGTTCTTTTGGCCAATCATTGGAAGCGAATCTTTATCCTTTACGAATTGGTTTATCCTTGTCCTTGAAGTTCTTTTGGCCATTGATTGGAAGCAAGTCTTAATCCATAATGAATTGGTTTCACTTTGTAAGTTATGTTCTTTTGGCCATTGATTGGAAGCAAGTCTTAATCCTTAAGGAATTGGTTTCTCATTATTCTTTAAGTTCTTTTGGCCATTGGCGGGAAGCAAGTCTTTATCCTTTACAAATTGGTTTATCCTTGCCCTTTAAGTTCCTTTGGCCATTGATTGGAAGCAAGACTTAATCCATAATGAATTGGCTTCACTTTGTAAGTTATGTTCTTTTGGCCATTGATTGGAAGCAAGTCTTAATCCTTAAGGAATTGGTTTCTCATTATTCTTTAAGTTCTTTTGGCCAATCATTGGAAGCGAATCTTTATCCTTTACGAATTGGTTTATCCTTGTCCTTGAAGTTCTTTTGGCCATTGATTGGAAGCAAGACTTAATCCATAATGAATTGGTTTCACTTTGTAAGTTATGTTCTTTTGGCCATTGATTGGAAGCAAGTCTTAATGCTTAAGGAATTGGTTTCTCATTATTCTTTCAGTTCCTTTGGCCATTAGTTGGAAGCAAGTCTTTATCCTTTACGAATTGGTTTATCCTTGTCCTTTAAGTTCTTTTGGCCATTTATTGGAAGCAAGACTTAATCCATAATGAATTGGTTTCACTTTGTAAGTTATGTTCTTTTGGCCATTGATTGGAAGCAAGTCTTAATCCTTAAGGAATTGGTTTCTCATTATTCTTTAAGTTCTTTTGGCCAATCATTGGAAGCGAATCTTTATCCTTTACGAATTGGTTTATCCTTGTCCTTGAAGTTCTTTTGGCCATTGATTGGAAGCAAGACTTAATCCATAATGAATTGGTTTCACTTTGTAAGTTATGTTCTTTTGGCCATTGATTGGAAGCAAGTCTTAATCCTTAAGGAATTGGTTTCTCATTATTCTTTAAGTTCTTCTGGCCATTGATTGGTAGCAAGTCTTTATCCTTTACGAATTGGTTTATCCTTGTCCTTGAAGTTCTTTTGGCCATTGATTGGAAGCAAAACTTAATCCATAATGAATTGGTTTCACTTTGTAAGCTATGTTCTTTTGGCCACTGATTCGAAGCAAGTCTTAATCCTTAAGGAATTGGTTTCTCATTATTCTCTAAGTTCTTTTGGCCATTGGCGGGAAGCAAGTCTTTATCCTTTACAAATTGGTTTATCCTTGCCCTTTAAGTTCCTTTGGCCATTGATTGGAAGCAAGACTTAATCCATAATGAATTGGCTTCACTTTGTAAGTTATGTTCTTTTGGCCATTGATTGGAAGCAACTCTTAATCCTTAAGGAATTGGTTTCTCATTATTCTTTAAGTTCTTTTGGCCATTGATTGGTAGCAAGTCTTTATCCTTTACGAATTGGTTTATCCTTGTCCTTTAAGTTCTTTTGGCCATTTATTGGAAGCAAGACTTAATCCATAATGAATTGGTTTCACTTTGTAAGTTATGTTCTTTTGGCCATTGATTGGAAGCAACTCTTAATCCTAAAGGAATTGGTTTCTCATTATTCTTTAAGTTCTTTTGGCCATTGGTTGGAAGCAAGTCTTTATCCTTTACGAATTGGTTTATCCTTGTCCTTTAAGTTCTTTTGGCCATTTATTGGAAGCAAGACTTAATCCATAATGAATTGGCTTCACTTTGTAAGTTATGTTCTTTTGGCCATTGATTGGAAGCAACTCTTAATCCTAAAGGAATTGGTTTCTCATTATTCTTTAAGTTCTTTTAGCCAATCATTGGAAGCGAATCTTTATCCTTTACGAATTGGTTTATCCTTGTCCTTTAAGTTCTTTTGGCCATTGATTGGAAGCAAGACTTAATCCATAATGAATTGGTTTCACTTTGTAAGTTATGTTCTTTTGGCCATTGATTGGAAGCAAGTCTTAATCCTTAAGGAATTGGTTTCTCATTATTCTTTAAGTTCTTTTGGCCATTGATTGGAAGCAAGTCTTTATCCTTTACGAATTGGTTTATCCTTCTCCTTTAAGTTCTTTTGGCCATTTATGGGAAGCAAGACTTAATCCATAATGAATTGGTTTCACTTTGTAAGTTATGTTCTTTTGGGCATTGATTGGAAGCAAGTCTTAATCCTTAAGGAATTGGTTTCTCATTATTCTTTAAGTTCTTTTGGCCATTGGTTGGAAGCAAGTCTTTATCCTTTACGAATTGGTTTATCCTTGTCCTTTAAGTTCTTTTGGCCATTTATTGGAAGCAAGACTTAATCCATAATGAATTGGCTTCACTTTGTAAGTTATGTTCTTTTGGCCATTGATTGGAAGCAACTCTTAATCCTAAAGGAATTGGTTTCTCATTATTCTTTAAGTTCTTTTGGCCAATCATTGGAAGCGAATCTTTATCCTTTACGAATTGGTTTATCCTTGTCCTTTAAGTTCTTTTGGCCATTTATTGGAAGCAAGACTTAATCCATAATGAATTGGTTTCACTTTGTAAGTTATGTTCTTTTGGGCATTGATTGGAAGCAAGTCTTAATCCTTAAGGAATTGGTTTCTCATTATTCTTTAAGTTCTTCTGGCCATTGATTGGTAGCAAGTCTTTATCCTTTACGAATTGGTTTATCCTTGTCCTTGAAGTTCTTTTGGCCATTGATTGGAAGCAAAACTTAATCCATAATGAATTGGTTTCACTTTGTAAGTTATGTTCTTTTGGCCATTGATTGGAAGCAAGTCTTAATCCTTAAGGAATTGGTTTCTCGTTATTCTTTACGTTCTTTTGGCCATTGATTGGAAGCAAGTCTTTATCCTTTACGAATTGGTTTATCCTTCTCCTTTAAGTTCTTTTGGCCATTTATGGGAAGCAAGACTTAATCCATAATGAATTGGCTTCACTTTGTAAGTTATGTTCTTTTGGCCATTGATTGGAAGCAACTCTTAATCCTAAAGGAATTGGTTTCTCATTATTCTTTAAGTTCTTTTGGCCAATCATTGGAAGCGAATCTTTATCCTTTATGAATTGGTTTATCCTTGTCCTTGAAGTTCTTTTGGCCATTTATTGGAAGCAAGACTTAATCCATAATGAATTGGTTTCACTTTGTAAGTTATGTTCTTTTGGCCATTGATTGGAAGCAACACTTAATCCTAAAGGAATTGGTTTCTCATTATTCTTTAAGTTCTTTTGGCCAATCATTGGAAGCGAATCTTTATCCTTTACGAATTGGTTTATCCTTGTCCTTGAAGTTCTGTTGGCCATTGATTGGAAGCAAGTCTTAATCCATAATGAATTGGTTTCACTTTGTAAGTTATGTTCTTTTGGCCATTGATTGGAAGCAAGTCTTAATCCTTAAGGAATTGGTTTCTCATTATTCTTTAAGTTCTTTTGGCCATTGATTGGTAGCAAGTCTTTATCCTTTACGAATTGGTTTATCCTTGTCCTTGAAGTTCTTTTGGCCATTGATTGGAAGCAAAACTTAATCCATAATGAATTGGTTTCACTTTGTAAGTTATGTTCTTTTGGCCATTGATTGGAAGCAAGTCTTAATCCTTAAGGAATTGGTTTCTCGTTATTCTTTACGTTCTTTTGGCCATTGATTGGAAGCAAGTCTTTATCCTTTACGAATTGGTTTATCCTTGTCCTTTAAGTTCTTTTGGCCATTTATTGGAAGCAAGACTTAATCCATAATGAATTGGCTTCACTTTGTAAGTTATGTTCTTTTGGCCATTGATTGGAAGCAACTCTTAATCCTAAAGGAATTGGTTTCTCATTATTCTTTAAGTTCTTTTGGCCAATCATTGGTAGCGAATCTTTATCCTTTATGAATTGGTTTATCCTTGTCCTTTAAGTTCTTTTGGCCATTTATTGGAAGCAAGACTTAATCCATAATGAATTGGTTTCACTTTGTAAGTTATGTTCTTTTGGCCATTGATTGGAAGCAACTCTTAATCCTAAAGGAATTGGTTTCTCATTATTCTTTAAGTTCTTTTGGCCAATCATTGGAAGCGAATCTTTATCCTTTACGAATTGGTTTATCCTTGTCCTTTAAGTTCTTTTGGCCATTTATTGGAAGCAAGACTTAATCCATAATGAATTGGTTTCACTTTGTAAGTTATGTTCTTTTGGCCATTGATTGGAAGCAAGTCTTAATCCTGAAGGAATTGGTTTCTCATTATTCTTTAAGTTCTTTTGGCCGATCATTGGAAGCGGGTCTTTATCCTTTACGAATTGGTTTATCCTTGTCCTTGAAGTTCCTCTGGCCATTGATTGGAAGCAAGACTTAATCCATAATGAATTGGTTTCACTTTGTAAGTTATGTTCTTTTGGCCATTGATTGGAAGCAAGTCTTAATCCTTAAGGAATTGGTTTCTCATTATTCTTTAAGTTCTTTTGCCCAATCATTGGAAGCGAGTCTTTATTCTTTACGAATTGGTTTATCCTTGTCCTTTAAGTTCTTTTGGCCATTTATTGGAAGCAAGATTTAATCCATAATGAATTGGCTTCACTTTGTAAGTTATGTTCTTTTGGCCATTGATTGGAAGCAAGTCTTAATCCTTAAGGAATTGGTTTCTCATTATTCTTTAAGTTCTTTTGGCCAATCATTGGAAGCGAGTCTTTATCCTTTACGAATTGGTTTATCGTTGTCCTTGAAGTTCCTCTGGCCATTGATTGGAAGCAAGACTTAATCCATAATGAATTGGTTTCACTTTGTAAGTTATGTTCTTTTGGCCATTGATTGGAAGCAAGTCTTAATCCTTAAGGAATTAGTTGCTAATTATTCTTTAAGTTCTTTTGGCCAATCATTGGAAGCGAATCTTTATCCTTTACGAATTGGTTTATCCTTGTCCTTGAAGTTCTTCTGGCCATTGATTGGAAGCAAGACTTAACCCATAATGAATTGGTTTCAATTTGTAAGTTATGTTCTTTTGGCCATTGATTGGAAGCAAGTCTTAATCCTTAAGGAATTGGTTTCTCATTATTCTTTAAGTCCTTTTGGCCATTGGTTGGAAGCAAGTCTTAACCCTTAAGGAATTGGTTTCTCATTATTCTTTAAGTTCTTTTGGCCATTCATTGGAAGCAAGTCTTTATCCTTTACGAATTGGTTTATCCGTGTTATGATCCATTATCCATGAACCCTAATTCTGGTGTATTGTGGTTGTAATTCAATCAAGGAGAAATAAAAATCACAAAAAAAATGGAAGAGACAAGGAACGGAAAGAGATTGGAGGGCGCCACAATCAAGGATGATTGATAAGCCAAGGGTGATCGCCACAAGAGCAATTGGAAACTCTTGATAAGACTTAGGGTTCCAAGCAAGAACCAAAGAGACACTTTTACTAAAGTATTCTGATTTCAATTGGCCAAAATCCCCTTCAAAATGTGTTTACAAGGTTTATAAACTAAACTAAAGTTTAGGAAATGGGCTGAAACACTTAGCCCAATATTAAAATCTAAACTTATTAAAACTGATTAAAAGGCTAAATAGCTAAAAACAAGTGATGGGCTATATGAAATTACAAGCCCAATTACATTATTACTAACTTAAAATTAACAAGCTCAAAGGTATAACTAAGCTTGTTCAGCCACATGAATACAATGGACTAGTCTTGAGTCGTTTTCTTCTTGAATGGGCTTTGCCTCAAATAAACTTGAAATCATTTGGCCCAAAGCTTCCTTAGCTCTCTTGGGTTTGGATCTAGTCATTGGTCCACCAATTCCTTCCAAAGGATCTCCTCCTTGCCTTTGCTTTCTTGAGTCTACTTTATCTTCCTTGATCACATCATCCCCTCCTTCTTCAAGAGAATTCGTCCTCGAATTTAGCTCTTCATCACCTACATCAAATAAGGACAAGTCAGCAACATTAAAAGTAGCACTTATCCCATACTCACCAGGTAAGTCGATCTTGTAGGCATTGTCATTTATTCTCTCCAAGACTTGGAAGGGTCCATACCCCTAGGTTGGAGTTTGGATTTCCTTTGAGATGGAAACCTCTCCTTTCTCATGTGTACCCAAACTCAATCGCCGGGTTCAAATACAACATTCTTTCTGCCCTTGTTGGCTTGCTTTGCATAACTCTCCATTTTCTTCTCAATTTGGGCTTTTACTTGCTCATGCAGCTTCTTTACAAAGTCAGCCTTAGCCTGTGCATCTTTATGCTTAAAAATAGAAATGTTAGGCATAGGCAGCAAATCAAGAGGAGTTGATACGTGCTCAGGAGGGTATTTTGGTTATTCCAACACTGGAAAAGAGCTTGTTTCTAGCAAGTTGGTTCTGCCTTGGAGATCAAGCAAACCAAGAGCTTATTTCAAGTTACTTGGAAATCAAGGAATCAAGCATAATTAAAGTAACTTGAAGAGCAAGCAATCTAATCATGTTGGAGATATGTTTAGATTGTAGGTAGATTCTTTTTTGATTTGTTTTGACTTAGTCTAGATTTGTTTAGATTTAAATTGCTTCAGTTTATCTTTTAGGATTTAAATCAAATATGATCTAATCTATAAAGATCAAATCTGATTTAAAATTAGATAGGAATAAATCTTTTAGAATAGAATCGTATCTTTAATTTTTAAATTTTAGCTTCAAATCAAATCTTTTAGATAGGATTAGATAATTTCTAGTTTTAGAATTTATGTATAAATAGGCAACTTGGCCTATAGACAATAGAGAATTTTGATCATATTTTTTATCATGGTTTAACTACCAATAAAATTGTGAGGTTTTCCTCATGTTGTTCTGTGTGATGCAGAATGTTCTATCTTTTCCCTGTTATCTACGTTTCCAAGGACAGGTTTCTTGGGGGTTTAGTAGGGAGGGTCTTTACTCTACGTCTTGTTTTCTATCAAAGTGTGTGCCTGGGGTTTCTGGATCTTTATATCCACGGGGTCTCCGCATCAGGAGTCAAGGGGTTAAATCCATACACTATTTCAAAAGGAGAACAATTAGTAGTGCTATGGATAGCCCTATTATATGCAAACTCTACATGAGGCAAACACTCTTCCCATGACTTAATATTCTTCTTTATAACAGCCCTAAGGAGAGTAGAAAGAGTCCTATTAACTACCTCAGTTTGCCCATCAGTTTGGAGGTGACAAGTAGTTGAGAATAGCAATTTAGTACCAATCTTACCCCATAGTGTCCTCCAAAAGTGACTTAAGAACTTAGTATCCCTGTCACTCACAATACTCCTAGGTAGTCCATGTAGCCTCACTACCTCTTTGAAGAACAAATCAGCCACATGACAAGCATCATCCACCTTCTTGCAAGGTATGAAATGAGCCATCTTGGAGAACCTATCCACCACCACAAAAATAGAATCCTTGCCATTCTTTGTCCGAGGCAGTCCTAAAACAAAGTCCATAGATAAATCAATCCAAGGAAAATCAGGAATTGGCAAAGGAGTATAGAGTCCATGAGGCATTACCTTTGACTTAGACTTCTTACAAACAATGCATCTCTCACAAAATTTATGCACATCATGTTTCATGTGTGGCCAATAAAAATGTTCATGCAGTATGTCTAAAGTCTTTTGGATCCCAAAATGCCCCATTAAGCCCCCCTCATGTGCCTCTCTCACAAGCAACTCTCTAATGGAACTTTGAGGCACACATAACCTTTTCTCTTTAAACAAATAATCCTTATGCCTAAAGTACCCTTTTTGGACAGCATGCACACAATTTTTATAAATCTGAGAAAATTTTGGATCATGCTCATACAATTCCTTTATATGCTCAAAACCAATGAATTTAGTTTCAAGAGTGGAGAACAAAGCATACCTTCTTGAAAGCGCATCAAAGCAACCACATTAGCCTTACCTTTCTTATGCTTGATCACATAGGAAATTGCTCAAGGAACTCAACCCACTTGGCATGTCTCTTATTCAGTTTACCCTGTCCTGTTAAATACTTCAAGGACTCATGGTCACTATGAATCACAAATTCCTTGGGTAAAAGGTAATGCTGCCATATTTGTAATGCCCTTACTAAGGCATACAACTCTTTATCATATGTGGGATAGTTAAGAATAGCACCATTTAATTTTTCACTAAAATAAGCAATTGGGTGCCCATCTTGCATCAAAACAGCCCCTATTCCCACACCAGATGCATCACATTCAATCTCAAAAGATTTAGCAAAATTAGGCAATGCAAGGATAGGTGCATGAGTTAATTTATCTTTGAGGGCAGCAAAAGCTTGCTCTTGTTTTTCACCCCATTTAAATCCAACATGCCTTTTAATTACTTCATTCAAGGGTGCAGCCAATGTACTAAAATCTTTAACAAACCTCCTATAGAAGCTAGCTAACCCATGAAAGCTTCTTACCTCACTAACATTCTTAGGAGTTGGCCACTCTTGAATAGCTTTCACCTTCTCTTGATCAACCTGCACTCCTTGTGAGCTAATAACAAAACCAAGAAAAACCACATGATCTGTACAAAAAATACATTTTTCCATGTTGGCATACAATTTCTCATGCCTAAGAGCTTCCAAAACACTTCTCAAATGCACATGATGATCATCATAGGATTTGCTATAAATCAAAATGTCATCAAAATAAACCACAACAAACTTTCCTAGGAATTCCCTTAACACATGATTCATCAATCTCATGAAGGTACTAGGAGCATTTGTTAATCCAAAGGGCATGACCAACCATTCATACAATCCATATTTGGTTTTAAAAGCAGTTTTCCATTCATCCCCTTCTCTAATCCTAATTTGATGATATCCACTTTTAAGATCAATTTTAGAAAACACACAGGCACCATGCAATTCATCCAACAAATCATCTAATCTAGGAATGGGATGTCTATACTTTACCGTGATGTTATTGATGGCTCTACAATCAGTGCACATCCTCCAAGTTCCATCTTTCTTAGGCACTAGAATGATTGGAACTGCACACGGACTTAAGCTTTCTTGCACCCACCCTTTTTGCATCAAGTCTTCAACTTGTGTTTGAATCTCCTTGGTCTCTTGAGGATTACTCCTATAGGCTGGCCTATTAGGCAATGAAGCTCCTGGAATGAGATCAATTTGATGTTCTATTCCTCGTAGAGGGGGTAGACCATGAGGTACCTCCTGGGGAAAGACATCTCCAAATTCCTGCAACAAAGAAGAAACTTCACAAGGAAAAGAGTTAGTAGCACTTGCTTCATGTAATTTACTTTCTTTACTCAAAAGTAAAAGCATTGGCTTTTTCATGAGCATAGCCTTTTTCACCTCTTTTTCTTTAATAAACAGATTTTGAAATTTTCCCTCTATTTTTCCACTCTCTTTTTCCTTTTTCTTTTCACTCCCTTTTTCCTTTTTCTTTTCTTTCCTGTTTTCTTTTATCTCTCATTTTGGATTGATCCTCACCAACCTCTCTTGGAGACAAAGGGGCAAGAATAGTCTTGCGCTCTTTATGTACAAATGAAAACTTATTTGTGAACCCATCATGCAGAGCTTTCTTATCATACTGCCAAGGCCTACCAAGAAGTAAATGGCAAGCCTCCATAGGCACCACATCACACAAAACTGCATCATCATACTTCCCTATAGAGAATTCCACCTCCACTTGCTTACTCACAGTCATTTCACCATCCTCACTAAGCCATTGAAGCTTATATGGCCGTGGGTGTGGTTTAGTCTCCAAATTCAGTTTTGAGACCATCCTTGCACTAGCAACATTAGTGCAGCTCCCTCCATCAATAATTAAAGAACAAACCTTCCCTTGGATGATACACCTTGTGTGGAAAATATTTTCCGTTTGGCCTTCATGCATATCGAACGCATGGCTGCCCAACAACCTCCTCACCATGAACAAATCTCCTTCTGGTGCAATTTCCTCATCATACTCATCTTCACTAGTTGGGGCAGATTCAGATGAGGACTCACTAGTGATTTCTCCATTGTCTTTGAGAAGCATAGTCTTCTTGGTTGGGCATTCGGATGCTATGTGTCCTCTCCCCAAACACTTGAAGCATTTTATCTCACTACTCCTTGTCTTTTTAGAGGTCTCATTGGACTTGAATTGAGGCCTCTGAGGTGCAGCCGTGGTGTTGCTAGAAGAGGTACCTCCCTCCTTCTTATTTCTTTCCTTCCAATTTGAAGAATTGAAATTAGAAGAGCTCCTCCTCAATGTACCTTTTCTCTTAAGTTGCTGCTCCACTTTGGTAGCTCGATGTACCAAGTCCTCCAACTCCACATAATTTTGTAGCTCAACCACATCTCTAATGTCATTATTCAGCCCATTCAAAAAGCGTGCCATAGTAGCCTCCCTATCTTCATTCACATTGGCTCTAATCAAAGACACCTCCATCTCCTTGTAATATTCATCAACACTCCTACTACCTTGTGTGAGTCTTTGGAGTTTGTTATGAAGGTCCCTATGATAATAGGAAGGGACAAATCTCCTCCTCATTAACCTCTTCATTTCAACCCAAGTATCCACCAAAGGTTCTTCATATCTAAGCCGCTCTTTTTGCAATTGATTCCACCAAATGAAAGCATAGTCTGTGAACTCCATGGCTGCCACCTTCACCTTCTTATCTTCAGTATAGTTGTGGCAAGCAAAAAGTTGTTCAATCTTCATTTCCCACTCTAAGTATGCCTTCCAATCACTTTTCCCTTTAAAAGAGGGAATGTTGAGTTTTACTCCCTCAATTCTGTCCTCTCTTTGATCTACTTCATGATCTCTTCTTCTCCTTCCATCAAGCCTCCTTCTACCTCCATCAGCATCAGGATGTCCTTGATTTTCTAACCGCTCAATTCTCACATATAACTCCTCTGTATGCTCCCTCATCATCCTTTCCATTTGAGCTGTAATAGCCTCCACTAACAATCTGTTGTTTCCTTCAGGAGGAGGGCTACCACTACCACCTGTTCCTGCCATCATTCAAGTAAAAGAAAACACAAGTGAAAGCAATGGGACCTCACCACACTTCTCACGTGTTTACACTCTTAGAGATGTATCACTCATGTTTGTTGCTCTCTAATAGGCTTTTGTGTAAGGTGCTCTCTTGCCTTTTTCCACTCAAGTGCTCTTGTAGGCTCTTAAATAGAATCACAAGTCAATTCAAAGAGAAATTCCAAAAACACTTATGTCAAATCACAAAACAAACAAGAGTTCAAACAAAAGAAAACTCTAAGACAAAACTTTTAAGATCCAAAAGAGACAAGCAAGAAAAACTAAACAAAGACAAGCACACTCAAATCAGAGGCCAAACAAGATAGAACAAGCTAAAGGTTTGAAGAACAATAAGAGACAAGCTAATGTTTTGACCTTTTTTTTTTTTTCGAATTCTGCATTTTTTTTTTAATCTGTTCTTGATGATTGTAGATGAACAGACCAACTGGAATCACATCAAAACAAGCACATATTTAACAACTAAACATCAAACTAACAGAGCTTTGAAAGATTCGAATGAAACAATTCCCATGAACATCAAGAACAAATGATGAACATTCTGCACTTTTAATTTTTTTTTTTTTTTGTTTACCCCACTGATCCAATGCAAAATCAACAAAGACAGAAGTGGAAATCAGAAGAACATCAAGAAATTAAGCAAAGTAAAAGGATGAATCAAACAAGAACTCAAAGAAAACAAATCGCAAAGTCGCACAAGACTGAGTTCGGAAAAAAAAAAATCGCTGTATCTCGAGCTACAAAATTCGGAATTCAACGATTCAAAAACGATATGAAAGATGAGATTCTGAACTTCAGAAAAGACCCAAGAAACACCGAAATATGATGCGGAAAACTCAAGATATGAACCAAAGAAAACTGACCAATTCTGCAACTCGAAGAAGCCGGCTCTGATTACCAAATGTTATGATCCATTATCCATCAACCCTAATTCTGGTGTATTGTGGTTGTAATTCAATCAAGGAGAAATAAAAATCACAAAAAAAATGGAAGAGACAAGGAACGGAAAGAGATTGGAGGGCGCCACAATCAAGGATCATTGATAAGCCAAGGGTGATCACCACAAGAGCAATTGGAAACTCTTGATAAGACCTAGGGTTCCAAGCAAGAACCAAAGAGACACTTTTACTAAAGTATTCTGATTTCAATTTGCCAAAATCCCCTTCAAAATGTGTTTACAAGGTTTATAAACTAAACTAAAGTTTAGGAAATGGGCTGAAACACTTAGCCCAATATTAAAATCTAAACATATTAAAACTGATTAAAAGGCTAAATAGCTAAAAACAAGTGATGGGCTATATGAAATTACAAGCCCAATTACATTATTACTAACTTAAAATTAACAAGCCCAAAGGTATAACTAAGCTTGTTCAGCCACATGAATACAATGGACTAGTCTTGAGTCGTTTTCTTCTTGAATGGGCTTTGCCTCAAATAAACTTGAAATCATTTGGCCCAAAGCTTCCTTAGCTCTCTTGGATTTGGATCTAGTCATTGGTCCACCAATTCCTTCCAAAGGATCTCCTCCTTGCCTTTGCCTTCTTGAGTCTACTTTATCTTCCTTGATCACATCAATCCGTGCACTTTAAGTTCTTTTGGCCATTGATTGGAAGCAAGACTTAATCCATAATGAATTGGTTTCACTTTGTAAGATATGTTCTTTTGGCCATTGATTGGAAACAAGTCTTAACCCTTAAGGAATTGGTTTCTCATTATTCTTTAAGTTCTTTTCGCCATTGCTTGGAACCAAGTCTTTATCCGTTACGAATTGGTTTATCCTTGTCCTTTAAGTTCTTTTGGCCATTTATTGGAAGCAAGACTTAATCCACAACGAATTGGCTTCACTTTGTAAGTTATGTTCTTTTGGCCATTGATTGGAAGCAAGTCTTAATCCTTAAGGAATTGGTTTCTCATTATTCTTTAAGTTCTTTTAGCCAATCATTGGAAGCGAATCTTTATCCTTTACGAATTGGTTTATCCTTGTCCTTTAAGTTCTTCTGGCCATTGATTGGAAGCAAGACTTAATCCAGAATGAATTGGTTTCACTTTGTAAGTTATGTTCTTTTGGCCAATGATTGGACGCAAGTCTTAATCCTTAAGGAATTGGTTTCTCATTATTCTTTAAGTTCTTTTGGCCATTCATTGGAAGCAAGTCTTTATCCTTTACGAATTGGTTTATCCTTGTCCTTTAAGTACTTTTGGCCATTTATTGGAAGCAAGACTTAATCCATAATGAGTTGGCTTCACTTTGCAAGTAATGTTCTTTTGGCCACTGATTGGAAGCAAGTCTTAATCCTTAAGGAATTGGTTTCTCATTATTCTTTAAGTTCTTTTGGCCATTGGTGGGAAGCAAGTTTTTATCCTTTACAAATTGGTTTATCCTTGCCCTTTAAGTTCCTTTGGCCACTGATTGGAAGCAAGACTTAATCCATAATGAATTGGCTTCACTTTGTAAGTTATGTTCTTTTGGCCATTGATTGGAAGCAAGTCTTAATCCTTAAGGAATTGGTTTCTCATTATTCTTTAAGTTCATTTGGCCAATCATTGGAAGCGACTCTTTATCCTTTACGAATTGGTTTATCCTTGTCCTTTAAGTTCTTTTGGCCATTGATTGGAAGCAAGACTTAATCCATAATGAATTGGCTTCACTTTGTAAGTTATGTTCTTTTGGCCATTGATTGGAAGCAAGTCTTAATCCTTAAGGAATTGGTTTCTCATTATTCTTTAAGTTCTTTTGGCCAATCATTGGAAGCGAATCTTTATCCTTTACGAATTGGTTTATCCTTGTCCTTTAAGTTCTTTTGGCCATTGATTGGAAGCAAGACTTAATCCATAATGAATTGGTTTCACTTTGTAAGTTATGTTCTTTTGGCCATTGATTGGAAGCAAGTCTTAATCCTTAAGGAATTGGTTTCTCATTATTCTTTAAGTTCTTTTGGCCATTGGTGGGAAGCAAGTCTTTATCCTTTACGAATTGGTTTATCCTCGCCCTTTAAGTTCCTTTGGGCATTGATTGGAAGCAAGACTTAATCCATAATGAATTGGTTTCACTTTGTAAGTTATGTTCTTTTGGGCATTGATTGGAAGCAAGTCTTAACCCTTAAGGAATTGGTTTCTCGTTATTCTTTAAGGTCTTTTGGCCATTCATTGGAAGCAAGTCTTTATCCTTTAGGAATTGGTTTATCCTTGCCCTTTAAGTTCTTTTGGCCATTGATTGGAAGCAAGACTTAATCCATAATGAATTGGTTTCACTTTGTAATTTATGTTCTTTTGGCCATTGATTGGAAGCAAGTCTTAATCCTTAAGGAATTGGTTTCTCATTATTCTTTAAGTTCTTTTGGCCATTGATTGGAAGCAAGTCTTTATCCTTTACGAATTGGTTTATCCTTGTCCTTTAAGTTCTTTTGGCCATTTATTGGAAGCAAGACTTAATCCATAATGAATTGGCTTCACTTTGTAAGTTATGTTCTTTTGGCCATTGATTGGAAGCAACTCTTAATCCTTAAGGAATTGGTTTCTCATTATTCTTTAAGTTCTTTTGGCCAATCATTGGAAGCGAATCTTTATCCTTTACGAATTGGTTTATCCTTGTCCTTTAAGTTCTTTTGGCCATTTATTGGAAGCAAGACTTAATCCATAATGAATTGGTTTCACTTTGTAAGTTATGTTCTTTTGGCCATTGATTGGAAGCAAGTCTTTATCCTTAAGGAATTGGTTTCTCATTATTCTTTAAGTTCTTTTGAATATTGATTGGAAGCAAGTCTTTATCCTTTACGAATTGGTTTGTCCTTGTCCTTTAAGTTCTTTTGGCCATTTGTTGGAAGCAAGACTTAATCCATAATGAATTGGCTTCACTTTACAAGTCATGTTCTTTTGGCCACTGATTGGAAGCAAGTCTTAATCCTTAAGGAATTGGTTTCTCATTATTCTTAAAGTTCTTTTGGCCATTCATTGGAAGCAAGTCTTTATCCTTTCGAATTGGTTTATCCTTGTCCTTTAAGTTCTTTTGGCCATTTATTGGAAGCAAGACTTAATCCATAATGAATTGGCTTCACTTTGCAAGTTATGTTCTTTTGGCCACTGATTGCAAGCAAGTCTTAATCCTTAAGGAATTGGTTTCTCATTATTCTTTAAGTTCTTTTGGCCATTGGCGGGAAGCAAGTCTTTATCCTTTACAAATTGGTTTATCCTTGTGATGCGGAACCCCGTGGATATAAAGATCCAGAAACCCCAGGCACACACTTTGATAGAAAACAAGATGTAGAGTAAAGACCCTCCCTACTAAACCCCCAAGAAACCTGTCCTTGGAAACGTAGATAACAGGGAAAAGATAGAAACATTCTGCATCACACAGAACAACATGAGGAAAAACCTCACAATTTTATTGGTAGTTAAACCATGATAAAAAAATATGATCAAAATTCTCTATTGTCTATAGGCCAAGTTGCCTATTTATACATAAATTCTAAAATTGGAAATTATCTAATCCTATCTAACATATCTAATTTGCAACTAAAATTTAAAAATTAAAGATATAATTCTATTCTAAAAGATTTATTCCTAACTAATTTAAATCAGATTTGATCTTTATAGATTAGATCATATTTGATTTAAATCCTAAAAGATAAACTAAATCGATTTAAATCTAAACAAATCTAGACTGAGTCAAAACAAATAAAAAATGAATCTAAACACAATCTAAACATATTTTCAACATAATCAAATTGCTTGCTCCCAAGTTACTTTAATTAAGCTTGATTCCTTGATCTCCAAGTAACTTGAAATGAGCTCTTAGATTGCTTGATCTCCAAGGCAGAACTGACTTGCTAGAAACAAGCTATTTTTCAGTGTTGGAATGACCAAATTACCCTCTTGAGCATATATCATTCTCCCCCTCTTCAAAAAGATTCGTCCTCGAATCTTACCTTTGTAATCTTCAAAGACATCTCCACCATTGTCTTTCCTCCATGAAGCCATCTAAGAACCTACAATTGAAGAATCTCACTAACACTCTTTCCTCTCTTTTTTTTCCTTTTTTTTTTCTTCTCTTTTTTTTCGCTTTTTTTCTTCTTTTTTTTCTTTTTTTTTTGGAACTGAATATACCTCAAATACAAAAAAAAAAAATGTGGACAAAGTAGACACAAAGCGATTAAGGAAACGAGACTCAAAACACAAAGAAAAAAAAAACTAGGGAAAACACAAAGAAAAAAATACTAGGAAAATAAAATTAACATAGCGGAAACGAAATAGAACAAAGGATAGTAAACATAGGGTTTTCCTACTAGACCTCTAAGAAACCTGTTCTTAGCAACCTAGGTCACCGGAAATGGATTTTCCTACTAGACCTCTATGAAACCTGTCCATAGCAACCTAGATCAAAGGAAAGAATTTCCCTACTAAACCCCCAAGAAACCTGTCCTTGGAAACGTAGATAACAGGGAAAAGATAGAAACATTCTGCATCACACAGAACAACATGAGGAAAACCTCACAATTTTATTGGTAGTTAAACCATGATAAAAAAATATGATCAAAATTCTCTATTGTCTATAGGCCAAGTTGCCTATTTATACATAAATTCTAAAATTGGAAATTATCTAATCCTATCTAACATATCTAATTTGCAACTAAAATTTAAAAATTAAAGATATAATTCTATTCTAAAAGATTTATTCCTAACTAATTTAAATCAGATTTGATCTTTATAGATTAGATCATATTTGATTTAAATCCTAAAAGATAAACTAAATCGATTTAAATCTAAACAAATCTAGACTGAGTCAAAACAAATAAAAAATGAATCTAAACACAATCTAAACATATTTTCAACATAATCAAATTGCTTGCTCCCCAAGTTACTTTAATTAAGCTTGATTCCTTGATCTCCAAGTAACTTCAAATGAGCTCTTAGATTGCTTGATCTCCAAGGCAGAACTGACTTGCTAGAAACAAGCTATTTTTCAGTGTTGGAATGACCAAATTACCCTCTTGAGCATATATCACCTTGCCCTTTATGTTCCTTTGGCCATTGATTGGAAGCAAGACTTAATAATCCATAATGATTTGGCTTCACTTTGTAAGTTATGTTCTTTTGGCCATTGATTGGAAGCAAGTCTTAATCCTTAAGGAATTGGTTTCTCATTATTCTTTAAGTTCTTTTGGCCAATCATTGGAAGCGAGTCTTTATCCTTTTCGAATTGGTTTATCCTTGTCCTTGAAGTTCTTTTGGCCATTGATTGGAAGCAAAACTTAATCCATAATGAATTGGTTTCACTTTGTAAGTTATGTTCTTTTGGCCATTGATTGGAAGCAAGTCTTAATCCTTAAGGAATTGGTTTCTCATTATTCTTTAAGTTCTTTTGGCCATTGATTGGAAGCAAGTCTTTATCCTTTACGAATTGGTTTATCCTTGTCCTTTAAGTTCTTTTGGCCATTTATTGGAAGCAAGACTTAATCCATAATGAATTGGCTTCACTTTGTAAGTTATGTTCTTTTGGCCATTGATTGGAAGCAAGTCTTAATCCTAAAGGAATTGGTTTCTCATTATTCTTTAAGTTCTTTTGGCCAATCATTGGAAGCGAATCTTTATCCTTTACGAATTGGTTTATCCTTGTCCTTTAAGTTCTTTTGGCCATTTATTGGAAGCAAGACTTAATCCATAATGAATTGGTTTCACTTTGTAAGTTATGTTCTTTTGGCCATTGATTGGAAGCAAGTCTTAATCCTTAAGGAATTGGTTTCTCATTATTCCTTAAGTTCTTCTGGCCATTGATTGGTAGCAAGTCTTTATCCTTTACAAATTGGATTATCCTTGTCCTTTAAGTTCTTTTGGCCATTTATTGGAAGCAAGACTTAATCCATAATGAATTGGCTTCACTTTGTAAGTTATGTTCTTTTGGCCATTGATTGGAAGCAAGTCTTAATCCTTAAGGAATTGGTTTCTCATTATTCTTTAAGTTCTTTTGGCCAATCATTGGAAGCGAGTCTTTATCCTTTACGAATTGGTTTATCCTTGTCCTTTAAGTTCTTTTGGCCATTTATTGGAAGCAAGACTTAATCCATAATGAATTGGTTTCACTTTGTAAGTTATGTTCTTTTGGCCATTGATTGGAAGCAAGTCTTAATCCTTAAGGAATTGGTTTCTCATTATTCTTTAAGTTCTTCTGGCCATTGATTGGTAGCAAGTCTTTATCCTTTACAAATTGGATTATCCTTGTTCTTGAAGTTCTTCTGGCCATTGATTGGAAGCAAGACTTAACCCATAATGAATTGGTTTCAATTTGTAAGTTATGTTCTTTTGGCCATTGATTGGAAGCAAGTCTGAATCCTTAAGGAATTGGTTTCTCATTATTCTTTAAGTCCTTTTGGCCATTGGTTGGAAGCAAGACTTAACAATTAAGGAATTGGTTTCTCATTATTCTTTAAGTTCTTTCGGCCATTCATTGGAAGCAAGTCTTTATCCTTTACGAATTGGTTTATCCGTGCCCTTTAAGTTCTTTTGGCCATTGATTGGAAGCAAGACTTAATCCATAATGAATTGGCTTCACTTTGTAAGTTATGTTCTTTTGGCCATTGATTGGAAGCAAGTCTTAATCCTTAAGGAATTGGTTTCTCATTATTCTTTAAGTTCTTTTGGCCAATCATTGGAAGCGAGTCTTTATCCTTTACAAATTGGTTTATCCTTGTCCTTTAAGTTCTTTTGGCCATTGATTGGAAGCAAGACTTAATACATAATGAATTGGTTTCACTTTGTAAGTTATGTTCTTTTGGCCATTGATTGGAAGCAAGTCTTAATCCTTAAGGAATTGGTTTCTCATTATTCTTTATGTTCTTTTGGCCATTCATTGGAAGCAAGTCTTTATCCTTTACGAATTGGTTTATCCTTGTCCTTCAAGTTCTTTTGGCCATTTATTGGAAGCAAGACTTAATCCATAATGAATTGGTTTCACTTTGTAAGTTATGTTCTTTTGGCCATTGATTGGAAGCAAGTCTTAATCCTTAAGGAATTGGTTTCTCATTATTCTTTAAGTTCTTTTGGCCATTGGTTGGAAGCAAGTCTTTATCCTTTACAAATTGGTTTATCCTTGTCCTTTAAGTTCTTTTGGCCATTTATTGGAAGCAAGACTTAATCCATAATGAATTGGCTTCACTTTGTAAGTTATGTTCTTTTGGCCATTGATTGGAAGCAAGTCTTAATCCTTAAGGAATTGGTTTCTCATTATTCTTTAAGTTCTTTTGGCCAATCATTGGAATCGAGTCTTTATCCTTTACGAATTGGTTTATCCTTGTCCTTGAAGTTCTTTTGGCCATTGATTGGAAGCAAGACTTAATCCATAATGAATTGGTTTCACTTTGTAAGTTATGTTCTTTTGGCCATTGATTGGAAGCAAGTCTTAATCCTTAAGGAATTGGTTTCACATTATTCTTTAAGTTCTTTTGGCCATTGATTGGAAGCAAGTCTTTATCCTTTACGAATTAGTTTATCCTTGTCCTTTAAGTTCTTTTGGCCATTTATTGGAAGCAAGACTTAATCCATAATGAATTGGTTTCACTTTGTAATCTATGTTCTTTTGGCCATTGATTGCAAGCAAGTCTTTATCCTTAAGGAATTGATTTCTCATTATTCTTTAAGTTCTTTTGGCCATTGATTGGAAGCAAGTCTTAATCCTTAAGGAATTGGTTTCTCATTATTCTTTAAGTTCTTTTGGCCAATCATTGGAATCGAGTCTTTATCCTATACGAATTGGTTTATCCTTGTCCTTGAAGTTCTTTTGGCCATTGATTGGAAGCAAAACTTAATCCATAATGAATTGGTTTCACTTTGTAAGTTATGTTCTTTTGGCCATTGATTGGAAGCAAGTCTTAATCCTTAAGGAATTGGTTTCTCATTATTCTTTAAGTTCTTTTGGCCAATCATTGGAAGCAAGTCTTTATCCTTTACGAATTGGTTTATCCTTGTCCTTTAAGTTCTTTTGGCCATTTATTGGAAGCAAGACTTAATCCATAATGAATTGGCTTCACTTTGTAAGTTATGTTCTTTTGGCCATTGATTGGAAGCAAGTCTTAATCCTTAAGGAATTGGTTTCTCATTATTCTTTAAGTTCTTTTGGCCATTCATTGGAAGCAAGTCTTTATCCTTTACAAATTGGTTTATCCTTGTCCTTTAAGTTCTTTTGGCCATTTATTGGAAGCAAGACTTAATCCATAATGAATTGGTTTCACTTTGTAAGTTATGTTCTTTTGGCCATTGATTGGAAGCAAGTCTTAATCCTTAAGGAATTGGTTTCTCATTATTCTTTAAGTTCTTTTGGCCAATCATTGGAAGCGAGTCTTTATCCTTTACGAATTGGTTTATCCTTGTCCTTTAAGTTCTTTTGGCCATTGATTGGAAGCAAGACTTAATCCATAATGAATTGGTTTCACTTTGTAAGTTATGTTCTTTTGGCCATTGATTGGAAGCAAGTCTTAATCCTTAAGGAATTGGTTTCTCATTATTCTTTAAGTTCTTTTGGCCATTGATTGGAAGCAAGTCTTTATCCTTTACAAATTGGTTTATCCTTGTCCTTTAAGTTCTTTTGGCCATTTATTGGAAGCAAGACTTAATCCATAATGAATTGGCTTCACTTTGTAAGTTATGTTCTTTTGGCCATTGATTGGAAGCAAGTCTTAATCCTTAAGGAATTGGTTTCTCATTATTCTTTAAGTTCTTTTGGCCAATCATTGGAAGCGAATCTTTATCCTTTACGAATTGGTTTATCCTTGTCCTTTAAGTTCTTTTGGCCATTTATTGGAAGCAAGACTTAATCCATAATGAATTGGTTTCACTTTGTAAGTTATGTTCTTTTGGCCATTGATTGGAAGCAAGTCTTAATCCTTAAGGAATTGGTTTCTCATTATTCTTTAAGTTCTTTTGGCCATTGATTGGAAGCAAGTCTTTATCCTTTACAAATTGGTTTATCCTTGTCCTTTAAGTTCTTTTGGCCATTTATTGGAAGCAAGACTTAATCCATAATGAATTGGCTTCACTTTGTAAGTTATGTTCTTTTGGCCATTGATTGGAAGCAAGTCTTAATCCTTAAGGAATTGGTTTCTCATTATTCTTTAAGTTCTTTTGGCCAATCATTGGAATCGAGTCTTTATCCTTTACGAATTGGTTTATCCTTGTCCTTGAAGTTCTTTTGGCCATTGATTGGAAGCAAAACTTAATCCATAATGAATTGGTTTCACTTTGTAAGTTATGTTCTTTTGGCCATTGATTGGAAGCAAGTCTTAATCCTTAAGGAATTGGTTTCTCATTATTCTTTAAGTTCTTTTGGCCATTCATTGGAAGCAAGTCTTTATCCTTTCGAATTGGTTTATCCTTGTCCTTTAAGTTCTTTTGGCCATTTATTGGAAGCAAGACTTAATCCATAATGAATTGGTTTCACTTTGTAAGTTATGTTCTTTTGGCCATTGATTGGAAGCAAGTCTTAATCCTTAAGGAATTGGTTTCTCATTATTCTTTAAGTTCTTTTGGCCATTGATTGGAAGCAAGTCTTTATCCTTTACAAATTGGTTTATCCTTGTCCTTTAAGTTCTTTTGGCCATTTATTGGAAGCAAGACTTAATCCATAATGAATTGGCTTCACTTTGTAAGTTATGTTCTTTTGGCCATTGATTGGAAGCAAGTCTTAATCCTTAAGGAATTGGTTTCTCATTATTCTTTAAGTTCTTTTGGCCATTCATTGGAATCAAGTCTTTATCCTTTACGAATTGGTTTATCCTTGTCCTTTAAGTTCTTTTGGCCATTGATTGGAAGCAAGACTTAATCCATAATGAATTGGTTTCACTTTGTAAGTTATGTTCTTTTGGCCATTGATTGGAAGCAAGTCTTAATCCTTAAGGAATTGGTTTCTCATTATTCTTTAAGTTCTTTTGGCCATTGATTGGAAGCAAGTCTTTATCCTTTACGAATTGGTTTATCCTTGTCCTTTAAGTTCTTTTGGCCATTTATTGGAAGCAAGACTTAATCCATAATGAATTGGCTTCACTTTGTAAGTTATGTTCTTTTGGCCATTGTTTGGAAGCAAGTCTTAATCCTTAAGGAATTGGTTTCTCATTATTCTTTAAGTTCTTTTGGCCATTGATTGGAAGCAAGTCTTAATCCTTAAGGAATTGGTTTCTCATTATTCTTTAAGTTCTTTTGGCCAATCATTGGAAGCGAATCTTTATCCTTTCAGAATTGGTTTATCCTTGTCCTTTAAGTTCTTTTGGCCATTGATTGGAAGCAAGACTTAATCCATAATGAATTGGTTTCACTTTGTAAGTTATGTTCTTTTGGCCATTGATTGGAAGCAAGTCTTAATCCTTAAGGAATTGGTTTCTCATTATTCTTTAAGTTCTTTTGGCCAATCATTGGAAGCAAGTCTTTATCCTTCTGAATTGGTTTATCCTTGTCCTTTAAGTTCTTTTGGCCATTTGATTGGAAGCAAGACTTAATCCATAATGAATTGGTTTCACTTTGTAAGTTATGTTCTTTTGGCCATTGATTGGAAGCAAGTCTGAATCCTTAAGGAATTGGTTTCTCATTATTCTTTAAGTTCTTTTGGCCACTGATTAGAAGCAAGTCTTTATCCTTTTCGAATTGGTTTATCCTTGTCCTTTAAGTTCTTTTGGCCATTTATTGGAAGCAAGACTTAATCCATAATGAATTGGTTTCACTTTGTAAGTTATGTTCTTTTGGCCATTGATTGGAAGCAAGTCTTAATCCTTAAGGAATTGGTTTCTCATTATTCTTTAAGTTCTTTTGGCCATTGATTGGAAGCAAGTCTTTATCCTTTACAAATTGGTTTATCCTTGTCCTTTAAGTTCTTTTGGCCATTTATTGGAAGCAAGACTTAATCCATAATGAATTGGTTTCACTTTGTAAGTTATGTTCTTTTGGCCATTGATTGGAAGCAAGTCTTAATCCTTAAGGAATTGGTTTCTCATTATTCTTTAAGTTCTTTTGGCCATTCATTGGAAGCAAGTCTTTATCCTTTACGAATTGGTTTATCCTTGTCCTTTAAGTTCTTTTGGCCATTTATTGGAAGCAAGACTTAATCCATAATGAATTGGTTTCACTTTGTAAGTTATGTTCTTTTGGCCATTGATTGGAAGCAAGTCTTAATCCTTAAGGAATTGGTTTCTCATTATTCTTTAAGTTCTTTTGGCCATTGATTGGAAGCAAGTCTTTATCCTTTACAAATTGGTTTATCCTTGTCCTTTAAGTTCTTTTGGCCATTGATTGGAAGCAAGACTTAATCCATAATGAATTGGTTTCACTTTGTAAGTTATGTTCTTTTGGCCATTGATTGGAAGCAAGTCTTAATCCTTAAGGAATTGGTTTCTCATTATTCTTTAAGTTCTTTTGGCCATTGGTTGGAAGCAAGTCTTAACCCTAAAGGAATTGGTTTCTCATTATTCTTTAAGTTCTTTTGGCCATTCATTGGAAGCAAGTCTTTATCCTTTACGAATTGGTTTATCCTTGTCCTTTAAGTTCTTTTGGCCATTGATTGGAAGCAAGACTTAATCCATAATGAATTGGTTTGACTTTGTAAGTTATGTTCTTTTGGCCATTGATTGGAAGCAAGTCTTAATCCTTAAGGAATTGGTTTCTCATTATTCTTTAAGTTCTTTTGGCCAATCATTGGAAGCAAATCTTTATCCTTTACGAATTGGTTTATCCTTGTCCTTTAAGTTCTTTTGGCCATTGATTGGAAGCAAGACTTAATCCATAATGAATTGGTTTCACTTTGTAAGTTATGTTCTTTTGGCCATTGATTGGAAGCAAGTCTTAATCCTTAAGGAATTGGTTTCTCATTATTCTTTAAGTTCTTTTGGCCATTGATTGGAAGCAAGTCTTTATCCTTTATTGGTTTATCCTTGTCCTTTAAGTTCTTTTGGCCATTTATTGGAAGCAAGACTTAATCCATAATGAATTGGCTTCACTTTGTAAGTTATGTTCTTTTGGCCATTGATTGGAAGCAAGTCTTAATCCTTAAGGAATTGGTTTCTCATTATTCTTTAAGTTCTTTTGGCCATTGGTTGGAAGCAAGTCTTTATCCTTTACAAATTGGTTTATCCTTGTCCTTTAAGTTCTTTTGGCCATTTATTGGAAGCAAGACTTAATCCATAATGAATTGGCTTCACTTTGTAAGTTATGTTCTTTTGGCCATTGATTGGAAGCAAGTCTTAATCCTTAAGGAATTGGTTTCTCATTATTCTTTAAGTTCTTTTGGCCAATCATTGGAAGCGAATCTTTATCCTTTCTGAATTGGTTTATCCTTGCCCTTTAAGTTCTTTTGGCCATTGATTGGAAGCAAGACTTAATCCATAATGAATTGGTTTCACTTTGTAAGTTATGTTCTTTTGGCCATTGATTGGAAGCAAGTCTTAATCCTTAAGGAATTGGTTTCTCATTATTCTTTAAGTTCTTTTGGCCAATCATTGGAAGCAAGTCTTTATCCTTCTGAATTGGTTTATCCTTGTCCTTTAAGTTCTTTTGGCCATTTATTGGAAGCAAGACTTAATCCATAATGAATTGGTTTCACTTTGTAAGTTATGTTCTTTTGGCCATTGATTGGAAGCAAGTCTTAATCCTTAAGGAATTGGTTTCTCATTATTCTTTAAGTTCTTTTGGCCATTGATTGGAAGCAAGTCTTTATCCTTTACAAATTGGTTTATCCTTGTCCTTTAAGTTCTTTTGGCCATTTATTGGAAGCAAGACTTAATCCATAATGAATTGGCTTCACTTTGTAAGTTATGTTCTTTTGGCCATTGATTGGAAGCAAGTCTTAATCCTTAAGGAATTGGTTTCTCATTATTCTTTAAGTTCTTTTGGCCAATCATTGGAAGCAAGTCTTTATCCTTTACGAATTGGTTTATCCTTGTCCTTTAAGTTCTTTTGGCCATTTATTGGAAGCAAGACTTAATCCATAATGAATTGGTTTCACTTTGTAAGTTATGTTCTTTTGGCCATTGATTGGAAGCAAGTCTTAATCCTTAAGGAATTGGTTTCTCATTATTCTTTAAGTTCTTTTGGCCATTGATTGGAAGCAAGTCTTTATCCTTTACAAATTGGTTTATCCTTGTCCTTTAAGTTCTTTTGGCCATTGATTGGAAGCAAGACTTAATCCATAATGAATTGGTTTCACTTTGTAAGTTATGTTCTTTTGGCCATTGATTGGAAGCAAGTCTTAATCCTTAAGGAATTGGTTTCTCATTATTCTTTAAGTTCTTTTGGCCATTGATTGGAAGCAAGACTTAATCCTTAAGGAATTGGTTTCTCATTATTCTTTAAGTTCTTTTGGCCATTCATTGGAAGCAAGTCTTTATCCTTTCGAATTGGTTTATCCTTGTCCTTTAAGTTCTTTTGGCCATTGATTGGAAGCAAGACTTAATCCATAATGAATTGGTTTCACTTTGTAAGTTATGTTCTTTTGGCCATTGATTGGAAGCAAGTCTTAATCCTTAAGGAATTGGTTTCTCATTATTCTTTAAGTTCTTTTGGCCAATCATTGGAAGCCAGTCTTCATCCTTCTGAATTGGTTTGTCCTTGTCCTTTAAGTTCTTTTGGCCATTGATTGGAAGCAAGACTTAATCCATAATGAATTGGCTTCACTTTGTAAGTTATGTTCTTTTGGCCATTGATTGGAAGCAAGTCTTAATCCTTAAGGAATTGGTTTCTCATTATTCTTTAAGTTCTTTTGGCCAATCATTGGAAGCAAGTCTTTATCCTTTACGAATTGGTTTATCCTTGTCCTTTAAGTTCTTTTGGCCATTGATTGGAAGCAAGACTTAATCCATAATGAATTGGTTTCACTTTGTAAGTTATGTTCTTTTGGCCATTGATTGGAAGCAAGTCTTAATCCTTAAGGAATTGGTTTCTCATTATTCTTTAAGTTCTTTTGGCCATTGATTGGAAGCAAGTCTTTATCCTTTACGAATTGGTTTATCCTTGTCCTTTAAGTTCTTTTGGCCATTTATTGGAAGCAAGACTTAATCCATAATGAATTGGTTTCACTTTGTAAGTTATGTTCTTTTGGCCATTGATTGGAAGCAAGTCTTAATCCTTAAGGAATTGGTTTCTCATTATTCTTTAAGTTCTTTTGGCCATTGATTGGAAGCAAGTCTTTATCCTTTACAAATTGGTTTATCCTTGTCCTTTAAGTTCTTTTGGCCATTTATTGGAAGCAAGACTTAATCCATAATGAATTGGCTTCACTTTGTAAGTTATGTTCTTTTGGCCATTGATTGGAAGCAAGTCTTAATCCTTAAGGAATTGGTTTCTCATTATTCTTTAAGTTCTTTTGGCCAATCATTGGAATCGAGTCTTTATCCTTCTGAATTGGTTTATCCTTGTCCTTTAAGTTCTTTTGGCCATTGATTGGAAGCAAGACTTAATCCATAATGAATTGGTTTCACTTTGTAAGTTATGTTCTTTTGGCCATTGATTGGAAGCAAGTCTTAATCCTTAAGGAATTGGTTTCTCATTATTCTTTAAGTTCTTTTGGCCATTGATTGGAAGCAAGTCTTAACAAATTGGTTTCTCATTATTCTTTAAGTTCTTTTGGCCATTCATTGGAAGCAAGTCTTTATCCTTCTGAATTGGTTTATCCTTGTCCTTTAAGTTCTTTTGGCCATTTATTGGAAGCAAGACTTAATCCATAATGAATTGGTTTCACTTTGTAAGTTATGTTCTTTTGGCCATTGATTGGAAGCAAGTCTTAATCCTTAAGGAATTGGTTTCTCATTATTCTTTAAGTTCTTTTGGCCAATCATTGGAAGCAAGTCTTTATCCTTTACGAATTGGTTTATCCTTGTCCTTTAAGTTCTTTTGGCCATTTATTGGAAGCAAGACTTAATCCATAATGAATTGGTTTCACTTTGTAAGTTATGTTCTTTTGGCCATTGATTGGAAGCAAGTCTTAATCCTTAAGGAATTGGTTTCTCATTATTCTTTAAGTTCTTTTGGCCATTGATTGGAAGCAAGTCTTTATCCTTTGCAAATTGGTTTATCCTTGTCCTTTAAGTTCTTTTGGCCATTTATTGGAAGCAAGACTTAATCCATAATGAATTGGCTTCACTTTGTAAGTTATGTTCTTTTGGCCATTGATTGGAAGCAAGTCTTAATCCTTAAGGAATTGGTTTCTCATTATTCTTTAAGTTCTTTTGGCCATTGATTGGAAGCAAGTCTTTATCCTTTACAAATTGGTTTATCCTTGTCCTTTAAGTTCTTTTGGCCATTTATTGGAAGCAAGACTTAATCCATAATGAATTGGTTTCACTTTGTAAGTTATGTTCTTTTGGCCATTGATTGGAAGCAAGTCTTAATCCTTAAGGAATTGGTTTCTCATTATTCTTTAAGTTCTTTTGGCCAATCATTGGAAGCAAGTCTTTATCCTTCTGAATTGGTTTATCCTTGTCCTTTAAGTTCTTTTGGCCATTGATTGGAAGCAAGACTTAATCCATAATGAATTGGTTTCACTTTGTAAGTTATGTTCTTTTGGCCATTGATTGGAAGCAAGTCTTAATCCTTAAGGAATTGGTTTCTCATTATTCTTTAAGTTCTTTTGGCCAATCATTGGAAGCGAATCTTTATCCTTTATCAATTGGCTTATCCTCGTCCTTTAAGTTCTTTTGGCCATTTATTGGAAGCAAGACTTAATCCATAATGAATTGGTTTCACTTTGTAAGTTATGTTCTTTTGGCCATTGATTGGAAGCAAGTCTTAATCCTTAAGGAATTGGTTTCTCATTATTCTTTAAGTTCTTTTGGCCATTGATTGGAAGCAAGTCTTTATCCTTTACAAATTGGTTTATCCTTGTCCTTTAAGTTCTTTTGGCCATTTATTGGAAGCAAGACTTAATCCATAATGAATTGGCTTCACTTTGTAAGTTATGTTCTTTTGGCCATTGATTGGAAGCAAGTCTTAATCCTTAAGGAATTGGTTTCTCATTATTCTTTAAGTTCTTTTGGCCAATCATTGGAAGCGAGTCTTTATCCTTTACGAATTGGTTTATCCTTGTCCTTTAAGTTCTTTTGGCCATTTATTGGAAGCAAGACTTAATCCATAATGAATTGGTTTCACTTTGTAAGTTATGTTCTTTTGGCCATTGATTGGAAGCAAGTCTTAATCCTTAAGGAATTGGTTTCTCATTATTCTTTAAGTTCTTTTGGCCATTGATTGGAAGCAAGTCTTTATCCTTTACAAATTGGTTTATCCTTGTCCTTTAAGTTCTTTTGGCCATTGATTGGAAGCAAGACTTAATCCATAATGAATTGGTTTCACTTTGTAAGTTATGTTCTTTTGGCCATTGATTGGAAGCAAGTCTTAATCCTTAAGGAATTGGTTTCTCATTATTCTTTAAGTTCTTTTGGCCATTGATTGGAAGCAAGTCTTAAACATTAAGGAATTGGTTTCTCATTATTCTTTAAGTTCTTTTGGCCATTCATTGGAAGCAAGTCTTTATCCTTTACGAATTGGTTTATCCTTGTCCTTTAAGTTCTTTTGGCCATTGATTGGAAGCAAGACTTAATCCATAATGAATTGGTTTCACTTTGTAAGTTATGTTCTTTTGGCCATTGATTGGAAGCAAGTCTTAATCCTTAAGGAATTGGTTTCTCATTATTCTTTAAGTTCTTTTGGCCATTCATTGGAAGCAAGTCTTTATCCTTTCGAATTGGTTTATCCTTGTCCTTTGAAGTTCTTCTGGCCATTGATTGGAAGCAAGACTTAATCCATAATGAATTGGTTTCACTTTGTAAGTTATGTTCTTTTGGCCATTGATTGGAAGCAAGTCTTAATCCTTAAGGAATTGGTTTCTCATTATTCTTTAAGTTCTTTTGGCCAATCATTGGAAGCAAGTCTTTATCCTTTACGAATTGGTTTATCCTTGTCCTTTAAGTTCTTTTGGCCATTGATTGGAAGCAAGACTTAATCCATAATGAATTGGTTTCACTTTGTAAGTTATGTTCTTTTGGCCATTGATTGGAAGCAAGTCTTAATCCTTAAGGAATTGGTTTCTCATTATTCTTTATGTTCTTTTGGCCATTTATTGGAAGCAAGTCTTTATCCTTTACGAATTGGTTTATCCTTGTCCTTTAAGTTCTTTTGGCCATTTATTGGAAGCAAGACTTAATCCATAATGAATTGGCTTCACTTTGTAAGTTATGTTCTTTTGGCCATTGATTGGAAGCAAGTCTTAATCCTTAAGGAATTGGTTTCTCATTATTCTTTAAGTTCTTTTGGCCATTGGTTGGAAGCAAGTCTTTATCCTTTACAAATTGGTTTATCCTTGTCCTTTAAGTTCTTTTGGCCATTTATTGGAAGCAAGACTTAATCCATAATGAATTGGCTTCACTTTGTAAGTTATGTTCTTTTGGCCATTGATTGGAAGCAAGTCTTAATCCTTAAGGAATTGGTTTCTCATTATTCTTTAAGTTCTTTTGGCCAATCATTGGAAGCGAGTCTTTATCCTTTACGAATTGGTTTATCCTTGTCCTTGAAGTTCTTTTGGCCATTGATTGGAAGCAAGACTTAATCCATAATGAATTGGTTTCACTTTGTAAGTTATGTTCTTTTGGCCATTGATTGGAAGCAAGTCTTAATCCTTAAGGAATTGGTTTCTCATTATTCTTTAAGTTCTTTTGGCCATTGATTGGAAGCAAGTCTTAATCCTTAAGGAATTGGTTTCTCATTATTCTTTAAGTTCTTTTGGCCATTCATTGGAAGCAAGTCTTTATCCTTTATGAATTGGTTTATCCTTGTCCTTTAAGTTCTTTTGGCCATTTATTGGAAGCAAGACTTAATCCATAATGAATTGGCTTCACTTTGTAAGTTATGTTCTTTTGGCCATTGATTGGAAGCAAGTCTTAATCCTTAAGGAATTGGTTTCTCATTATTCTTTAAGTTCTTTTGGCCAATCATTGGAAGCGAATCTTTATCCTCTACGAATTGGTTTATCCTTGTCCTTTAAGTTCTTTTGGCCATTTATTGGAAGCAAGACTTAATCCATAATGAATTGGTTTCACTTTGTAAGTTATGTTCTTTTGGCCATTGATTGGAAGCAAGTCTTAATCCTTAAGGAATTGGTTTCTCATTATTCTTTAAGTTCTTTTGGCCATTGATTGGAAGCAAGTCTTTATCCTTTGCAAATTGGTTTATCCTTGTCCTTTAAGTTCTTTTGGCCATTTATTGGAAGCAAGACTTAATCCATAATGAATTGGTTTCACTTTGTAAGTTATGTTCTTTTGGCCATTGATTGGAAGCAAGTCTTAATCCTTAAGGAATTGGTTTCTCATTATTCTTTAAGTTCTTTTGGCCATTGATTGGAAGCAAGTCTTTATCCTTTACAAATTGGTTTATCCTTGTCCTTTAAGTTCTTTTGGCCATTTATTGGAAGCAAGACTTAATCCATAATGAATTGGTTTCACTTTGTAAGTTATGTTCTTTTGGCCATTGATTGGAAGCAAGTCTTAATCCTTAAGGAATTGGTTTCTCATTATTCTTTAAGTTCTTTTGGCCAATCATTGGAATCGAGTCTTTATCCTTTACGAATTGGTTTATCCTTGTCCTTGAAGTTCTTCTGGCCATTGATTGGAAGCAAGACTTAATCCATAATGAATTGGTTTCACTTTGTAAGTTATGTTCTTTTGGCCATTGATTGGAAGCAAGTCTTAATCCTTAAGGAATTGGTTTCTCATTATTCTTTAAGTTCTTTTGGCCATTCATTGGAAGCAAGTCTTTATCCTTTACGAATTGGTTTATCCTTGTCCTTTAAGTTCTTTTGGCCATTTATTGGAAGCAAGACTTAATCCATAATGAATTGGTTTCACTTTGTAAGTTATGTTCTTTTGGCCATTGATTGGAAGCAAGTCTTAATCCTTAAGGAATTGGTTTCTCATTATTCTTTAAGTTCTTTTGGCCATTGATTGGAAGCAAGTCTTTATCCTTTACAAATTGGTTTATCCTTGTCCTTTAAGTTCTTTTGGCCATTTATTGGAAGCAAGACTTAATCCATAATGAATTGGCTTCACTTTGTAAGTTATGTTCTTTTGGCCATTGATTGGAAGCAAGTCTTAATCCTTAAGGAATTGGTTTCTCATTATTCTTTAAGTTCTTTTGGCCATTCATTGGAAGCAAGTCTTTATCCTTTACGAATTGGTTTATCCTTGTCCTTTAAGTTCTTTTGGCCATTTATTGGAAGCAAGACTTAATCCATAATGAATTGGTTTCACTTTGTAAGTTATGTTCTTTTGGCCATTGATTGGAAGCAAGTCTTAATCCTTAAGGAATTGGTTTCTCATTATTCTTTAAGTTCTTTTGGCCATTGATTGGAAGCAAGTCTTTATCCTTTACAAATTGGTTTATCCTTGTCCTTGAAGTTCTTCTGGCCATTGATTGGAAGCAAGACTTAATCCATAATGAATTGGTTTCACTTTGTAAGTTATGTTCTTTTGGCCATTGATTGGAAGCAAGTCTTAATCCTTAAGGAATTGGTTTCTCATTATTCTTTAAGTTCTTTTGGCCATTGATTGGAAGCAAGTCTTAATTGGTTTCTCATTATTCTTTAAGTTCTTTTGGCCATTCATTGGAAGCAAGTCTTTATCCTTTACGAATTGGTTTATCCTTGTCCTTTAAGTTCTTTTGGCCATTGATTGGAAGCAAGACTTAATCCATAATGAATTGGTTTCACTTTGTAAGTTATGTTCTTTTGGCCATTGATTGGAAGCAAGTCTTAATCCTTAAGGAATTGGTTTCTCATTATTCTTTAAGTTCTTTTGGCCAATCATTGGAAGCGAGTCTTTATCCTTTACGAATTGGTTTATCCTTGTCCTTGAAGTTCTTCTGGCCATTGATTGGAAGCAAGACTTAATCCATAATGAATTGGTTTCACTTTGTAAGTTATGTTCTTTTGGCCATTGATTGGAAGCAAGTCTTAATCCTTAAGGAATTGGTTTCTCATTATTCTTTAAGTTCTTTTGGCCATTCATTGGAAGCAAGTCTTTATCCTTTCGAATTGGTTTATCCTTGTCCTTTAAGTTCTTTTGGCCATTTATTGGAAGCAAGACTTAATCCATAATGAATTGGTTTCACTTTGTAAGTTATGTTCTTTTGGCCATTGATTGGAAGCAAGTCTTAATCCTTAAGGAATTGGTTTCTCATTATTCTTTAAGTTCTTTTGGCCATTGATTGGAAGCAAGTCTTTATCCTTTACAAATTGGTTTATCCTTGCCCTTTAAGTTCTTTTGGCCATTGATTGGAAGCAAGACTTAATCCATAATGAATTGGTTTCACTTTGTAAGTTATGTTCTTTTGGCCATTGATTGGAAGCAAGTCTTAATCCTTAAGGAATTGGTTTCTCATTATTCTTTAAGTTCTTTTGGCCAATCATTGGAATCGAGTCTTTATCCTTTACGAATTGGTTTATCCTTGTCCTTGAAGTTCTTTTGGCCATTGATTGGAAGCAAAACTTAATCCATAATGAATTGGTTTCACTTTGTAAGTTATGTTCTTTTGGCCATTGATTGGAAGCAAGTCTTAATCCTTAAGGAATTGGTTTCACATTATTCTTTAAGTTCTTTTGGCCATTGATTGGAAGCAAGTCTTTATCCTTTACGAATTAGTTTATCCTTGTCCTTTAAGTTCTTTTGGCCATTTATTAGAAGCAAGACTTAATCCATAATGAATTGGCTTCACTTTGTAATCTATGTTCTTTTGGCCATTGATTTGAAGCAAGTCTTTATCCTTAAGGAATTGGTTTCTCATTATTCTTTAAGTTCTTTTGGCCATTTATTGGAAGCAAGTCTTAATCCTTAAGGAATTGGTTTCTCATTATTCTTTAAGTTCTTTTGGCCAATCATTGGAATCGAGTCTTTATCCTTTACGAATTGGTTTATCCTTGTCCTTGAAGTTCTTTTGGCCATTGATTGGAAGCAAAACTTAATCCATAATGAATTGGTTTCACTTTGTAAGTTATGTTCTTTTGGCCATTGATTGGAAGCAAGTCTTAATCCTTAAGGAATTGGTTTCTCATTATTCTTTAAGTTCTTTTGGCCAATCATTGGAAGCGAGTCTTTATCCTTTACGAATTGGTTTATCCTTGTCCTTTAAGTTCTTTTGGCCATTTGATTGGAAGCAAGACTTAATCCATAATGAATTGGTTTCACTTTGTAAGTTATGTTCTTTTGGCCATTGATTGGAAGCAAGTCTTAATCCTTAAGGAATTGGTTTCTCATTATTCTTTAAGTTCTTTTGGCCATTCATTGGAAGCAAGTCTTTATCCTTTCGAATTGGTTTATCCTTGTCCTTTAAGTTCTTTTGGCCATTTATTGGAAGCAAGACTTAATCCATAATGAATTGGTTTCACTTTGTAAGTTATGTTCTTTTGGCCATTGATTGGAAGCAAGTCTTAATCCTTAAGGAATTGGTTTCTCATTATTCTTTAAGTTCTTTTGGCCAATCATTGGAACCAAGTCTTTATCCTTCTGAATTGGTTTATCCTTGTCCTTTAAGTTCTTTTGGCCATTGATTGGAAGCAAGACTTAATCCATAATGAATTGGTTTCACTTTGTAAGTTATGTTCTTTTGGCCATTGATTGGAAGCAAGTCTTAATCCTTAAGGAATTGGTTTCTCATTATTCTTTAAGTTCTTTTGGCCATTGATTGGAAGCAAGTCTTTATCCTTCTGAATTGGTTTATCCTTGTCCTTTAAGTTCTTTTGGCCATTTATTGGAAGCAAGACTTAATCCATAATGAATTGGCTTCACTTTGTAAGTTATGTTCTTTTGGCCATTGATTGGAAGCAAGTCTTAATCCTTAAGGAATTGGTTTCTCATTATTCTTTAAGTTCTTTTGGCCAATCATTGGAAGCAAGTCTTTATCCTTTACGAATTGGTTTATCCTTGTCCTTTAAGTTCTTTTGGCCATTTATTGGAAGCAAGACTTAATCCATAATGAATTGGTTTCACTTTGTAAGTTATGTTCTTTTGGCCATTGATTGGAAGCAAGTCTTAATCCTTAAGGAATTGGTTTCTCATTATTCTTTAAGTTCTTTTGGCCATTGATTGGAAGCAAGTCTTTATCCTTTACAAATTGGTTTATCCTTGTCCTTTAAGTTCTTTTGGCCATTTATTGGAAGCAAGACTTAATCCATAATGAATTGGCTTCACTTTGTAAGTTATGTTCTTTTGGCCATTGATTGGAAGCAAGTCTTAATCCTTAAGGAATTGGTTTCTCATTATTCTTTAAGTTCTTTTGGCCATTGATTGGAAGCAAGTCTTTATCCTTTACAAATTGGTTTATCCTTGTCCTTTAAGTTCTTTTGGCCATTTATTGGAAGCAAGACTTAATCCATAATGAATTGGTTTCACTTTGTAAGTTATGTTCTTTTGGCCATTGATTGGAAGCAAGTCTTAATCCTTAAGGAATTGGTTTCTCATTATTCTTTAAGTTCTTTTGGCCATTGATTGGAAGCAAGTCTTTATCCTTTACAAATTGGTTTATCCTTGTCCTTGAAGTTCTTCTGGCCATTGATTGGAAGCAAGACTTAATCCATAATGAATTGGTTTCACTTTGTAAGTTATGTTCTTTTGGCCATTGATTGGAAGCAAGTCTTAATCCTTAAGGAATTGGTTTCTCATTATTCTTTAAGTTCTTTTGGCCATTGGTTGGAAGCAAGTCTTAACCCTTAAGGAATTGGTTTCTCATTATTCTTTAAGGTCTTTTGGCCATTCATTGGAAGCAAGTCTTTATCCTTTATGAATTGGTTTATCCTTGTCCTTTAAGTTCTTTTGGCCATTGATTGGAAGCAAGACTTAATCCATAATGAATTGGTTTCACTTTGTAAGTTATGTTCTTTTGGCCATTGATTGGAAGCAAGTCTTAATCCTTAAGGAATTGGTTTCTCATTATTCTTTAAGTTCTTTTGGCCAATCATTGGAAGCGAGTCTTTATCCTTTACGAATTGGTTTATCCTTGTCCTTGAAGTTCTTTTGGCCATTGATTGGAAGCAAAACTTAATCCATAATGAATTGGTTTCACTTTGTAAGTTATGTTCTTTTGGCCATTGATTGGAAGCAAGTCTTAATCCTTAAGGAATTGGTTTCTCATTATTCTTTAAGTTCTTTTGGCCATTCATTGGAAGCAAGTCTTTATCCTTTCGAATTGGTTTATCCTTGTCCTTTAAGTTCTTTTGGCCATTTATTGGAAGCAAGACTTAATCCATAATGAATTGGTTTCACTTTGTAAGTTATGTTCTTTTGGCCATTGATTGGAAGCAAGTCTTAATCCTTAAGGAATTGGTTTCTCATTATTCTTTAAGTTCTTTTGGCCATTGGTGGGAAGCAAGTCTTTATCCTTTACAAATTGGTTTATCCTTGCCCTTTAAGTTCCTTTGGCCATTTATTGGAAGCAAGACTTAATCCATAATGAATTGGCTTCACTTTGTAAGTTATGTTCTTTTGGCCATTGATTGGAAGCAAGTCTTAATCCTTAAGGAATTGGTTTCTCATTATTCTTTAAGTTCTTTTGGCCAATCATTGGAATCGAGTCTTTATCCTTTACGAATTGGTTTATCCTTGTCCTTGAAGTTCTTTTGGCCATTGATTGGACGCAAAACTTAATCCATAATGAATTGGTTTCACTTTGTAAGTTATGTTCTTTTGGCCATTGATTGGAAGCAAGTCTTAATCCTTAAGGAATTGGTTTCACATTATTCTTTAAGTTGTTTTGGCCATTGATTGGAAGCAAGTCTTTATCCTTTACGAATTAGTTTATCCTTGTCCTTTAAGTTCTTTTGGCCATTTATTAGAAGCAAGACTTAATCCATAATGAATTGGCTTCACTTTGTAATCTATGTTCTTTTGGCCATTGATTTGAAGCAAGTCTTTATCCTTAAGGAATTGGTTTCTCATTATTCTTCAAGTTCTTTTGGCCATTTATTGGAAGCAAGTCTTTATCCCTTACGAATTGGTTTCTCATCATTCTTTAAGTTCGTTTGGCCAATCATTGGAATCGTGTCTTTATCCTTTACGAATTGGTTTATCCTTGTCCTTGAAGTTCTTTTGGCCATTGATTGGAAGCAAAACTTAATCCATAATGAATTGGTTTCACTTTGTAAGTTATGTTCTTTTGGCCATTGATTGGAAGCAAGTCTTAATCCTTAAGGAATTGGTTTCTCATTATTCTTTAAGTTCTTTTGGCCATTGATTGGAAGCAAGTCTTTATCCTTTCGAATTGGTTTATCCTTGTCCTTTAAGTTCTTTTGGCCATTTATTGGAAGCAAGACTTAATCCATAATGAATTGGCTTCACTTTGTAAGTTATGTTCTTTTGGCCATTGATTGGAAGCAAGTCTTAATCCTTAAGGAATTGGTTTCTCATTATTCTTTAAGTTCTTTTGGCCATTCATTGGAAGCAAGTCTTTATCCTTTACAAATTGGTTTATCCTTGTCCTTTAAGTTCTTTTGGCCATTTATTGGAAGCAAGACTTAATCCATAATGAATTGGTTTCACTTTGTAAGTTATGTTCTTTTGGCCATTGATTGGAAGCAAGTCTTAATCCTTAAGGAATTGGTTTCTCATTATTCTTTAAGTTCTTTTGGCCAATCATTGGAAGCGAGTCTTTATCCTTCACGAATTGGTTTATCCTTGTCCTTGAAGTTCTTCTGGCCATTGATTGAAAGCAAGACTTAATCCATAATGAATTGGTTTCACTTTGTAAGTTATGTTCTTTTGGCCATTGATTGGAAGCAAGTCTTAATCCTTAAGGAATTGGTTTCTCATTATTCTTTAAGTTCTTTTGGCCATTCATTGGAAGCAAGTCTTTATCCTTTACGAATTGGTTTATCCTTGTCCTTTAAATTCTTTTGGCCATTTATTGGAAGTAAGACTTAATCCATAATGAATTGGCTTCACTTTGTAAGTTATCTTCTTTTGGCCATTGATTGGTGTAAGCAAGTCGTTTAATCCCTTAAAGAGTGGGGTGATTCTCATTTATTCTTTTAAGAGTTCTTTTGGCCAATTCGATTCATAAGCCATGTCTTTATCCTTGAGCTTAGTATGGTTTTCTGGCCTTGTCCTTTGAAGTTAACCTTTTTGAGTCCAAACGTTGATTGACAAGTCACTTAATCCATGTCTTAATGAATTGGTTTCGCTCATTGTAAGTTATGTTCAAGTTTTGGCCATTGAGTTGGAAAGACAAGTCTTAATCCAAAATAGTAGGAATTGGTTTCTCATTATTCTTTAAGTTCTTTTAACCATTGGTGAGACTTGGTGCAAATGCTTTATCAACACTGAATTGGTTTATCGATTCGGCGGCTTTAAAGTTGTTGGCTTTGGTGAACCATTGATTGGAAATAAGACTTGAGAATGCATAATCCATGAATTGGTATTCACTTATATAAAACCAGCATTGGCATGTTCTTTTGGGCAAGTTTGATTAGAAATCGCAAGTCATAGACCTTAAGAATTGGTTTTCGCATTACGACCTCGACCTTTTAAGATTTCCTTTTGGCCCACACATTAGGAAACGAGTCTTTCTCTTTTACGAGATTGGTTTAATCCTTGCCCGGTCCTCAGTGGGATATCTTTTGGCCATTGATTGGAAGCAAGACTTTAATGAGGGCCATAATCGGGTGGTTTCACTTTGTAATTTATATTCTCTTTTGGGACCATTGGTTGGGAAGCAAGCCTTAACCCTTAAGGGTGAGCATGGACTCATTATTCTTTAAGGATTCAGGCCGTTGATTGGGAAGCACTTAGTCTTTATCCTTTACCGGGTTTGGTTTATCCTTGCATCCTTTAAGTTAACGGCGACTCATCATTCTTGGAAGTAAGACTCCTTAATCCCATAATGAATTGGTTTCACTTTGCAAGCTTATGTTCTTTTCAGCTCCATTGATTGGCAAAGTGCAGCAGATCTTACACTCATATGAGAATTGGTTTCTGCTTCATTATTCTTTTAAGTTGTTTTGTGCTCTATAGATTGGTGAGATTGGAATTCAAGTCTTTATCCTTACAAATTGGATGTATTATCCTTGTCCTTTAAGTTCATTTGTGTTACACTGATTGGAAGCAAGACTTAATCCCATGGATGAATTGAGGGTGCTGTCTTGGTTTCACGGCGGCAAGTCCGTATGTTCTTTTGGCGGCGCGATTACATTGAATCAAGTCCATTTTAGATCCTTAGGACATTCAGGGTTTCTCAATGCTTCATTCTTCAAGTTCTTTTTTGGCCAATTAGTGGAGCGAATCTTTATCCTTTTGAAGTGGTTTTTGTCCTTGTCCTTTATGTTCTTTTTGGCCAGGGTTGATTGGAAGTATCTTAACTCACCTATACAATCCCATAATTGAATTAAACCAATTTTGTTACAGTTATGTTCTTTTAGCTTATAAGATTGATTGTTAAGTCCCAATGAGATCTTAATCCTTAAGGAATTGGTTTCTCTATTATTCTTTAAGTTCTTTTAGCCAATCATTGGAAAGCTGAGACTTTATCAGGACTTTACTGATTGGTTTATCCCTTGTCACTTGAAGTTCTTTTGGCCATTGATTGAAACAAACAAGTCCATAATGCAATTAGTTTCACTTTGTAAGGTTATGTTCTTTTGGCCGGTAGTTGGAAGCAAGTCTTAATCCTTAAGGTGGTTTCTCATTGTGCTTTAAGTTCTTTTGGCCATTGATTGAGCAAGTCTCTTTATCCTTCACGCGAAGATTGGTTTTATCCTTGTCCTTTAAGTTCCTTTTGGCCATTTGTAATTCGGACTAAGCAAGACTTAATCCATAATCGAATATGGTTTCACTTTGTAAGTTATGTTCTTTTATTTACATTGATTGGAAGCAAGTCTTAATCCTTAGGGAATTGGTTTCTCATTATTCAGATTTAAGTTCTTTGTCATGGTGAGAGCGGATAAAGTGGATTATGAATCCCTTTACAGGTGGTTTATCCTCTCCCTTTAAGTTCCTTTGGGCATTGATTGGAAGCAAGACTTAATCCATAATGATTGGTTTTACTTTGTAAGTTATGTTCTTTGGGCATTGATTGGAAGCAAGTCTTAATCTCGTTAAGGATTTGGTTCGTGATTATTCTTTAAGTTGTTATATGGCCATTGGTTGGAAGCAAGCCTTAACCCTTAAGGGAATTGTGTTGCTCATTATTCTTTAAGTTATTTTGTGTCATTGGGCGAATCTTTATCCTATTCTGGAGCGGTTTATCCTTGTCCTTTAAGTTCTTTTGCCATTGGATTGGAAGAAGTCTAGAACTTTAATCCACCAATGAATTGGATTGAAACTTTGTAAGAATATGTTCTTTTCAAAACCCATTGATTAAGAAGCAAGTCTTAATCCTTAAGGAATTGGTTTCTCATTATTCTTTAAGTTCTTTTGGCCATTGGTTTGGGAATGAAAGAAGTCTTTTTATCTCCTTCAATTGGTTATCCACTATAGTGATTGTTGATCATCCTCTCGCCCTTTAAGTGAAAATTTGGGCCAGTTAAATGATTGGAAATCAAGACTTAATGCATAATGAATTGGTTTCACTTTGTAGAATTATGCTTCTTTTGGGCCATTGATTATGATAAAGCTCAAGTCTTAATCCCTTAAAGAATTGGTTTCGTTATTCTTTATAGTTCCCTTTTGGCCATTCATTGGAAGCAAGTCTTTATCCTTAGAATACGAATGGTGGTTTATCCCTCTATGCCCTTTGAAGTTCTTCTTTGGAACCCGTCCCTCAATTGATTGGAAAGCGTGACCAGACCACAATCCACTAATGAATTGGTTTCACTTTGTAATCGTTATGTTCTTTTTGTGCATTGATTGGAAGCAAGTCTTAATCCAAGACTAGAGCACGTAGTTTGTCTCATGCGGGTATTCTTTAAGTTCTTTTGGCCATTGATGAAGCTGTGACTCACTCCAAGCAAAGTCTCATTATTCCAAGTTATTTTGCGATCAAATGCACCTAGGGGCCGAATGCGTAGCAGTTCTGAATTGGTTTGTCCTTGTCCTTTAAGTTCTTTTGGCCATTGATTGGAAGCAAAGACTTAATCCGCAATGCAATTGGTTGATCACATCTGTAAGTTAAGGCATGGTTCTTTTGGCCATTGATTGGAAGCAAGTCTTAATCGCCTTCAAGAGGTGGTTTATATTTAATTCTAGTTTAAGTTCTTTTGGATCCTATTCGTTAAGGAAGCAGTGCCTCATTTACGATCAGCTGCACGATTGGTTTGTCCTTGGTCCTTTAAGTTCTTTTGGCCGATCTTTATTGGGAAGCAAGACTTAATCCATAATGAATTAGGCACCACTTTGTAAGTTATGTTCTTTTGGGCCATTGATTGACAAGCGATCTTGGAATCCTTGAAATTGGTTTCGTCAATATTCTTTAACAGTTCTTTTGAATGTCATTGGAAGGCGAAGTCTTATCCTTCTGAAGGAGCGTTTGGACATGGCGATCCTTGTCCCCTCGATGGGGGTAAGTTCTTTTGCGATCAGTTGATTCAGAGCAAGACTATGATCCATAATGAATTGGTTTCACTTTTGTAAAGTTATGTTCTTTGGCCATTGATTGGAAGCATAGCGAATCTGCCTACGGAATATGGTGTGATGCTGCACTTGAGTGGACACATTGTTCTTTTGGCTCAAGTTGTTTGAAGCAGACTCAATCACTTAGCTAATTGGCGGCGTCATTAACGCCTGAGTGTGGGGCATAAGTCTTTATCAGCTAAAATTGGTTATTATCCTCATCCTTTAGGATTCCTTCGGCATTTAAGTTGGAAGTAGGTAAGACTTAATCCATAATGAATTAGCGTCACTTTGTATATGTTACTGTTCTTTTGGTCATTGATTGGAAGCAAGTCTTAATCCTTGAGGTGGTTTCTCATTATTCTTTAAGGACCCTTTTGGCCATTCATTGGTTAAGACAAGTCTTTGAAATCCTTTAGAATTAAACAATTTATCACTTGCACTTTCCAGGGTCTTTTGTCATTTGATTGGAAGCAGACTTAATCCATAATGAATTGGCTTCGACCATTTCCACAGTTATGTTTCTTTTGGCCATTGATTGGAAGCAAAGTCTTAATCCTTACGAGGAATTGGTTTTAGCGTAATTCTTTAAATTTCATGTTTGGCCTCCAGATTGATTGGGAAACAAAGAGTCTTTGTCCTTTAGGGCGAGTAATTGGTTTATCCTTGTCCTTTAAGATCTTTTGGCCATTTGATTTGGAAGGCTTAACGATGCGGCTTAATCCATAATGGTACTATGACTTAAGCTTTATGCAGTTATGTTCTTTTGGCCATTGATTGGAAGCAAGTCTTAATCCCTCAAGGAGAATTGGTTTCTCATTATTCTTTAAGTTCTTTTATTATTGGCCAATCATTGTAAGCAAGTCTTTATCCTTTACGAATTGGTTTATCCTTGTCCTTTAAGTTCTTTTGGCCATTTATTGGAAGCAAGACATAATCCATAATGAATTGGTTTCACTTTGTAAGTTATGTTCTTTTGGCCATTGATTGGAAGCAAGTCTTAATCCTTAAGGAATTGGTTTCTCATTATTCCTTAAGTTCTTCTGGCCATTGATTGGTAGCAAGTCTTTATCCTTTACAAATTGGATTATCCTTGTCCTTTAAGTTCTTTTGGCCATTTATTGGAAGCAAGACTTAATCCATAATGAATTGGCTTCACTTTGTAAGTTATGTTCTTTTGGCCATTGATTAGAAGCTAGTCTTAATCCTTAAGGAATTGGTTTCTCATTATTCTTTAAGTTCTTTTGGCCAATCATTGGAAGCGAGTCTTTATCCTTTACGAATTGGTTTATCCTTGTCCTTTAAGTTCTTTTGGCCATTTATTGGAAGCAAGACTTAATCCATAATGAATTGGTTTCACTTTGTAAGTTATGTTCTTTTGGCCATTGATTGGAAGCAAGTCTTAATCCTTAAGGAATTGGTTTCTCATTATTCCTTAAGTTCTTCTGGCCATTGATTGGTAGCAAGTCTTTATCCTTTACGAATTGGTTTATCCTTGTCCTTGAAGTTCCTCTGGCCATTGATTGGAAGCAAGACTTAATCCATAATGAATTGGTTTCACTTTGTAAGTTATGTTCTTTTGGCCATTGATTGGAAGCAAGTCTGAATCCTTAAGGAATTGGTTTCTCATTATTCTTTAAGTCCTTTTGGCCATTGGTTGGAAGCAAGACTTAACAACTAAGGAATTGGTTTCTCATTATTCTTTAAGTTCTTTCGGCCATTCATTGGAAGCAAGTCTTTATCCTTTACGAATTGGTTTATCCGTGCCCTTTAAGTTCTTTTGGCCATTGATTGGAAGCAAGACTTAATCCATAATGAATTGGTTTCACTTTGTAAGTTATGTTCTTTTGGCCATTGATTGGAAGCAAGTCTTAATCCTTAAGGAATTGGTTTCTCATTATTCTTTAAGTTCTTTTGGCCAATCATTGGAAGCGAGCCTTTATCCTTTACGAATTGGTTTATCCTTGTCCTTGAAGTTCTTCTGGCCATTGATTGGAAGCAAGACTTAATCCATAATGAATTGGTTTCACTTTGTAAGTTATGTTCTTTTGGCCATTGATTGGAAGCAAGTCTTAATCCTTAAGGAATTGGTTTCTCATTATTCTTTAAGTTCTTTTGGCCATTCATTGGAAGCAAGTCTTTATCCTTTACGAATTGGTTTATCCTTGTCCTTTAAGTTCTTTTGGCCATTTATTGGAAGCAAGACTTAATCCATAATGAATTGGCTTCACTTTGTAAGTTATGTTCTTTTGGCCATTGATTGGAAGCAAGTCTTAATCCTTAAGGAATTGGTTTCTCATTATTCTTTAAGTTCTTTTGGCCATTGGTGGGAAGCAAGTCTTTATCCTTTACAAATTGGTTTATCCTTGCCCTTTAAGTTCCTTTGGCCATTTATTGGAAGCAAGACTTAATCCATAATGAATTGGCTTCACTTTGTAAGTTATGTTCTTTTGGCCATTGATTGGAAGCAAGTCTTAATCCTTAAGGAATTGGTTTCTCATTATTCTTTAAGTTCTTTTGGCCATTCATTGGAAGCAAGTCTTTATCCTTTACGAATTGGTTTATCCTTGTCCTTTAAGTTCTTTTGGCCATTGATTGGAAGCAAGACTTAATCCATAATGAATTGGTTTCACTTTGTAAGTTATGTTCTTTTGGCCATTGATTGGAAGCAAGTCTTAATCCTTAAGGAATTGGTTTCTCATTATTCTTTAAGTTCTTTTGGCCAATCATTGGAATCGAGTCTTTATCCTTTACGAATTGGTTTATCCTTGTCCTTGAAGTTCTTTTGGCCATTGATTGGAAGCAAAACTTAATCCATAATGAATTGGTTTCACTTTGTAAGTTATGTTCTTTTGGCCATTGATTGGAAGCAAGTCTTAATCCTTAAGGAATTGGTTTCACATTATTCTTTAAGTTGTTTTGGCCATTGATTGGAAGCAAGTCTTTATCCTTTACGAATTAGTTTATCCTTGTCCTTTAAGTTCTTTTGGCCATTTATTAGAAGCAAGACTTAATCCATAATGAATTGGCTTCACTTTGTAATCTATGTTCTTTTGGCCATTGATTTGAAGCAAGTCTTTATCCTTAAGGAATTGGTTTCTCATTATTCTTCAAGTTCTTTTGGCCATTTATTGGAAGCAAGTCTTTATCCCTTACGAATTGGTTTCTCATCATTCTTTAAGTTCGTTTGGCCAATCATTGGAATCGTGTCTTTATCCTTTACGAATTGGTTTATCCTTGTCCTTGAAGTTCTTTTGGCCATTGATTGGAAGCAAAACTTAATCCATAATGAATTGGTTTCACTTTGTAAGTTATGTTCTTTTGGCCATTGATTGGAAGCAAGTCTTAATCCTTAAGGAATTGGTTTCTCATTATTCTTTAAGTTCTTTTGGCCATTGATTGGAAGCAAGTCTTTATCCTTTACGAATTAGTTTATCCTTGTCCTTTAAGTTCTTTTGGCCATTTATTAGAAGCAAGACTTAATCCATAATGAATTGGCTTCACTTTGTAAGCTATGTTCTTTTGGCCATTGATTTGAAGCAAGTCTTTATCCTTAAGGAATTGGTTTCTCATTATTCTTTAAGTTCTTTTGGCCATTCATTGGAAGCAAGTCTTTATCCTTTCGAATTGGTTTATCCTTGTCCTTTAAGTTCTTTTGGCCATTTATTGGAAGCAAGACTTAATCCATAATGAATTGGTTTCACTTTGTAAGTTATGTTCTTTTGGCCATTGATTTGAAGCAAGTCTTAATCCTTAAGGAATTGGTTTCTCATTATTCTTTAAGTTCTTTTGGCCATTGATTGGAAGCAAGTCTTTATCCTTTACGAATTGGTTTATCCTTGTCCTTGAAGTTCTTTTGGCCATTGATTGGAAGCAAAACTTAATCCATAATGAATTGGTTTCACTTTGTAAGTTATGTTCTTTTGGCCATTGATTTGAAGCAAGTCTTAATCCTTAAGGAATTGGTTTCTCATTATTCTTTAAGTTCTTTTGGCCATTCATTGGAAGCAAGTCTTTATCCTTTACGAATTGGTTTATCCTTGTCCTTTAAGTTCTTTTGGCCATTTGTTGGAAGCAAGACTTAATCCATAATGAATTGGCTTCACTTTACAAGTTATGTTCTTTTGGCCATTGATTGGAAGCAAGTCTTAATCCTTAAGGAATTGGTTTCTCATTATTCTTTAAGTTCTTTTGGCCATTCATTGGAAGCAAGTCTTTATCCTTTACGAATTGGTTTATCCTTGTCCTTTAAGTTCTTTTGGCCATTGATTGGAAGCAAGACTTAATCCATAATGAATTGGCTTCACTTTGTAAGTTATGTTCTTTTGGCCATTGATTGGAAGCAAGTCTTAATCCTTAAGGAATTGGTTTCTCATTATTCTTTAAGTTCTTTTGGCCATTGATTGGAAGCAAGTCTTTATGGTTTCCGAATTGGTTTATCCTTGTCCTTTAAGTTCTTTTGGCCATTGATTGGAAGCAAGACTTAATCCATAATGAATTGGCTTCACTTTGTAAGTTATGTTCTTTTGGCCATTGATTGGAAGCAAGTCTTAATCCTTAAGGAATTGGTTTCTCATTATTCTTTAAGTTCTTTTTGGCCAATCATTGGAAAGCGAGTCTTTATCGTTTCCGAATTGGTTTATCCTTGTCCTTGAAGTTCTTTTGGCCATTGATTGGAAGCAAAACTTAATCCATAATGAATTGGTTTCACTTTGTAAGTTATGTTCTTTTGGCCATTGATTGGAAGCAAGTCTTAATCCTTAAGGAATTGGTTTCTCATTATTCTTTAAGTTCTTTTGGCCATTGATTGGAAGCAAGTCTTTATCCTTTACGAATTGGTTTATCCTTGTCCTTTAAGTTCTTTTGGCCATTGATTGGAAGCAAGACTTAATCCATAATGAATTGGTTTCACTTTGTAAGTTATGTTCTTTTGGCCATTGATTGGAAGCAAGTCTTAATCCTTAAGGAATTGGTTTCTCATTATTCTTTAAGTTCTTTTGGCCATTTATTGGAAGTAAGACTTAATCCATAATGAATTGGCTTCACTTTGTAAGTTATGTTCTTTTGGCCATTGATTGGAAGCAAGTCTTAATCCTTAAGGAATTGGTTTCTCATTATTCTTTAAGTTCTTTTGGCCAATCATTGGAAGCGAGTCTTTATCCTTTACGAATTGGTTTATCCTTGTCCTTTAAGTTCTTTTGGCCATTGATTGGAAGCAAGACTTAATCCATAATGAATTGGTTTCACTTTGTAAGTTATGTTCTTTTGGCCATTGATTGGAAGCAAGTCTTAATCCTTAAGGAATTGGTTTCTCATTATTCTTTAAGTTCTTTTGGCCATTGATTGGAAGCAAGTCTTTATCCTTTAAGAATTGGTTTATCCTTGTCCTTGAAGTTCTTTTGGCCATTGATTGGAAGCAAAACTTAATCCATAATGAATTGGTTTCACTTTGTAAGTTATGTTCTTTTGGCCATTGATTTGAAGCAAGTCTTAATCCTTAAGGAATTGGTTTCTCATTATTCTTTAAGTTCTTTTGGCCATTCATTGGAAGCAAGTCTTTATCCTTTACGAATTGGTTTATCCTTGTCCTTTAAGTTCTTTTGGCCATTTGTTGGAAGCAAGACTTAATCCATAATGAATTGGTTTCACTTTGTAAGTTATGTTCTTTTGGCCATTGATTGGAAGCAAGTCTTAATCCTTAAGGAATTGGTTTCTCATTATTCTTTAAGTTCTTTTGGCCATTCATTGGAAGCAAGTCTTTATCCTTTACGAATTAGTTTATCCTTGTCCTTTAAGTTCTTTTGGCCATTTATTAGAAGCAAGACTTAATCCATAATGAATTGGCTTCACTTTGTAAGTTATGTTCTTTTGGCCATTGATTTGAAGCAAGTCTTAATCCTTAAGGAATTGGTTTCTCATTATTCTTTAAGTTCTTTTGGCCATTCATTGGAAGCAAGTCTTTATCCTTTACGAATTGGTTTATCCTTGTCCTTTAAGTTCTTTTGGCCATTTATTGGAAGTAAGACTTAATCCATAATGAATTGGGTTCACTTTGTAAGTTATGTTCTTTTGGCCATTGATCGGAAGCAAGTCTTTATCCTTTACGAATTGTTTTCTCATTATTCTTTAAGTTCTTTTGGCCATTGATTGCAAGCAAGTCTTTATCCTTTACGAATTGGTTTATCCTTGTCCTTGAAGTTCTTTTGGCCATTGATTGGAAGCAAAACTTAATCCATAATGAATTGGTTTCACTTTGTAAGTTATGTTCTTTTGGCCATTGATTTGAAGCAAGTCTTTATCCTTAAGGAATTGGTTTCTCATTATTCTTTAAGTTCTTTTGGCCATTCATTGGAAGCAAGTCTTTATCCTTTACGAATTGGTTTATCCTTGTCCTTTAAGTTCTTTTGGCCATTTATTGGAAGCAAGACTTAATCCATAATGAATTGGCTTCACTTTGTAAGTTATGTTCTTTTGGCCATTGATTGGAAGCAAGTCTTAATCCTTAAGGAATTGGTTTCTCATTATTCTTTAAGTTCTTTTGGCCATTCATTGGAAGCAAGTCTTTATCCTTTCGAATTGGTTTATCCTTGTCCTTTAAGTTCTTTTGGCCATTTATTGGAAGCAAGACTTAATCCATAATGAATTGGCTTCACTTTGCAAGTTATGTTCTTTTGGCCACTGATTGCAAGCAAGTCTTAATCCTTAAGGAATTGGTTTCTCATTATTCTTTAAGTTCTTTTGGCCATTGGCGGGAAGCAAGTCTTTATCCTTTACAAATTGG